>CM060850.1:4864014-5464014 GCA_030737835.1 Acorus gramineus
AGGTAATGTTAAATAAGCATACATCTTGTATATTTAAATTTTAAAAGGATTGTCCAAATTTATGTTACTGTTACTTTTTCATCTATATTATACACTTCAGATTCCTTAAGAGATTTTATTCGTTCAGTGTGTTTATTATCTTTACTTTGTCACTTATCTCTTTTTTTCCTTATGAATATTCTGAGCTTCCTTCAGTTCTTATTTACTTAAGTTGAACTGAATTTGGACAAAGACACTGATGATTGTGACTATGACCAGGCCATTGAATCAGACAGCCAGGAACTTGAGCTAGATCTTTCTAGTTTAGGGACTGTGAACACTATGTTTGCAGCCCTTTTTAGGTAAAATTTGGCATCTGTTAAGATTTTCATTTACTTAACTATGAGTGTTGTGTGGTGACATTGGACTTTGATCTGTCCTCCCTCAAATTTAAATTGATAGTAAACTTGGCGTGCCAATTAAGACAACCGTATCAGCAACCGTCTTGGAAGAAGCACTCAATGGGGCAGTAGTTGTTCGTCCACTACAGATTGACCAATATTTGTCCAGGAAGGTAAATTGTTGTCATTATTACTCTCTATTTTCATATACATATATAGCGTTTGTCTTGATTCATGCTCTTTGTTTTTATACAGGTGGAGAAGCAATGTGCTCACTTTTATTCTGTTGAAATAACAGAAGAGGAAGCACAAAAAGGAATTGTTTGTCGAGTGCAATCTTCTGACAAGAGCAAATTTAAGGTTTCACCAATAATACTTTCTATACTGTATTGGATGCATTTAACGTTAAGGTTCTCAGTTAACGATGACATCACAATGCAAATATTTAAATTCACTTCCAATTGTATGATTATAGTAGTCTACAAAGTGAGATTGAATGTGCCCTATATCTTCTTCATATAAAATGATATACTCTGATAAAGGGGTTAGAGAGTCAGCGGTGGTACACAACTATATATGAACATCCATCTCGATTGTCACATTAAAATTTATTGATATTTTCTTGATTTTGGCATTCTTTTAGCCAAAGAGTCAGTTTTTGGTCTATCTGTGATCAGTTCTCCTCTTTCCTTTTTTACACCAGAGATGTGACACTACAGGAATGAATGATAGTTTGATACTCCAAATTCTTATACAGCTTCCCAGTGTTTCTTCATTTTTGAGTTTTAGGCAGAGGCTAGTTGAATCTGGGTATTCTACAATTCTAAATCATCCATTTTCTATTTATTTGTTTGTTGAGTAATTTTTGTGAATGCACATAGGATGAGGAGCTTTGAGTTGACCAGATGTCATATGCATATTAATTATCTCTGTTGATATACTGCAGAATTTAAAATCAAGTCATAGCACAAACAAGAGACAAAAATGGGTAATTAAAACTTAAGATGGTACTATAATCATAGTTATACTAAATCAAGGGTTTAACTTTTGCAAGGGAATTATATATAACTTTTATTGGCGGACAGACAATTTGTAATTTCAGAGTATCCGTACTCGGACTGTTTCAGTAAAGCTTATCACGAGATATGGCTGCATGTGGGTGTGCCTTTTCCAGTTGTAGACAACCTTATATTATAAGCCTCCTTAATTATGCTGATTGGAGGTTGGACAGAAAGAAATGAGCAAATGTGATAATCTATTGATGGAAAATCAAATCCCTATATGCACACCCTTTTAATCGACAATCCCTCACATATTAAATACTCACACACATATATAGATGAATAGTATCATGTGCAACATAATATCCCATGATGGATGAAATGCAGGATCAGGAAATGAAAAGGGAACTGGTAAGCTTGCAATGATGGATGCAGAATCAATATTGACATGCCTTATCACTTCATGAGGAACTAAATTTCTGGCAATTTGAATGATGCATTTATTTTCACATTATCTTGGTTTGGGCACATGAAGCATGATGCTGTGACAGAAGAAATTTAACTATTGATTAACGGGGAGGCAATAATTCAGTGTGAACAGATGGCACACAAAACGTACAAGTCTCTCATGGAGACATAATACATGTATGTACAAAAATAATACATATAATAAGATGCAAAAGATCTATCCATTACTTATAATTTCGTGTAATTCTATTTAAGTTCTATTATCAGAAATCTTAGTTTGCTGCATGAATTATATTACATAAGATCACTTAATATAAGTGATTTATTGAGGAGGGCCATGCTATATTGTGTCTTTGCATAGTAAACATGTCTTTCTGCCTGCATATATCCTGTACATATTTAAATATAAACATGCTTGTCTTCTGCAGGGATCCTGGAACATGGTCAAGCAAATGGTTTTCCAATTATTTCTCAAAATATTGTGATCTTCTTATAGATCAGCAAATGTTAAACTGCTTAATAATTTTTTACTAACCAGTTTACCAACATTTTTTCCATACTCGGGAAGGCTTTTTAATTATGTAACCTGTTTCCAGGTATTTGGGGCATATTTTGACAGTACCCTAAACAATTTGATACCCCTCAAGCTTTGAAAAGAAATAAGGAATTTTTGTGTCTCCTAAATTTTCTATGTTTTGCTTGTTGTCTGTTGATTCAGTCTATGTTTGATACATAGGTTTTTCTTATTATTACTTGGTATATCGATAGTAAATTTAATAAGTTGTGTAATTTTTTCTTGATGGAAAAGAGTGCATTTAAGCCCCAGCTAAGTTTAAATTAGCCAATTAGCTCTTTTCAAAACAAAAAAAAGTCAGCCAACTATGCTGCCTTTTCTGATTCTGTCACATCTCTTGTTACTTAGAGACTGGCATCGCTTATGCTTTTATTGTGATTGGGTATCTTTGTCCAGAACTTTTGATATTTCCATTTCATCTTCTATTGGAGATATGGAAGTAGTGTGTGGAAAAGTTTGAGTTGTTTAGTTTAAGTGCCTTAATAATGAGTGCCGGGGGAACTCTTATGTCTCTTGTTCATTACTGTTTACTTATGAATTATATTCATTTTTAATTTGGCAAAAATCCTATGCTTTGACTAATGGGTCAACTGTTCATGCAGTTATTGTATTTCGAGCAAGAAGAAAATGGTGGGTTGACCCTTGCATTACAGGTAAATTTTTGTTTTGAGATATTCTCTTCCACAATAAACAGTCCCACATCCACTTTAGACAGAGTTGAATTAAAATATATTATTGGATATCATATCCGGATTAAGTGCGGTTGTTTTTTTATAGTATCTACTGCTTATATTTTAGTGCCATCTACGTTTATGAGGTTTTCCTTTTGATTCAAAATATTCAACTCTCGTCACTCCACCCCTGCATCTTCAAAAGATGTGTTCAATTCCCATTTTGCATTTCATACCAGTATGTTTCCCTTGGACTATTTTTAAGTTGTGGTTGATGCGCTCATTTCTTCATTGTATTTTAATGGTTACGTGAACCTATACTAAGATCTTCAAGATTTACCTAAGATATCCATATTACTAAAAACAAGTTCTTTTCAAGCATATGTTACTCGGACAACACTCAGGCTGCTATTGATGTTTATGTTCTTGCTTGTTGCACAAATGCTGTATCAAGGCAAAGTAACCAAGTAATTTGCAAGTGACGCACATTCAAAACTCACCCGATATAAATAAAAAATATATTGTTTTTATTTCTATATATGAGTTTTGTTTTACTGCTAAATCTGTTTTAAGAGAAGTATTTCCATCATGAGAATAGTTCGGCATTCGACTGTTCAATTAAGAGCTTTCTTAACAGGAAGAGGCTTCTAGGAAGCTTCCCCGAGTTCATTTCAACTATTCAAACACAATTCTCTAATTTTAGTAGAATTTCAATTTTCTGAGAAACATTCATTAATTCTACTATGATTATAGGCTTGGGAAAATGAATGTTTCCATGAGTGTTTTCTGAATTGATATGCCTTTTGCACGTGTTCATTGGGGGCATATATGAATATGGCTGACTTATGTACCTAAAATGCCATATAGATGTAGGGAGGTTTTATTGGAAGGAGTTTTTGTTGCTTATAAAATTTCTGTTAAATATGTTGGTTCAGGAAGATAGTACAAAAGCAGGCAAAGTGACTTCTGCTGGAATGTATTTTCTCTGTTTCCCTGTTTACCGACTGGATCAGACTATCAATTCTGTAAGGGTGATTTTAGTTGAAGTTCAACAATTTCTGAACAAATTCATCTTGCTTTCAGTTTACATATATTTAAATGTTGTCCTATATAGGTAGCCAAAGATCCCGATACGGTGTTCTTCAAGAAATTAGATGGATTTCAGCCATGTGAAATTACTGAGCTGAAAGCAGGCACTCATGTGTTTGCAGTTTATGGTCAGTGATTCATCACTTCGTATTACTGCATAATTTACTTGGCTTATTCATTTCTTAATATGTTGGCATTCTAAGGTGATAATTTCTTCAAGAGTGCAAACTACTCCATTGAAATTGTATGTGCTGCTCCCTTTTTGGAAGAAAAGGAAAAACTTCGTTCTGTGGAAGCTCAAATTTTAACGAAAAGGGTAGAACTATCAAAGTTTGAAACAGAATACAGAGAGGTTTGTGACCATTTGATCTTGGTTTCATTGCTGCAGTCAATTGTGTTTTCTGGGATGTGTGTTTCATGCTGAAAATGACAGGTATTGGCACAATTCACAGAGATGACCAGCAGATATGCACAAGAGATGCAAGCAGTAAGTTTGGTCTCCTGACACATTTCTATTACATTGCGATTCTCTATCAAATACAGATTGCAAATTTCTGACTAGTTGCATGTTGTAGGTATAAATTGATGAGATTTTCAAATAATGTATTTGATGTCTCTCCTTCACTTTGCATATGTAGATTGATGAGCTTCTTAAAGAACGTCACACAATCCATGCCTCTTACACCAATGGCCCACCTCTGAAGCGCAGCTCGAGCAACAGCAAGATGAGGTCATCCTTTAAGTATCACAGACGAGAAGAAGAGTGTGAAACCCAAGAAAGAAAGCAATGGTCTTGGGATCGGCCAAAAAGGAAAAAATGGTACAACATGCATCTAAAGGTGGAGAAGAGGAAACCTTGTTAGTTGGGTATGAGCTACCTCCCTCTTCTTTGTATTTTGTTTTACTTGTTCTATCTTTATGCCCCATATGGTAACAGTGTTCACTTTGCAGGCATGTAAATTTATACATCAATTATATGGGTATTCATCAACCTGGCTGCTTCTTGCATCGAAAGGGCATCAAATGTACTTTTTCTTTTCTTTTCTTTTGTGAAATTCTTTGTCGCGCAAGTGGAAGATTGTGCGATGCAAGATCATATCTTCTCAACTTTCAGCTAAGAATCAGTGGTAGTGTTGGCAAGGTATCTTGGTAAGTCCAGTATGTGTAAAGAAACTGGCTATGTCGATGTCCCTATGTTATATTCTTTCTTCGGGTTCTTAATTTGTTCTCTTCTGTTTTTTGTTTGCTATTTGAAATGCTAGTTAAGCCACCTTCATGTCTCTTATTGCTCTAATGATTTTATACTGTCCACTGGAGAGTTGCCGATGTGTTTGTAGTTTTTGACAGAGTTGGTTATGTCCATTTCTACCATGCGCCACCTCTTCATTGGTTTCAAGGCGCCTCTTCATTGGTTTCAAGGCCTTCTGTTTTGTTTCTGTGAAACATTTTAGTTTCCATACAGAGTTGAGATTCTTTGATAGCATAGGATGACACCTCAATTGATTTTAAATGCAGACATATTTTAGGTGAACAATGATTTTAAATCCAAGCATTTTCTAGCTTTATTTCTCACTACGGGTCTATAACTGCAAACCCAAACCTGTTTCAAACAGAAAAGCTTAGATCAAAAGCTGCAGGTAGATTTATGTAAAAAAGTTCTCTAAGACCTGAGGTTTTCATAAGCCATGGAAAGAAATTTTTCTATAAAATCAGTTTTAAATCCAGCTTTTGTCTAAATTCAGTTTTGCAATCCGCAGTCGGCATCTATTGTTACATCAGCTCTTTTTCATCTTTGTTTGTCATTGATTCAAGTCAATCTAATGACTTTCTGATCATCTCATTGTGTTGTTCCTGCTAGAAAAGAACATCAAATTCAACTGTAAAAACATGCACAAGATCTCAGAACATCTTGATATACATGAAATGCTTAAAAATGAGATCACACAAATACATACATGTTATGTTCTTGTCTTCTTGATATAAAAGATTTTTCAATCCCTTGAAAATCCTTTAATGGCTAAGATTTCGCTTCAGCGTTTGTTGGAGAAGAACCCGAAGGCACACCTGGTTCCCTCCACTCGATGGGAATTAGGTTGCAGCTTGGGTCTGTCCCAACCTAGACGGGTTGAATCTGATTTTTATGCGGATTGGGTTCTAAAAACTGGGTTAAAATTAATAAATTCAGGTTTTTTATAAAATTGAATTGGAACCTGTAGTACACACCCATGGGATATTCGAATAGGTTATTGATACTAGATTCTTTACTCTAAATTTCTACTGTTGGATCAGAATTTTTTTTTTTTTTTTTTGTGGACTTAGATTATTTAATGGGTGATTAAAATTTGTGAAATATATGTTTTTTTGTATTAAAAATATATACCATTTTTTTTTTTTGTGAACTAGGCTTGAAAATCAGATTCTACGGGTTAGTTACGGTTACCACGGGTTGGGTTTGGGTTAGAGTTGTTGGGTTAATATTAAGGCTTGGGTTATGTCGGGTTGGGGTTCGGGTAGGATCTATGGTTACTTCTGTCTTGGTTAATAGTTTTAATCTCTGAGTAAAATTTCCGCCGGTTGAGACAACATATTTCCAGTATATTCATTTAAGTTAATAAATTACATTTATACAAGTCCCTAAAGAGTTGATAAAATCTAAATTCGTATTTTTATGACCAAAATACCATTGTCTTCTCCAACTGTAAAAAAATATGGACCAGATACAAGGACCCATGCCAAATCTCTTCTTCCTCCATCTTGCCTTTGACGTCGAACAAGAGACATGGTAGAATGTGTGTGTTCGAAAGCAAAGATTGGGAACGAGAGCTAATGCCTTAACCAATGTTTGCCGAGAGAGAGAGAGAGATCATGTAAAATGACTCAAGAGTATTTTTGTAATATACTATACATGGTTAAGGTTAACTACACACTGTGTTACTTGGGTGACAACAGGAACTTATTTAAATATTTTCCAATAACTTGTGGGCTCAGGGACATTTTAACGATTTTATGAGGATTTTTTTTACAATTTTGACAAGTTTTTTGAGTGTTGTATCGATTTTCTCCTTTATTCGAATGTGGGTTTAAATATTGGGAAAAAGTTGATATATCTCCAAAAAAGTGAGTTAAATCGGTTTTAGTCTTTGTAAAATTAGAGAATCATCATAAGTTCCTGTGTTATTAAAAAATTATCATTTCAGTCCCTACGGTCACTTCAACTAACCAAGTATATGGTTAATCCTAACTATACAATAAAAGTTACCAGAATGTCATCACTCTTTATATTCCAAAAATCGAAACAGCCCCCAAGAAACTTTTGAAAATTGAAAAAGATCTATATAAAATCAGTAAATCCCTTAAGATTCTTATCTTATGAGACAATTTATTTTAGTCCCTACCGTACCCGAAACTAATCAGATTTGTTATTGACCCTAACGATAC
The DNA here is from genome assembly GCA_030737835.1 of Acorus gramineus. NCBI lineage: Eukaryota > Viridiplantae > Streptophyta > Magnoliopsida > Acorales > Acoraceae > Acorus > Acorus gramineus. The sequence continues at coordinate 4,871,636 of CM060850.1, forward strand.
ATGATAAATTACTGTAATACCCTTTTAGAATTTACTTGATAAAATTGCTATGATATTTGTGATTGACCCGTTTAGTTCGTGCTATTTTTTATAGTGGAATTACTTTACTATGAATCATTTTGCCAAAAATTATTTTATTAGGAATCATTATTCCATTAGACTGTTTAGTTCGTTAGTAGATTTATCGAAAGAGTCATTTTCTAGTGTTTGGTTCACAGATGGAAAATGATAAGGAATTTAATTTAAATGTCTAAAATATCCTTACTATTATATATATACTTACAAATTTATTTCTTTATCTATATCACAATTATAAAAAAAAGAGTATTTTTTTACAAATATTTAACAAACGCAATGATATGTACAAAGTTATATCACAAGCATATTAGTTATACATTGTTTATAATAACCAACTATTGGACGTTTATAAAAACCGACTTTTGCACATTTAATAGTCAATCATGAAAACAATTATATGTACAGGGTTATATCACAAACATATTAGTTATACATTGTTTATAATAACTAACTATTGCACATTCAATAGTTATGATAAAATTACATATACCAATTATAACAAAGTTTGTTAGTTATAAAATCAAAACAACTTTATAAACCCATTATATAGGCAATGGGTAAAAAAGAGAAGAGGTTATTTATTTGAAAAAAGATATAAATACTAATTTAATTAATTTGTAAATAGTAGAACAATCATCTAACTTAAGGTACCTGGTGGAATTTAAAACTACCACAAAAAAGAGTGGGAATTTGATTCCACCATATTTTCCCACATACCTTGATTTTAATTCTAGTAGGGCCTACAATTATCATCAAGTTTACTACTAACCAAACACTGGAGTTTACACATTTTCCTGGTAATCTCACATGAAATCAAAATCTATCCCAGAATTAAACGAACCAAACATGGCCTAAGGGGATTTACTTATTTTATATGGACCTTTTTCGATTTTCATAAGTTTTCAAGGAGTTATATCAATTTCATAAGTTTCCAGGGAGTTATATTGATTTCGTAAGTTTCCAGGGAGTTAAGGTGAGTATAGAATAACATGAGAATTTTTTGGAAAAGGCAGAGGTATTTTTGTTATCAAAATTACTAAACTTGTATTTTGTAGTATTATTTGTATGTATTTATTGGAGCAATTTAACTCATGGACTAAATTTGTTAACCATACATGTTTTCTAGGACTTGTGGTGATTTTTCAATTTTACATGGACTGAAACTGATTTAGCTAACTTTTGAGGAAGTTATATGGATTTTTCCCTTAAATATTTGAGATGTCACATACGATGTGTAACATTTTCCTTTCCCATCTAACCTTTTGCCCATGACTTATTTTCTCACATATTCAAAAATCAATTAAAAGGATGTTACTATAGGCCAGGGGTTCCCAGGTCTATCATCTTTTGAAAATGAAATATATATTTTTTTACAGAAAATAAAATACATACATGTATGCATATATCTATATGTTTTTTGTTATAGAATTTAATTGACATAATAAACATGATTTCATATATCTCGTAGACTCGTATATTGCTGTGAGGATCTCTTTTATTTTGAGTGAACTTTTGTATGTGTTAGTCCTTTGTAAAAATAGTAACAGAACTCATATTTGAAAACTCTCGAAATAGTAGGGTTACAACTTGGATCGGTTTGAACCTGATTTTTACATGGGTTGGGTTGGTCAAATTGGGTTCGGGTTCGGGTTGATCAATTCAGGTTGACTCACAAATAGGTTGGATTCGGGTTGGCCTCACTTATAACCCGGCCCAATCCAAACCAGTAAACTAGGAGAGAAAAAATGATCATGGTTGTTCATTATGTAACTTTTAATCTAGGTCTATTCCTTGTTTATTTCCGGTTTATGCTTCACCCCAAACTGGGGTAAATAGGCAGTAAAATGGACAGGTGTGTGTATCAGTGTCCAAGTATAAAAGGGCAACTGTAAATCTGAGATCCGCTTCATCACTTCATGGGACCTTCCCTTCCCGTCTCCACTTGAACCATCGAAGAAAGAAAAACAGAGTGACTAGCCATGGCAGGAGACGGGATCTTGTCCGGGGGCGGCGTGGTTTCGGAGAGGCGGAGCTGCGTGAAGAGGAGGGAGAGGAAGCTGGTGGTGGTCGGGGTTGTTCTTCACGCGCTCTACATGTTGAGCATCTTCGACATCTACTTCAAGACACCCATCGTCCATGGCATGGACCCTGTCGAGCCCCGCTTCTCCTCTGCCCCTGCCAAGCGTCTCGTCCTTCTCGTCGGTAAAGAATTCCCCCTTTTTTTCATTGCACTCGCCTTCTGTTCTTGAAATTTTAAATATTGCAAAACCCTATACATAATCTCGGCTACTTGGCTTGTTTGTCTCATTGTATCTGTAGATTGAAGGTTTGAAACCCTGGCCTGTATGTAGTAGAGAATAGAGCCATTACGTGTTTATTTGGTTTTGTTGGCCGTGAAAATTTGAATCTTGGAGAATGAGTGGTAGTAAGAATTTGGGATTCGTGATTCAGTCTCCCAAAAAGGGGAAAAAAGATTTGCCTGAAGAGTGCTAGTACACTCAGTCCTTTTTGCTGCCTCATACACTATAATACACTATAATAACATAGTGTATATTACACTATCATAGTGTATGGAGTTCTATCATTGTGTGTGAAGTAATTTTTTGTGATTTTTTCAAAGAGAAAAAAATATACTATTATATCTCAGTATATATTTCATTTCTTATAATAGTATGTACTTCAATAAGAGTGTATAATTTTTTTGAAAAAGAAAAATGGTGTGGACTGCAAATAGGGCCTGCACAAGGGGTTGGACATATCATTTTCATTTGTCTGAATGTAATGAGTGAATTGTGAAGCTTAGTGACTTTCAATGTAGAGCCTGTATAACATTGCACCATTCGAGTTTATTGTGTGCATATTTAAGGATTTTTGAAAAAACATTGGACAAGTCAGTTTGAGTTCAAATTGTAGTCTTTTAAAATGTGCTATGATTGTGAGTTACCTTAAAATTAACAATGATTGAAAATTGTTAAAGGGTTCCAAATTTGTATCATTGGGTGGTTGGGGACTAGGAAGGCTGTGGGGACCAGTATGCCATTGCACGATTGGTGGCCGTTGAACTGCTCTCTAGTGGTCACTTTCTCATGATGGGAAGCTGATGTATATGGGTTTGAATGAGTGCTCCATTGGAAGTTTCTCATAATGCAGGAGTGTGCATGATGAGTGGCTGCAACAATGCATCATTAGCTGTCTTGTTTGGCTGTTGATATGGTAATATAGTAAAGGGCATTACTTCAGTAGATCAAGCTGGTGACAAATGCAAACGTACAAGACAGACAGAAGCAAGGGCTTGCATTGTCCATAAACGCAATATAACTTTTGAATTTGCAACCGGTAAAACATTACTTCAAAATAAAAAAATATTGGCCAGTTCAAAGAGCTATAAAATCTATGATTGAGTGAGAAGTGATGAATGTAGTTGTGTTGACGTGTAAATTATGATTTTCAATAGACTTATCATACTATATGTTTCCATGGGTTTTGAAAGGACTTTTGGATGGTCCTAGATGTGAAAAGGAAATTGAGAGAAATCACTACAAGGCCTAGTTTGGTAAATGGATAGATATTTAGGATAAGTTAGCCTAATTTATGAGGATAAAAAAATCATTATTTTTATTCATATTTACATTTGGTAATGCATTTTGTTATCCCCATTTTTTTGTGTTCTTATCCTTAACTTTGCATTTGGATCACATGATGTAAAAAATGTGATAACTTCAAATTTTTTTTAAAAAATACCAAGTCTACAATTTCTATTAAAGGGACATTAATATCGTTGGTTTTGATTTTATGAAGTTTTTTATTTTTATTTTTTTGGGAGGGACAGTCATAAATGTTGTCCATGTTTTATAAAATGAGGTTAAAAATGGCGATAAAGTCTATTCTATTTTTTACCTAGAACAAAATATCCCCACTTTTTCTCTCAAAATACGGACAATTGTCCATGCTTTATCCCTTTTTTTTCTTATGCCATATGGGATAACATGTGATATAACCCAATTATTTTCTTATCTCAACCCCTTATCCCAATGCCAAACCAGACCCAAAGGAATTAGTTTGAAATTTGGATGTTCTCTAAATTGGATGTTCAGATGATTTGATTCTGGTCCAAATGGAATTAATTTGAAATTTGAATCATGACAAGATCTGAAATTGTTTAGATTTGAAATTGATTTGTGGGATCGTGTTCTCCTAAGATCTAGAATTAGATTTGTCCGGACAAAGGAAGGGTTCATCTGGATGACCTGGTCCAGATTCTCCAGAACATTCTGCTTGCAAAGGTTATATTTACTTTTAATATAAATATCTTTGAGGTGTCGACCCATTTTTCTTGAGGAGAGGAATTGTATGTTTGGAAAGTCCAATTTAAGAGAATTTTTTTTTTTTATCATTTACCTATTTAGATTTCAAAAACTATTGTTACAACTGTAAATCTTTATACTCCTTCAACCCGATCATGAGTGATTTAAATTCGGAGAGGATGATGCCACGGATGAACAGAGTAGGAGTCAGACCTTGTGAGGTGAGCTTATTTATTGGGATTCAGAGACAATCACTAATATGAGGATTATTTAGAGTTGAACGGAAGAATTGCATCTTGGTGAACGTGGATACGGTGAGACGTCTAAGTGGACTGATCTAGGGAGAATTTAGTATTGTGTTGTAAATCTGTTTTCTATTGGTTTGTTTTTGGATTAGATTCCGTGATCTATCCCTTTTATCTCTGTGTGTTTTGTTTGTGTGCTGTTGGGGAAGCTTCTCCGTTTGTATATGGAATAGGCCACGGAATAACCTGGAATAAATCAGAATAAAGAATTTTTGGTGTTTGAATGTAGTGAATGCCCTGTGATAACTTATGGCAGAATAAACTGGTATATAGATTCTAACCAACCCTTGTAATTAAAGATATTCCAGGTTATTCCACCTAAAGAATATATGGCCTCTTATAAATCACCTGTCATATCAACTATCATCATTTTTTCACATTTTATAAATCTTTATCCCCACTTTATTCACATTTTATCCAAACAAAAAAAAAATTATTATTACGTTTCTCAACGAGGATACATTAAAACATAACTAAACACAAAATCACTTATTCCACTACTATACCCACTTATCCTGGTATAATTATATACCTCGGAATAAGTCTTATTCTTTATCTAACATGCGCTTAAAGTTGACTTACCTCACTATGGCTTAAGTGGGAGACGGGGAAAAGAATAAACGAGGGTACATGAGCTTGGTATTTAAATTCTCTCAATTTATTACCTTGTTGGGTGTCGGGGGCTATGATTGGATAGAAATGATGTGATATTTAAATGGAATACTATATGTCAAAAATGTATGACTGAGATTTAATTGTATGGGGGTTGAGTTGATGTATTTTCCCTGGGAAGGTAAGCTTTTGTGTAAGGTGATCTGCGAGGAAGCACGAACAAGTTAGTAAGCATGTTTTTTTTTTTGGAAGAATGGTGCTCCCAAGGGTTTGATCCCTTGACCTCATTCATAGAGAGGGGAGGTCATGCGAAAGTTTTGAATTTTAGGCACACGAAAGTTATGAGGTGCAACTTTGTAACTTTTTTCTTAATGACTATTTTGAGATTTAACATCATATGACGTCATATGATGTTAAAATCTTAATGAAACTGATAGTGACATGTTGTAGTATTTATTATATTAACTTTATGCATGTGTGCTCTTTATTTTCAAATAATGATAGTATAACAATTATTTATTATCTTTTAACATGTCTGGTTTTTCAAGATTTTATGTCTCATGTATATGTATTGTGTCGTGTTCGTACCTATTGGTGCCCATGCTAGGTGATTCATGTAAAGGACCCCCATTCTTTTTTAATTTAATTTTTTGTGGGTCAACAGACCCCTCATTCGTCAACCTTGTTTGGGAAGTTATCCTCAATATAATTTTGGAATGATTTTTCATCTTTTCTTCAAAAGAATAAGCATATAATTAGTTTATTATCATAGATTTTTTTAACATGTAGGTTGTTGCCTTACATAAAAATTCACACTTTATACTAAAATTTACATTACCTCTGTTTGTGTATACTCTATTTTTAGTTTTTTCAAAATAAGGTGGAATGTCCATTTTATTGAATTGGTAGATAAGCATTCAAGGTAAAAAACAAAGAAGGTAAACAAGATGTCTTCCCAAGTCTAATACATCCAACATTCTCAAAAAAGAAGAAAAAAAAAGAAGAAAAAGATTCTATACATCTAACACCCATTACACCTCTAACCTCCTTCAGTAACAAAGGTGAAACTACTCAACGTGATGTCACTTCTTTTTATTTTTTTATAGGAAGGTGTTGTCCACCAAATTTCATAATAAAATGTAAACGACAGACTTAAAAGCAAAAGTGTGATATCAGCTTAGAGTTGGTTGTAGAGGTTAAGCTCAATTTATGAAGGATCACACCTCAATCTATCAAGCCAACTCCATGTAGATGGATAAGTTTTTTTGATAGTGGTGATTGGTAATGAATTAATTACATGGAACATCAGTTGATATGTTCTCAAATTTTTTTGACGAAAGATATTGTCTCAAAAAACTAGTCACCACTTATACATGAAACATTTATTTCATTATGAATTATTATGATATTTTTAGTTGTTTAATTATTATTATTTTGGACATTTTGAGTATATTCTGTCTCATTCTGCACAGCTTTATTCTTATCATTTCAAATTTCTTGAAAGATAGTATTTCATCCTTATTAATCATTTGCTATTGCATTTATATATCTTATAGTCAATTTGGTTGCTTTATTATGTATAATAGATGTTTGAAAATGCAAAGCAAACTGTGTATACTAGTTGATTCTGCATCTCCTCCTCATTAACCCTTTTAGATGGGTTGGAAATGGCTGCAGCTGATGGCTTAAGGGCTGACAAATTTTTCGAGCCGGATTCTGAAGGGCACTTTAGAGCACCTTTCCTCAGGAATATAATAAAAACTAAAGGTCGTTGGGGAGTATCTCATGCTCGTCCTCCAACAGAATCAAGACCTGGCCATGTTTCTATAATTGCAGGCTTTTATGAGGATCCTAGTGCGGTTACGAAAGGTGAGGTAGTTTGATTAATTTTATAGTTCTTGATGTTTTTTTGTCGGCCAGTGGTACCTGACAACTTAGCTGAAACAATTATTTTCTGCCAACAACATGAAACAGCCAAAAATAAAAAAAGAGGACATTAAATACACCCATTCCCAATATAGTGGAAAGGCTTTAAAGAGGAAAATTTGATAATAATCTAGTAATAAAATTTATGTACCATATACTACTAATTCTTTCCAGATTTCAACCAAAGAGATAATGGAGAAAGTTAAAAATAAAGAGAATGTGGAACAAAATGCCAGGTTGCTAACCTCAATTAGAAGTAGTACCTCTATATTTTACAAGTAGAGGGGCTTTAGAAATTGCGGGGATGAAAAGTGAAACTGCCATCATGTAAAAGGACTGTTTGTTCCGTTCTCAGCCCATTCATGGTGGTATTCATGGTGGCACTTAGTAGTTACTTCTTCACATATTTTCCTCTTTTTTGGTAATTCTTCTTAAAAAAGTATGGATGTTTATACTTGAGGAATATTTACCAATATATGTAGTTTTTACTACTTAATTAATTAGTAGTTAAACCATAAAATGTCTCTTTCTTTGTGGTTCCTGCTTTAATTCCCTTGTTTGTTCCACTGTCATCAAGGAAGAAGGAACTTACAAACTTCAGATGCCTGTGTGTAGTGTTCAGTCTGACATCTTCAGTTTTGTGTTAGAGCTTCACTCTCGCTGGGATCAGTTTGAAGGCTCCCTTTTTTTAAAAAAAAACAAGGATGGGTATTTTCCCAAATTATATTAATATAGTATATGTTAAGAACCTCAAAATTAGAGGGAAGAAAGGGTATCTCTCCAATACAAAATATAGGAAACACCACAATACCGCAGCTAATCACCCCAGGATGATAAACTATTTTACAGCTGTCTCTATTGAAAATGGCAATGATCTAGGTGCTCCAAGCTGTTTTTAAGCCTTGAAAACTGTAGTCTTTATATACTTGATTATCTTTTTTTCTTTCTTTATGACGTCTATTAAATAGCATGTATATAGGTTATCTTGGAGGAGAAAGGGAGTCATTTTGCAAAATTTAGCATGTAGTATAAACTAAAATCACCCTATGAACAATGAGCATACATGTTAAATATTTGTGTATATAGGGCCATCTTAGGTTTGAATTGGTTGCCGAAATGGTCGATTGTACCCAGCCGGGCCTTAGGTCAAGAATCAAGATCATCGGTGGGTCATTTTAAACCCTGCACAATGATTTCCAAATTAACTCAATTTTGAATTGGGTTTGGTTAGTCAGGTTCAGGTTGTTCCCAACCCCAACACGAGGTGCACTCCTATTCCATATCGTTGTAGTAAAATCTCCAGGATCGAATCAATGTCCTATGACAAAATAAATAGTGAAGTAGTTTTCTATGAATTCCAGGCACTTATGCAGGTGATCAAATCATTAATTTTCTAATGCTTTGTTGCAGGGTGGAAAGCTAATCCCGTAGAATTTGATTCTGTTTTCAACCGTAGTCGACACACATTTGCTTTTGGTAGTCCAGATATTATTCCCATCTTCTGCAGTGCAGTCCCCCATAGTACCTGGAACACATACCCACATGAATTTGAAGACTTTGCATCAGGTGAGTTTTACACAATATTTGCATGCCTGCTGTGACAGTTCAAAGGAACTTCCTTATTATTCTATTTAATGCATATCTAATCGCCTGTTAATCCTATGATATGAACAAACTGTTGCTTTGTCTCCTTTTCTGTCATGCAATTTCTCAGTGTGAGATTCATAGTTAAAAATTCAAATTATTTGCTAATGTGTACTTATCTCCTTGTGTGAATTTTGGAGGCTATTGCATTTTTCGTTGGCCTTCTAATAGCATAAACAAATTGGCTCCCTGTGGCTTTTCATCAAGGTTGAACTCTCAGAAAGATAAAGGAAATATTCTACTAGATTACAACCCCTTTCAGATTTTCTAATATCTTGTTTAATTCTTCTTTACCTCTACTGCTTTAATTGAAACTCTCCGTTCATTTATGAGGAGAGTTTCTGTGTACATTTGTCAGAATCCACTTACGATCAAGAAAAATGTCAAAGAAATGTTGAGTAATTTTATAATCTGCTCCTTTTGCAAATGAAATTTTATAAAATGTCCTTGTTACCTAAGAATATTTTTACCATAAATGCTCCAAATTATTATTTTAGGATGCCTCTATCCCCTCCAATCAATTCAATAATCTCACCAACGTAAAAACTAAAAACACATATTTTGTTTTGTTTTGAAATCAATTGATCCCACCAACCAAGTCACCCTGTCAGATTCACCTCCTCCTCCCTCTACAGCCTCCCCTTCCTCTCGTCCCTCGCCCTCTCTCCTTCAACTTCCTCGGCGGGGGTTCCCCACCCAACTCTACTGGGACGAGCAATAAACCCCCAACGAGGCAAAGGATCCCAGGCCTACCTCTCAATACAGATTACAGAGGTTATTTTTCCCAAAAATCACTCAGGTTTCACCAGCACAATGCACACCCCAGGCCTTTATCAGACTTCTAACACTTGCCCACAAGCTTTCTAAGTATAAAGTGCTGTTCTTAAACCACATTGTGCTGCCTCCCAATGATCCTCCAAATCGCTGAAATTGATATTCATATGCATAACTTGATTCAGATTCATTTGTCTCAGAAGAGGACTGGAATAGAACAGGTCTAATACTGGTTTGCTTCTGGTTTCGGAGAGGGCACTTCACCTGCCCACTTCGCTCTATAAATCCTTGTCTGTAAACATGAAATATTGGACTTTGAGAGGAACTATGGAACCACATATTTCTCGAATGTTTTGACACCATATCTTCTGTGTTTCAGAGTTTCTCCTTGGCCATTTATAGTAATTTTTGACGGAAAAAACCTGGTCTAGGCATCCAGATCACCTTATTTGTCAAGTGTCATTGGAAATTGGTAGGCTGAAGCAACTGTAATATGTAAATGAAATCAGATACCTTTTTTAAAATTGTCTTAAAAAGTATATTACTATTTTTAAAGGAACCAAGGTATGGTGTACCTCAAGCTCCTTGCACTCATTAAATTTTATATATATATATATATAAAACTAATACTTATCTTAGAGAGCCTTTGTTGATATTGGAGAAGATTTTTTTAAAAGTAAATTATCTCTCACATTACCTCCCAAAATTTTCTGCATATATTGTACAATGTTTTTTTTATCTTAACTCTATTTACCTTTTAAACAAATTGATTAATTTAAAATGTTAAAGTTATAAGTTTTGATGATTTTTTTGGCATAAAATTTATGCTTAATAAGGTAACTCATGTTAAAGTACATAATAGCCAGTTAATAAACTGGTTTACATAAAATGTGAAAGAATGATAATTTATTGATTTTAGTTGTGGCGGTGCATGGTAACTACTCAATTTTTTGATTCTCATGAATACAGTTTTAACATAATATAAGAATATGGTGGCATCCCATCTTCTAATAAAATCTCATAAACATCCCATCTCCCAAATAAAAAATATAATGTAGATATATTACTACCTGGGAAAAAAGGGGAGGGGGAGAGTATGCCTTTTTTACTTCCCCTAAAATACCCTTCATCCATGTTTACCTAATTTTAATTGAATCCCCTTTTTTGCTAAACACATCCCACTTCAAATCAAATCCTAAGGGAAATATAGTTGAATTTTAAACTTAGTCAACTTAAATCCGTATAATCATTTTTTTTTGTTTGGGGGGGGGGGGGGGGGTTGGTGTTGTCATGTGCATGTCGCAAGACAATCTTGTATGGATCTTTATAGGTAGACACATTCTTAGTCTGTCAATAATAATAGTAACTGTTAATTCCTTTAAAAATTTTAATAGCTAGACGATTTGTAACACTTATTATATACGCATCATTTTACCAAATGGCTTATATGGTTATTTCATACCAGAGATTGTTATTAATAAGGTTTTTGCTGTACAAATGTCCCATACATCCTAATGAGATTATATATATATATATCATATCCTAATGAGTTTGTGAAAAAATGGAAAAATGTTTCTTTCTCACAATGGACCCTCTGAAAGGAAAGATAAAGCCCAGTTAGAGCTTATGATGCTATGGGACAATGTTTTTTTATTTGGATGTCCAAGTACAAATGGAATTTGTTGGTTACTTAGGGTGTGTGTGTGCACAAATTTGAAGGAAAGTTGAAACAAAATGAGAGGATTTGGGTCAAAGGGAAAATGGTGGAAAATAACATATTTTTCCTTTCACCAACTTTCATGGTATTTGTGCATGTTGTGGAAAGTGTTAAAATCATTTTTCATCACTCTCTCAAGTTCTCACTTGTGAGGAAGGGAAAAAAATTTCCCACCTTTTCTAATAAGACAAAAAGGAAGAGGGAAAGTGATGGAAAAATTTATCTTTTCCTTGTTTGGCACAAATATTAGATTTTGGAATGGTTAAAGGGAAAATTTCACTTTCCATCAGTTTCTCTCAATTTTCTTGTGGCACAAACACACCCTTGGAAATCAACCATGTGGAGAATCAACATCATTTTATTTTCACTCTAGTATGGCTAATTTCATGAGAATTGAAATTGGGAAGGTGTAGGTGTTGGAAGGGAGTAAGATAATTATTGAGGGTGATTCACTATATACAACAAGTTCGGTGCAAGAGCAAAGGTACTCGTAATGAGATGTTGGGAGGTATGACATGGGGTATGGACCCAATCAGTTAAATTTCTCATTTTCTGCACTACTACTATCTTGGTGCTTTTGGTGTATTGACTAGATAAATAACAATGTATACCCAGTTCCACCTTCCCGAGTTTGAAACCTGTAAGATGCGACCTATGAAAGGACTGTTTGGAAAGTAATTCTCTGTAGAAATGAGATTGAAAGCCACTTAAAAAACATAAATATCCTACTTGGAAAAAGATTGACATTGAAAGCCACCTAAAAAACATAAATATCCTACTTGGCAAAAGATTATTACCAAAAAAATTCATCAGATTCAGAGCACCTTTAGTAGGCTAAAAAGGACAACAACTGAAGAATCATCGCAGTATATTATGTGCCGATTGAGCCCCCATGTTATAGGACATAGGTGAGTGGGAACTTGGGTATTTGAGTCAAGTAGTCAAATACCTAGCTTTCCAGAATACTAACACTACGTGCTTTTAGTGTACTGGCTAGGTACGTATATGTATCTTTGGAAATTGGTAATATAACATGCTAATTTTAATAGTACACAAGATGATACATGTTAGACACATGGCTGATGGCTTGGAAAAATTGTGGAACTGGAACCAAGTTTTAGAGCTATGCAACTAAATTGTGGAACTGGAACCAAGTTTTAGAGCTATGCAACTATGCACATCTATTTCTCTTTAGTTTGACCCTGGAGCCAAATTTCTATTAAAAATTAAGTTTTTAGTTTCAAGTTGCACCCTTTACATATTTGTATACATTTTGTTTTGCATATTCCAAGTCACATAATGAAAAAGTCTTCCAGGTTCTCAATTTCCTAGCTTTGAGCTACCAAAACTCTCAATTAATCAAATATAAGCAATAGTTCTGCCATTGTCTGCATGTCACAGAACCTTGGGTAAAAACTCGTGGAACCCTTGTAATAGTTTACTATTTTATCACAAGAAAATAAGGTTGCATGACTATTATAACTTGTTAATGGGTACCTTAAATAGGATTGTTTTGGAATGTGGAATGTTATAAGATTTTGTTGTCTCTTGTGTAGGATGATTGAGTTTATTTAAGATGAGTTATATTTTCTGAACAGTTGTCTGTTTCATAAGCAAGATAGTAGTACGTCTTTGGTTATTTACGTGGCTGAAATCTTCTAAATGATCATCCTTCACAGAATTGTGTTAATGATGTTTTCGCAGAAATCAGAACAACACAATCTCATATATTCTGCTTCCTAATTCTGGTTATCTTTCATGAGCTTATTGTTTAATATATCGAAGATTTTCATTGCAGATGCATCTTTCTTGGATCAGTGGTCCTTTGATCAATTTCACAGCCTTCTGAATAGGTCTAATGGTGATACAAAATTGCGCGAATTGATTCAACAGGATAAGCTGGTCATTTTTTTGCATCTGCTTGGTTGTGATACGAATGGACATGCTCACCGTCCATTCTCATCTATTTATTTAAACAATGTCAAAGTTGTTGATAGCATAGCTGAAAAGGTTCATAATCTTATGGAAGGCTACTTCCAGGACAATCAAACAGCTTACATTTTCACAGCTGATCATGGAATGAGTGACAAAGGTTTGAAAATTTTCATCTTTCTTTAGATCTGTAGAATATTGTTATCGATGTTTCCATTTGTTTATTGAAGTGCCACATTCTCAAGATTAAATTAGGTTTTGATTATATCTTGATGTATTGCCTCTTTATATCTCATTTCATAATAATGCATTTAACAATATTTGATAAAGTCTGGATTAGCATTGAAAATTCTGATAGAATGATTGGATAAGAGTTAGTGAAATCTTTGACTTAAAATTATTTCTCCCTCCTAATTTTGATCCCATTTTCTTAGTACTTGAAGTATTCTTTGAGGTCTGCCCCCTCACCGTGATAAACCTGTGCTCCATAAGAGTCTCAATAAATAATTGAAAACGTTGAATATAAATTTATCTGGTTGATGCCTGTTGGAGTCTGATGTATGCCAAACCTGACATTCATAGCTGTCATAGGTTGTAGCAAGTCAGTAAAGGCCAATTCATAGGTTTCTCTGTAAAAGAGAATGCATCGATCGGCTTTTTCTTCTTAAAAAAATGCCAATTTTATCACAGATTCATATCATATCAAGGGACCAGTGATATTGACAAACTCGTATACTTTCTCTAATGTGGCAGCACTAAAGTTGTTCCGTGTGTCCCTATAGATTCTTTCCTGTTTGCCAATGGTTGCAGAGCTCTTCATAAAAATGTGTATATATGTTAATGATCATCCTGCTTCTTTACAAATGGGCTAAGAGGATGGCATACAGTGCCTTTGGAAGCAGAATACCTGATGGGCTGTTTTTGCGTGTGGCACAACATCATGCTTTGAGTCTTTTTGAATCTCTGTGGCCCAATATCTATGTCGGCATGTGCCAGTGCTGGTTAATAACATGTTATTTACCTTTTTTAAGAACCTCTGTTAGCCTATTTTGGAAAAATCGAGTTTGTCCACGTGTTAGTACTGACAGGTGGTTCAGTGCCCGATGCCTACTGCAAACAAGCTGTTCAAATGCCATACGGGCTTTTGAACAACAATCAACTAATTTATTTTTTTAAATCGGTGGGGTGAGTAATCAAAGGTGGAAATAATCCCCCCCCCCCCCCCCAAGCTTTATATTCAGCATAAAATCTGTGTCCTTGATTTTATGAGCAAATGTTGGGTTATGAGAATTGAGAACATCAATCATGGAAAATATTTTCTTTAATATAATGTGAGTGGTCGCTTACATTCCCCCCCAAAAGCAATAGATAATAGTATGTGATAAAATTTAGAAGTAATTGATTAGGAATTAGGGTATCAGAGTAAGCTTAGCATGAGGATGTATATAAAGATACCTTAGTTTTTTTGGGTATTTTGTGTAAATTTTATATTTTCCAATAGTTAATGGACTAATGCGAATCGAAATTTTGGTGGAAATAGAACACTCAATAAAATGAAAAATAAACTCTTAAACTGACATTGAAGTACAAACAACTAGATAAATTGGGAGCTTACAAGCCTCACCAATACAAAACACAAAATTACTAAATCTAAATTTCCAAATTGAATGCTTTTTGGACTTAATGGGAGATGTATTTATTGGCCTCGGAAAGGTTACAAATTTTAGATTTTCAGGTGCTGGATGAGTATGGAGAAATTTGAAAACAATGATATCAGAAGTATTTGCAAATCTTAGATTTTGAGGTGTTGGATAAGTTTGGAGAAATAACAATTTAACTAGGTCCTCTTTAATTTCTTTGCTCAAAGCCCTCATCAAATCGTTGACTCTATTAAAATTTTGAATCAGGTCAAATCTTTGACTAAATTTAAATTTGAGTTTGAATCAGGTATCCTCTGGACAAGAATGTTGATGACCATTTATTTAAAGCATCCTTATTTGTATCATAAACCTATAGAAAAGGTTTACCTAATTTGGTTCAATTTCTTGTAAAGAGGGTGAAGAGATGTAAGAGGACGTGTATAGAAGTAATCAGCAATGATATAAAAGATAATCAGACCACGATGTGGACGACCTATGACAAGAATTTATGACTTGGTAGAATTCTCAAATTCAAACTGTAAATCATTGTGAAACATGCATATAGATGATCTTTGGTGGTGGATGTGGATCATACATTTCCATGCTCCATGGCCATGTCTATGCCTGTCATAACAAGTAGAATTCCTATGAATGCCATGATCTTTACATTGGTCTTAGTATTATTGATTTTCATTGCTCATCGTGACATTATCATGCTATCACTCGTAGGAAGTCATGGAGATGGTCATCCAACAAATACTGACACTCCACTTGTGGCATGGGGGGCTGGTGTTCAAAATCCCAAGAGGTTGTTTCACAATAATCATCCAGCTGATGATGGTCTTCGTTTTGTTGATGAGCACAAGCATGACATGCCGACCCCTTCTGATTGGGGCCTCATGGATGTTGAAAGAATGGATGTGAATCAAGCTGATATATCTCCTCTGATGGTCATACTTCATTTTTTTTTGTTTGCGATAAATGAATAGAATCTGCAATTTATTATCTTATTTTATGCCTTCTTGTTCTGATAGGGCCTCTAAATTATTCCAGGCTACTCTGATAGGGTTACCATGTCCGGTTAATTCAGTTGGAAACTTGCCTCTTGGTTATATTGATTTAAGTAAGGTTAGTTATATCAACTCACTTTTAGTTTTGTGAATCATATTTCTTGCATATTGGACAAACCTTGATGTTTAGAGATGTTGCAAGGCTTGTCTTGCAGTGGTTGTGAAGAAATAACATATATCTGTGCTTAATCAGGCTGACGAGGTTGAAGCTGCTCTGGCAAATACAAAGCAAATTCTTAACCAGTTCCTTCACAAGTCATGTATCCTATGTACACAATAGTAGAATATTTTCGATCTTTTCTATTTTTTTCCTATTTAATTTACGTTATAGTATTTTAGGTCAGATTTTATTTCTCTCAACAAGCTTTTTTTCCCTGGAATTCAATATTGTATCCAGTCTTTTGTGTACCATTTCCCATTCGGAAAGAGTCATGTGAAACCTACTTTTGTATTTTGACCTAGAAAGCTGTGTGTCTGGAATTGGGAAGTGCACAAGTGAATGTTGATAGGGATAGTTAGACAAGAGGCAATGGAACAGTAAGAACTATTATATCAGTGATTTCATCTAAGAGGTAACTGTAAATCATGGGAAAAACAAGGGGCACACTTCTGTGATGAGTCAATTTTTTTTCCCACCTTGAATATGGCTGCTCATTTTTGTTGACATGGGACGCATTTCTGGTATCATTAGATGCTTGTTGGGGCATATATGCCCACGTTCTTCCTGAGGTGGTTACATGGGCATATAGCCATGTCTGGATGGAATGGGAAGAAATATATTATCACATGATTACCACTTGGATGTGGAAGGTGGAAACAATGGAAAAGCAGGTGAGAATAATAGTTAGGATAATGTTACATCCAGCCCCATTTCTAGCCTCAATTCCAGTTTACATGTGTTTCGAATTTTTTAAAAATAGTATACCTCATCTAATGAGGTACACGCTTTTAAAAAAATGAAGCAGATGATCCAATGAATTGCATAAATGCATTTGTAGAAAATTCTAAAAAAAATTTCCGAAGCATATGCCTTGTTAACGTGAGCATATGCGTCAATAAAAATCTATTGACACATATAGGGCTGGAAATGGATATGGGTGTAACAGCGCCCAATTAGTTATGGTAGGAGAATCAAAATTGAAGATCTTAGAAGCTCAGGTGGTTTAAAATATCTGATGATTCCTGTTGTAAAATTTTTGGAGCTGACTGCGATGACATTGTGGCATCAAAATTTAATGACCGGTTGGTCTTGGCCCTAATTAGGATCTGTCTGATGAAATTTCACTTTTTGCAACTTTATCCTACTGCATTTTAGGGTACGAGGATGTGTGATTTTGCCTTTACTTGGCAGAATTTCTTTTTAACATCTTAATGATATCATTTATTTTGTGGTCTTTGAGAGATCTTTCCTTAGCTAATCTAAAGATATGAAGCAGTCAAATTCAATGTTCTTCAAGCCTTTTAAAGCATTAGCAAATTATTCTTTGAATTTAGATCAGATTGAAGATCTAATATCAAGAAAGGACTTTGACTCTGCAATGAAGCACTCTCAAATTCTCAGGAGCTTGTCACTGGATGGTCTTCATTATTTTCAGACATATGATTGGTTTCTGCTGATGACCACAGTTACTATTGGTTATATTGGTTGGATGCTTTACCTCATTTTACACATTATGCAATTCTACACGTCCTTCTCTATGAATTTACCAAGGAAGAAGATGCATGCCCCTATTGAATGCTCCACAATGAAAGTAAGAAAATCATTCCCTTCTAATACTTCAATGCTCATATGCATGTTCTTAGTCAGAAAACTTATAGGAATTCAGTCATACTTTTTTGAAGAAGGATTGGAGCAATTATATTAAGAAAATCCCCCTCGAACAAAGGGTGGTATATCATACTTACCTTATTACTTAGGAACCAGGTTAAGCATGTTTTGTTAATTGAATTTTGTTAATACTGCATGCGTGAGCTTATTTATGTGCATGAGATTAGCCATTTTTCAAAGAATGGTCAAAGCCTATTGCCTAATATATGCATGCATTCCCACCCATGGGGATATGTGAAATATGTGGTCTGTGCATGCATGTGATGAGCTACATTGAGGAGGTGCGGTATGATATGAAGATTTAAAAGGTGAATCGAGTATGAATAAAAGATATCATGACTATCTATGATGTCATTTCATCAAAATATGACTATCTATTGTCTAACATGATCTCAACTCAGTTACCTCGGAAGGAATCCCTGTGAATGATGGCAATGATTCGAGACATTTCTAATGTTCCATATTACATTTTCTTGTTTTGGTGTGTATATTTTGTAAAACAAGGGATCTTTTGTTTCCATTTTCTCTACCCTGATGATTTTGTTGCTTGTCAGATTAACAAAATTTTAACTATACATTTCATTTAATATATATATATATATATATATATATATATATATAGTGAAATGATAATATGCGGTCTATTCGGGCCTTGCAAACCACGTTTATACATCCATTATCGAGGTATGTGCGTCGATAATAAAAGCATATAGTGCAGTGAGATGTATGTTTCAATGAGCTGATATGTTTTCTCTATCGACGCATATACCTCGATAAGTGATGTATATATGTGGTTTGCACGGACCGACTGCATAGTTTGTGCGGTCCGTGCGAACCCTGTATATACGTCCTTTAAAGGGGTATATGCGTTAGTGAAGAAAGCATATATCTCATTTAATATATTTTTATTTCAATGAGGTATGTAATACTTCAATGAGATATATGCTTTTCTTTCCGATGCATGTACCCCTTTAAAGGGCGTACATACTCAGTTCGCACGGACTACATGGACCTCACCATACCATTACTCTCTCTCTCTCTCTCTCTATATATATATATATTTCTTCAGCTGGTAATTTTTTTTTTTGAGAGGGATTCTAATGGGATGTGACCGGTTGTGGGTTTTTTTTATTATTATTATTTTATTTTATTTTTTGGGGGCGGGGTGTTTCTAATTGCCTTTTCTTATCAGATGAAAGCAAGAGTCTGACACTCAAGGGCCGTGATAGTATGATGGTTTATTTAGGGGGTGAAGCATACCTGGATTAGCTAATGACCGGAAGTTCCATACTCATTAAGAGTAAAAAAAGGCCTAGGTCTTTGGTCAGATGGTTGCTCGTACATTAGTTATTTGTCTTAATTATAAATTGGCCAGGCTTAGTTTAAACCTATCCATTTCAACCTTGTAGTCTGTGACCCTGTCCTGAACCAGCCTGACCAGGGTTGGCAGTTACATGATACTCTTATCTTGAGCTAAATGGATTTTTTTTTTAAAGATAGACTGACATGCCACCATGTTTATTAAGCTAAAAGATAGTACATGTCATATACAAGGAACAAATACAAATACAGAGCAGAGCTACTTGTAGAAGAGGTATCTACAGGCAGTCTCAGATAGGCAAGTCTCAGATCCTCAAAACCTACTACTCCTCAATGGAGATTCTGTCCCCTGCACACGTGACCCTACTGGCCTCAGCACAGTAGTCACCAGTCCGAGATATGTCTCTTAACTCACACCCATATATTTTCGACAATCAACATACATTGCAAAGCCTTTGAAGATAACGTGATTCCTCATCAACCAAATCACCCAAATCATTGCCTGGATGCATGATTGTGAAATTTTGGCCTTCTCGCTCTGTGTCCTTTTTTTCATGAGGACTGTGCCAGCTTCCCACATACGGTCCAGATCGTCAAATACCTGTAAGCCTATAGCGAACCTGAGCAACCTCCAAACCTTTTTTAGAAATTGACACACACAGAGCAAATGGTAAGTAGCCTCCAGTTCCTTCCTGCAGAAAACACATGTGGTGACCTCCTAATGCCTCCAAAGGGCCTTTTAATTCTTTGTAAGAACCCTTTCTTAATGCACAAGCCACATGAAACATTGTTCCTTCAATGGAATCTTAATCCGTCAAAAACTCCCTATGTTTGGCATTCATATTACCATTTGTTGGAATATCCCGTCTCCACCAATCGTAACATTTCTCCACTGTGAAGCTGTCTCTTGGTGCGAGGATCCATATGACTTTATCCAAATCCCCAACTGCGTGTTGTTGTTGTTGAAGCTCTGCCAGGAGATCTAAATACTCATCCTCCTCACCAAGAAGATTCCGCCTGGTATACGACTCCCAAAGCCATCCTCTGTTCTGAAATCACAAATGGTACCCTTGTTGACTGAAAGTGAAAAAATGCCAATAAATCTCTCCCTCGGGGCATCTCCCTGAGCCATATGTTGGTCCAGAGTCGAGTATCATCACCGAAAGCCGCCTGCCATCACAACGTAGATATAAAACTCTCGGCCAGGCTCGACAAATCCTTCCAAATCTTGGACATCTTGCTGGTACTCGATGGAAACCGGCGTGCAGGGCCAACCTGCCCGTATCTACCCTCCACCACCTTGCTCCACAACAACTCAGGAATGTTATCCACCTTGAACTAACTGCATTTGATCAAATATATAATGGATGTATTATGGTAATGCAATCTCCAGAATTATCCTGAAAAAAAACAAAAAAATTAGGCAAGGGATTTGGGCACACTCTATTTTTCGCAATTGAGTGTCCCTACTATAAGAACCTTTTGACGCCTTTCAGCTGTCAAACTTGTCTGGGCTCTTTGCCAATACAACTAACCAGATTTTGCTACTGCTTTCTGCCCTTAGGGACAACCGGACAACTGATTGAACTTTTTTCCTTCCAATATGATAGTTTCCTAAATGCGCATTCTCCATGAAATCATGAAATTTTTGAGTAATGGTGTTGTATTTATTACTGCTCTGGAAGCCAGTTGAAAAACACACTTAAGATATCTGACTTTTCTCTTGGTCTTCTTGTGAGTTTGAAATCTCTCAACTCTCCATTTTCTCGTGAGTTTCAATTTTCAAATCAATATTATTGGATTGCTATATTTCATGTTTCTTTCATTCTTCTAGGATGCTTTATATCTATTTCATACTAGTTTACTTATAAATAAATAATTATGTCTAATGAGAAGATTTTATTTAGTTGAGTGTGCTAATTTTATTAGAAAACAGTGGATGGAATAATGAGTATTAGGAAAATGTACTTTGTGAACTATAAAGTGCCATTTTGCTTTAATTTATCTTGCATGAACTGTTGGTGGTCGTTTGGTTTGATAAAATTTGTTTGTTATTTCTGATGCTAAGGCTTATTGATTTTTTTCCAGGTCCATGTAGGTGGGTTTCTTTTGATGGGTATACTCTCTACTATTCTCTACTTGGAGAATTCTCCTCCTCTTTACCATGCATATGTAGGGATGACAGTATTCCTATGGACTCAGATATTTAGTGAAATGCACATTTTAAAAGAACTATGGAGATATTGGGCGAGGAAAAAATTGCAACTCATAAGCAAATTTTTCTCCACTTGTATCGTGTCACTACTTGTTTTGGAATTCCTGGTATGTAATGCTTAGCATCCTTGTTTTATTTTCAAATTCGTGATGTATAATGCTTAGCATCTTCTTTTATTCTTTAAATGGTCATTTAATCTCTTGGACTCACTGAAGTCAAATGCACTTGTTTAATTTTGGCACCACCCAATGGAGGTGGAAGAAGTGTACTTTCTGGATCCTCTTTTCTTATGGGAACAACAACAAAAGAAAAAAAATCCTATCCCACAAATTTGGGATCAACTACGTGAGACTTTTTTCATCATTCGACTCTATGAATAGCCACTTCCTTGAGGCATGGAAAATCAACATGTCTGTAATTTCTGTCGCTATCGAAGTTTATTTTGGCCTACTCATTGTCCATGGAATCTTTTCAATGATCAATCATATCACTCAATGGTCTTCCTCACACGTCTGAATCATTTCAAATGATTTTCTCTCATCTCATCTTCTATTAGAGCAATTTCCAACTTTCATGAATATATTTTTCCACCTTTGATTATTGTTCTCTTTTAGTTAATATATTTGCTCTTCTCCTTTAATACACTAAATATAATGTAGATCTCTACTTTCTTTCCCTTACCTAGCAAGTTTATAATTCATCATTTTTTTCTAGTGTCTTATATATATTGTCATATGCATGAGATTTTACATCACCAACTATTTTCTCTTTGATAATTTTTATTTTCAAGGTTTTATGTATTCTTACATTTTATATAACATTCTTTTTTCTTTAATACTTTGGACTTCATCATTCCCCATCAACTTTCCTTAGAGGGCAATCAATGACCTTCAATTATTATGATCTCTTTTTTCTGTTCTTGTATTACAACTATACATATTGTTCCATAGAATATTAGTTCATATACACCTGATCAACACTACTTTTCCACCTTCTAACTTCCACCATCTAGTTTTTATTTGTTTGTTTTCTCAAATTCTCTTCTTTTATTTTCTAATGCTGATCTCTAATAATAACAATCTATGTTGTGTAGTTGAGCTCTCATCTGGTATAATTTTGTTATCCTTATGTGTTAGCTTTCAGTCCTCATAACCAAAATGAATTCTGTTTGGCTATTATTTTATCTACTCTTAAATATAATTAACTGCTGCTCATTTTCTGATGCATCTATTTCTTTGATTTGTCTGTCCTATTCATGTAGGTGGCTAGCTTCTCAGAAAGGAAGTTGTACACTTGGTGTTTTCTGATTTCAGGAGTTGGAGGAACATGCTATATAATTTTTTCTTTCCCAAGGAGAACTACCATAGCCGGTTATATATTGATGACATGTTGGTTTTTATCTGGCTTTACTATGATGCCTGCTGAGATCCCTGATAACACTCCTTTAGTGTAACTCTCTTTTCCAAAATATTGCTCATTACCTCCTGTTTCTCTGATGTATTTGCTAAAGCAAGATTTTTCAGAATAATTTCTTTCACCATGACCTCTGGATTGAGTTTTTGTTATATTTAAAATTATGTTGTAAATTGTTTATTGATGGATTGTTTGGTTAGTCTGTTTCAACATCATATAACATATTGAGCAATGAAATTGAGGACAAATAGTGTTGATCACGTGTATAGACATTCTACAATAGGTCATGATCCTCTTTAAGTATTTTTCTATTATGGATCTGTGTTACCTTTCCATATAAGGATAGTTGCTCATATGTTTTTGATAAGCACTTTCTGTTACATCATATAGATATCACATTATATCATATATATATATAAACCCCACGGAGACTTCTAGTCTCCATCCACTAGTCTTAGGACTTGGGATAAAGGTGTGACTGACACCTTTCAACGCCTTTACCACGTCAACTTACATCTCTTTTGACAGCATCCTCTTGGCCGAGGCTATATGTGATTGTGATTCAAATCTGACTTGATCGTTTCTAATGGATCTGAGGGACACCAGAGAAAAAGGGTGAATACTAGACTGAGAAGGTTCTCTTTAATGCAGTTCTTCAAGTGATGATTAGTCTGTCTCAACAGATGAAGCCCAGGATTTACCTAGTTTTATCTATGACACCAATGTGTTGCCTAGCTGTTTGTTATCCACAAAATAATACAACTAGCTTGAGTGTTTTTTGGTGCTCTTGTAGTATTTCAAGGATGTCATTTGGCTTGGGATCAAGCAAAAATTGCCTAGTGAAAGACTTGGTGGTGCATGTAGTTTTAGAATTTTGTTCAGCGAATTATGCAAGCAATGAAGTACAGAACATGGAACGAATATGCAACTTAATACCATGAGGGTGGACCATGTTAGTTAAGTGAAACCAACTTATCAGTAATAATTAATATACATACCTCATTACATACTACTAGTGGCGGCTCTAGGAGTTTTTATAGATGAAGTCATTTAAAAAAATAAACTTCATAAAATTTTTGAAAAATCTACATTTATTTAAAATTATTGAACAAATGACAAAATCTGTAAAATAAATTTTTTATAAACATAAATACATAAAAAATTAAACAACTAATCAACTAAATACCCAAACCAGATCAATGATTATCCAAACAGATGGGTGAAGCTCGACAGGTGAAGGAAGAGGGGTGTAATGTTGATGGGTTTTGGTCATTGTTTATACACGATTATGCAATGACGGAAAAGTTTCAGATTAACATACAAAAATGTTTAAGGAAAGAAAAACAAAAAAAGGAAAAATAAATAAAAACCCAAATCAATAACTAGATACCTGAAGCAGAGTAGGAAGAAGGGATCGGTGACGTCAGTGATCGGTGGACGGATGATGATTGGTGAGTCCGCTGACTGATGGAAGACGGGGTCCCCCACGATTTTTTTTATAAAGTTGAGTAGGGTTTTGGGTCAATGTGGGGGGTAGGGTTTGATTGTTTAAAAAAATTTGATGGACAAACCACAACATATGTGTGACCCCATCCACTCTCACGTTTGTTTTTTTTTTTTTTTTTTTTAAGTGGGATTTTGGGTTAGTGGGTTAATGTGGGGGTAATGTTTGATATATTTTTTAATTTTTTATAGTCAATGCCGAAATTGTATTGCAAGCGTAAGAACATTGAGTCAATGAATTTTTTTTTATTGGATGGGGTCAATTGACTCCACAACTACACATGTGGCGCCACCCCTGCATACTACTACCATCACTTGATCCAACTAATGTTCGGGTGGTTCCTTGTCACCAAAAACCTCAATTGACCCTTTGCTTGAACAATAAAAAGAAGGTGATCTAATAAACAATGATTTTTTTGCTAGCCTTTGATGTGTATGTATTAAGATATTTGAGGGAGAGGTTTGCTTTTGGGTATCATCTAGCAACAGAAGAATGTGTTTGAGCTTAATCTTATAATGGAAACTGTCCCTGCACATGGGAAGAGTCCATTGCAACTCCGCGTGGAAAAAATTTCCAAAGAAATCTTTTATAATCTAGTACTCCATATTGTTTTACACCCACTTCACTTATATAACATACATGGTAAGTTTACATTTTAACTCATTTATCAAAAAAAATTTACATTTACCTCATTCCCAGATAGGCTTTTAAAATAAGACCCCCACTATATTTATTTTAAAACCCTAAATTTTTTTTATGCAATATCCTTTTCTTTTTATGATTACATGGACGACATTTACTTTACTCTAGTGTATTTATATATAGAGTGGGGTTCAAGAGAAGGCATTTATAAGAAATGAGCTCTCCTTAGTCCTTCTTCTTTTGCATGCCCTCTCACATTCTCCGTATTTTAAGGTAGTACTTTAGGTCCAATTTGCAATGGCTAGCAGTTGCAAATATGTGACTTGATATGTCTCAAACTAAGATAATGCCCCCTTTGGAGGGGATGAAACCTAAGAGCTAAAGAGATAAATTAAAATAGTTTTCGTCATAGATAATAAAACAGCTTCAAACACATATAAATAGAGAGATACAAGTATTCCCGGTAATATACCTTCTTCCACACTTCCTACTAAGTACTACCTACCTCTGTTATATCATTGTACTAACCACCCTTATGAATTCTTTTATCATCTAGTGGTGAAGAAGCAGTTTGGAAAAAGTGTTAGTGAGACAAAAAGCTCAAATATGTTTTCCTGCCAAAGATTCTTTCTAGAATGCCCGCAATGAGTGAGATTTACTGGAATTTATTTGTAGGGTTGCAAGTGGAATTGTAGTTATCCTGATTGGAATGGCTGTGAGATGGTTCGAGTCCACTATTAAGGGTGATAAATATTGGTCATGCATTGCCCAATGTGATCAACCAATATCCAGGTCCACAAAGCTCTTTATTTTGCAGGTAAGTAATTATTTCTGCCATCTGTTCTACCAAGTTTGTTTTTGATGTATCCCAATATGATGTGTTTTTCCATCTTGATTAGGTATTCTTGGTTGGACTATCAGCGATGATGGTGTGGTTATCAACATCTCACAGAGCTCTGAATAAAGAACTTCTCACTCTGCACCAATTAATAAACTGGTTCCTAGCTGGTCAATTTCAACCTTTTTTGTTCTTGTCTGCCCATATTATACTTTTCGTTGGATTTCATACTTGAATAATATATTGATTCAGAGAATACTTCTTGTATATGTGCATGTTATTGGGAAATTTTGTATGGTTTACTTTATTTAATGTTGATGGATTGCATCATGTTGTACACTCTTGCTTTGATTTATGATCTTTTTTGTTGCATCCTTTTTTAGTTTTGTTTTTATGTGTTAGTTCAGTTGATATACATCGTATCGATCTACTAGTTCTATAGTAGTTATGATTGCATAAAGTGCACACATTATTGGGCTTTCCAATTGCATGCATATTACACGATCGCACTTTTACCCCCTCTTTGGGTAGAAGAATGGATGTGGAATAGGGGTGAACTTTGTTTGGAAGGAATAGGTGGGTTTGGCTATGCCAGAATAGGTGGGAATAAGCTGATATTGAGTATTCCAAGTCCCTCCTAGAGTTTTATTATTTCATCCAATCTATTCCATTGGTATAAGGGAGCCCCACATGTTAACTCACCTGTCATTACGTCTTATAAATCAATGGAACCCACATGGTAAATCATTTTTTTTCTCCTTTTATAAATCCTTAGCCACATCTTATTCACTTTTTATGCACAACTTACCCATGGTCAACCAAATATCGAAAACTTTAATATTACGTTTCCTAACTAGAATAACTAAAAAACAACCAAATAGAATATGGCTTATTCCACTGGTATATTTATCTATCCCGGAATAGCTTATGTCGCTAAACAAACGAGTGTTGTGCAGCTTTTATTTTAATGCCCAAAAAACCTCTACATTTATTTTTAAAACTGCAGAAGAATATGAGAATAGAAGGATCTCATTTTCATTGTTAAACAGTTATTAATATGTCATACGATTGAACTGAGAAATAATGAAAGTTGATAAGCAGAAGGCTCAACCAAACAGTTAATCCTTCTTAGGAAAGGCTTTCTTCCCAGCTTATCAACTTCAGAGGCTACCAATTGTTCAAGTGTAAATTATGTATTACAGAAATACAGTTGAAAATTACTATTTAATAATTTAAAAATATTTTAAATCCCTAAATCCTAATAATAGTACTGCCAGCTTTGTGTTTCTACACATTTATCATTCTGCCATTTAAACATGCTTCCATCAGTGACATAAGCACAATTGTCATAGCTGTCGTTGTGCATTAATGGCTCTTCTACTATGCGCTGCTGCTCCTTTTCAAATTCATGAGAATTGCCTCTTTTTCCGGATTTGGTAGAGTGAATGTTGAAGCAGTAGCCCATGTCAAGGACCCTCCTTAACACTGCCCCCCACCTCATGAGCCACCTGTTATGCCCCTCCATATCATCAAATGAGATGAAGTTATCGCTCCTTAGCAACTCCAATCCCCTGGAAAATCATTCCATTAGCTTTTGGCTGGACGTCTACATTGAGTCCTTGAGACTTTAGTGCTTAAGTCTGTTCCTCTTTTTTCTTGTAACTATTTCAAAATGATTACAAGTTTAGGGTATATATGGAATATTAAATGTTGAAAAGTTCTCCACCTTTATTCACAACCTAAAGATGATCAGCCTATTCAAGAATTCTCTTGGCATCCTGTCTAATTCCAAGGTAGCTTTCTCAGATGTTTCCCAAGAATCTTTTGGAATCTTTCTTCCCATCGTCAAATCACCATCTACCTCTTAAATAGGCTGTGTTTTTATCTTTTTTTTTTTAAAAATATTGAAGTGTCCTAAAATCCCTTTCAAATGTCGCATGCTATCTTTTCCATTATGGAAAACATACCTATATTATATAACATTGTCATGTCCTCGTTTGTGACCTTTAAATATTCACTCTACCATTTCTGTGGGACCAGAGACAAACAGGCGAAGGTAGCTTTCCCAGCTTGACCGTAAAGTCAGCCACAGGGAGTCCCTCCGATATAAAAAAAAAAAAAAAAATATTCACTCTACCAAGCTTTGATTAGTTGATAAACACTACACACTCCCCTAGTGCCATGTCCGCGCGCACACCCCCTCCCCCCCAACAACCCACCAAAAAGTAAAAAGAAAAAATATGTACCATGTTTTAGGAAAAAAGCTGCATGAAAATTTTGAGATTGCATCTAATTATCCCATCCATCTTAAATTATATCTGAATAATCGTTCCTTGGTCTTTATCCCTATAATTATCGTGAGCTCTATTATTGCACAAAAAAATTCACCTGTGGGAGCAATTTCATCCTCATCCACTATTCTTAAGAATTGATGTTTGGTAGATGAATACATTGGGGGTGTGGGAGGTTTGATATGAAGCCCAAATCTGAATTCCAACTTTCCAGCATTTGACAGGGTGACTGACATTTTTGAGAAAATGTCATTCATCCACTATTCTTAACGGTTGATGGTTGGCAGATAAGTACTATTAGGGATGTGGGATGTTTGGGCTCAAGACCAAATCTAAATTCTAGCTTTCCTGCATTTGAAAGGGTATCCTCAAGGTGACTGACAATTTCCCAGACAGGTCCACTTATAGTTGAAGGGGAGAGGACTTTAGTTCTTGGCATGATAAATGGCTTCGTGGGGAAAGACCAGATGATGCGGTCCCAAGTTATTCATTGCTTCTTAGAACAAGGAAGATAATGGTATGTAATATTAATATGCTATGCAGCTGGGGGAGAAAGCCATCATCTGGTGCCCCATAATGAGGAGGAACTTGATTGAAAATATAAATGAGGCGGGATGCTTGCTGGACATATGCAAAAATCCAAGCCAACCTCTCAGAAAAAAGGATAAAGTGATCTCGAGTCATTGATAGATCTTGATTTTTTGAATGAAGTCTTTCAGTTCAGTCCTCGATAGAGATTTTGAAAGAAATCTAATCACGATTCAAAGATACAGATTTGGGATGTAATAAAGAGCTGGTATTCATGTTGTCACTATTTTGAGGAATTCTTTTAAAAGAAAATATTGAGGCATAGTGGTAACATTCAATCAATTGTTTGATTCAGATGAATAAATTATCACATAAGAAAATAGCCAGGGATGAAGGAAATATAGAAAAGTTAACACAAATAAAAAATTAGGCCATAGATTTTATATCTGATAAATACTCATCTATATTGTCCAAATCTCCTGGTGATTTGATTCTTGTGTTACTCATGTAGTATCAAAGCAATATGATTATGACTATCGTGAAGCCATTGTGTGTGTATATATATGAATACGCATTTTATTATGTGCCAGTGTTAATTCAACTTTTCATGGTAATTCTGCTGCATATTTTTAGGAGTTTGTTTTATAATTGAATATGCTCATGTTCCTTTCTCCAATAGCACATAGAAAATTCATCTTCATGTTTTGCAAAATTTAGATTTTTGAATATTAAGATTAGACTCCACATGAGAAATATAATTATTTTGTGCAAATTATGCTTTGAATATAAAGCAAAGAAAATTCCCTAATATGTATGTAAAAATGAAAATATTGCTTAGGGAAATGTCCATGACAACTCTGAAAAGTATATGAAAATATGTATTTTTGAACATCTAACAGTAATTATATGGTGTTTACTATAAATTCACTTATTTGTATTATTTAATAAATTATATTCATTTTCATTGATCAAACATTATTGAAACATGCATCCATTTATATTTTCTGTGTTGCTTATAAAATTTGGTGCAAACAACAATGTTGGAGTCAGTAAAATCTTGTGGTTTGTAATAAATTTTGTTCCAGACAGCTGCATGTATTTGTGGCTTTTGTGAGAGGGGGACCCACGGATAAGATATTCTTGATGTCCATATTATGGTCCTTTTCTTTTTTATTCGAATTTTGCCTCAGTAATTTAAAGTTTCTAATAAAATTTGTGACACAACCTTTCTCAGAAAAAAAGCCAGACACAAAGTATGAAGCCTATATATAATGTTGTCTTGTCATTTCACTATCCAGTGACACTCCAATGGAGCTTCCATGTAGAGCTGTTCTTTACTGATAGTGACTGGGGCATGAAATTATAGGTTTTATACATTTATTATGTTCAGATACACTACTTCCAGTTGATGTGCTGACATCATTATTTTTAAACTGGTAGGACTTGGGCTCATTGCTTTTTATAATGGACATTCATTCATGCCATGTTCTCCTATACTTTAGATAAGTTCGACATTTTTATCTGCATCCTTGTCAGAATTTGTCTATGTGAGAAGCTAAATTGTGAGATCAGGGGGGGTGATTGACGGTGCCAATTCTAACTACATTGATGTATGATGGCAACAGGCCTTTCAATGGTTTTACCATTGTATTCACAAACCAGCCTATTATCTCGGTTGTCTTCTGTATTCTTGGGATTCAGCCCACCATTCCTACTTCTATCTATTGGGTAAAGTATTCATCAAATTGATGCAAACAGGTCTTCAATCAACCAACATGATTGGCAATATGGTATATGTGGTTTTTACGACTTTCTCTTTTGCAGATATGAAGCTCTTTTCTATTGTGCCCTTGGCCTTGTGCTTCTGGGATGGATAATGATTGAGTGTCTGGTTCTCTACTTGACCAAAGAGAAAGAGTTTCCTACCATCATTAGGGATGAAGATAAGTTCCTTGTCAACCATGATGAACGATATCTGCAGTTGTCTGACCTGCGAGTACCTTTGATTTTTGTAAGTGACAAGATCATTTGAAAGCTATCTGTACTTTTTGTGATTGTATCAGGGATCTGCTGGTTAATTTGGGTGCTATTATTTGTTACTGAGGTGAAAATTCATAGATCTTAAACAGTCTCAAAACATATATATGATGTTTAGAATCTTGCAAATAGCTTTTACAAAAATATTGTTGTGCACACTATGTGGCTGTTTGATAAGCTGCTACACAGTCAAGGTTGGAGCATTTCACCTTTTAGTAAGGGAAGAAGTCGGATGGGGGGGCTGGTGCTTATGGTTTCATCGGTTAATGTATTTTTGTCAATGAGAAATTTGATATATAAATGAGAACTAATGTATTAAAAGCTATGCAACACTATGCATGGAGTTGTGAATACTGAAAGCACTGTCATTTTGATGCTGTAGAATCACCATTATTTCTGAAATGTAAATAGCATACCAGAAACCTGAATAATGGAAGAAAATTCACCCATGTTCTAATGAACTTCCTAAGTTATTCATATTAACTGGAAGCTAACAGCATTTTAGTTCTTCACAATAGAAGTTGATGGTACTTGTGCTTTGTAGATGGTCTTGTTTAATGTTGCTTTTTTCGGAACGGGGAACTTCGCCAGCATTGCAAGTTTTGAAATTTCATCTGTTTACCGGTTCATCACAGTTTTCAGTGTAAGAAGTGGCTGGCTGTATATTTCTGCATTCCCATCATCAAGTAATGCTGTTTCTGATAATATTTTCTCTTGTTTGCAGCCATATCTCATGTCAGCACTGCTCATTTTTAAGTTGTTTATCCCATTCATGCTTGTCATGTAAGTTGATATCTACTTTGTATTCTTTCAATGATATTTTTGATGCCTTGGTTATCATTCTATTTAGATGATTTAATGCATGTGGACAGATTTCCATACAATAAAACACTGTTATTAGTTCTATCCATACCATCTTATGTTCTTCTGTCCATATAATTCTATTGAATGTTAATATTCAATTAGTTCAATCCATGCAATATGAATCCATACAACTGGTGGACTGAATTTTACAGTGTTGTCAAATTACATCAATGTGTTATTACATTCCTTTGAAAATATACTTTGACCTTGGTTATTTACAATACTAAATTGGTTGACATAAGTGTGAAATTGAATTTTGTATGTGCTAAATTATGGTATTGTTTTGTTTTAATGTGTGCCCATTCATTTATCACCAGGTTATGTTTTGGCTATTCCCTTTTATGTTAAGGGTGAGTTGGAGCACTCTTTGGTGGACACACCACATAATATTTTGTGTTACTTTACACAGGCTCACGTTTTTCGAAACATGTCTTTTTTGTCAGAGTTGTGCTAGATAGAGTAACAAATTATTTTCTCCCTCTAGGCGATGTGAGACTAAAACATGATGTGAGCTCACCGTACTCACTAATAAGTGCCTGTGTGGTCTGTTTAGGAGTGGTATGCTGGCTAACCAAGAGCCCGATATCCTTGGGGTGAGAGTGAGATGAGAGCATGCTCCATGATTTATTTGCATATCACTAACAAGAGAAAATAGTTTGTGCTTATATGTGAGAAAAACTATTACACAAACAGACACGTTTAAAAAACCTCGTGCCCATTGAAGGACAAATCTAATATCTTGTTGTGTAAATTTAGGGTGTTAGATTTTATGTAGATCGAAGTGAAGTGGGAAAGCCTGTAGTATGAAGAATGTCACTTGATCAAAAGAATATCTATCATATTGAAGATTTATATTTTAACAAGTAGATTACTCAAAAATATTTCACTACAAATATAAAGAAAAACAAATTACAAATGTTAGAAGCTGCAAAGCTTTTCCAAACAATACCATTATTTGGAATGTGGTATGCGGTTTGCGTGTGGCGGCGGTTATGGGTATCACATAGAGTATATGCGGTTTTGTATTTTATTAATAAAAAATATATGATCATTTTTGAACAATAGATAAAAGGATAACTTTCTAGAAAAGAAGTAAATAATGTACAAAATAAAAACATCACCCACCTAGGTATTTCAGATAAAAATAAAATGCAAATACAATACCCAGTTCTACAAGACCCTCTAAGGTATTTCAAATAAAAACAGAACAAAAAAGCACCCACTTGGATATGTACATGAAATAAATAGTACACAAAATATTAAAAATGATAAAAAAACACCTACCGAATTGTCAAATCAGACAAAAAACACAAAAATAAACTAAAATTCTTGTCACATGAAGGTTGTATCTATAGGCACTCAAAGGTATTAAAATTCTCAAAATCTTCTCAGTGGATGGGATAAGGATGTTGACTTGAATCAATAGAGTTGATGGAGTATCCATCCCTCCTGATGCGTAGACTTTTTATCATCCCATGATTTCCCACTGTCTCACAAACTTAGTCTCTGGTTGGCAATTACAATAATTTCATCTGTCTTGGACCAGTGGATTGAGTCTTCTTCGACTGCTCCACAATCTTCTAAATAAATATATCTTATTATATATCTGACAAATTTTGAAATTCGAATTTTAATTTGAAATCATCACTAACACGAGTTTGATGGCCCTTGTATTTGCCAATACTGAAGGTTAGAAAATGAATCTGCCCATTAGTAGTCTGCTTGAAGTCTCCTTCATTTTGATGGATCAGCAGAGTATCTACCCACTGGCCTTGGCATTCTACTGGATAGAAAA
The DNA here is from genome assembly GCA_030737835.1 of Acorus gramineus. Taxonomy (NCBI): domain Eukaryota; kingdom Viridiplantae; phylum Streptophyta; class Magnoliopsida; order Acorales; family Acoraceae; genus Acorus; species Acorus gramineus. The sequence continues at coordinate 4,904,913 of CM060850.1, forward strand.
TCTATCCATCCTTGGTTGATGCTTCTCTCATTCTAACATTATTCCTCTTCTTTATTCTTCTTTATTATAAATAGTTTATTCTTTAAACCAGCACATATGTTATCCTCTTCATACGACAAGGTGAATTACTAGGGACTTGTGGCCTGTTGAGTGGTGGCCCATGTAGTTCATTGAGGGACTGATTGGATTGGGGCTACTGAAGAGCATAATAGATGTGTGGATGAGGATGACAAAAGTTCTCGCGTCATTGTTTAGATTTACATCGACCGATGGGAGAGGACTTTTTTTTTTTACATATATAATGAGTTAAAGAATATGAAAGTTCATTGAGCAGAGAAATGGGCAATCTTCTCTGGGTTATGGAGGAAGCTATTCTAGACTAAGAATATTTTTTTCAATATTATGCAATTGGATCATGGATATGTATGTCTGTATCCCAAAGAATGCCCATGCTCCAGGCAGAAAAATGGAAACATCCGAGTTGTGTAAGCATAGTAGGCTATGAGACCATCCTGATTCATTTTTTAATGTAATGCTTAGAAAAGTGTGATATGTATTTCACTGATATTGCTGGATCAAATGGGACATAGATGTTGCTTTGTTCTCATGTTTATGAATGCTTTATGTTACATATTCTTTTGAAGCATGTTAATTTTATATTATACATAAGGTGTATTAAATTTTTATTATTTTTCTCCTCCAGTGGATTCATTATCTTAACTCATTCATTTACAATTTCCTTATTTTGGCTTGTGATACATCTTTATATGTTGATACATGTATCATGTAACATAATTTTTTTTTTTTTAATTTGACATTTTGAACACCATTATTTTAAGTAATCATTGAAATATGTTCTGAAATATCTTTTTTTGATCCACAATACAGCTGTGTGTTCAGCGCCATAACAAAGTTGATCAAAATTCCACGATTAGGATGCTATTTCATTGTTATCATTTTCTCTGATGTGATGACCATTCACTTCTTTTTCCTGGTATTCAACTTACTCATATAGTCATATGTTTTCCAGTATCATTGATATTGAGAATTGTTAGTCAATTAGAAATATGCTACCAAATGTATAAATGTTTTCTTCTGTAACTTGATTTACTTTTGCTCCACTAGTCAAAAGAGTTAGCATTAGATGTTCACCAAACTCTGTATTAAGTCCTCCTAACGTTCTATTATCGTAAATAACTAATGAGAAGTTTTTGAAACTTGCAAATGGGATGAGAGAATAATATAAAGGTTTCTTTCATGTTACGGTAACTTAAAAAGTCGGAAAGAAAAAACTTATTGGCATTCTATGGAACAATATTTGTGAACCATTACAACACATAAATGGTCAGATGGACAATTTTGTTGTGTGTATCACACCTTAACTCATGCAGAATAGCAGAACACCTAAAATAATTATGGGAAATTATATTGTTTAGATAAAACTCAAAGAAAAAATGATAGTGTTGCTACCAAGGTGGAAATGTATGAGTATGCAACAAATAATAAGGAAAAAGTTCTCAGACTTTAGTACAGGATGTGTGGTAACTGGTAAGTAAATTGATATCTGTCACATGCATAAGAAGTTGAAAGTTCTTGTTATGTTTTCAAAAATCATGCAATGAACGTGCTTTATCTGAAGAAAGACAAACTAGTTGCAACATGAACATTCAATGATTTAAGGTGTATATTACTAGCAATATTGTTGAACCAAAACAATGACAAATGACATACTCAACGAGAGTAATTGCCACTTACTATGCAATGACAAATGCCATGTCCCATTTAAGAGGCCTGACACACATGCAATGGATAGCATCACATATTTTTACATATGCCAAACATATATTTGTTTTGCACTTTCCATGTTCTGTTACCTATTAGCGACATTTTGTGAATTATGATTTGTGAAAGAAATTCACATTTTATTTTTCATTTTTTGGATTTTTTTAGTTTTTAATAAAAAAATACATCATTTTTCCTGAATTCCCAAAATTATCACAAATTGTGATTTTTGTTCTACCACACAAATTGCACAAGCCATCACATAGGTGCGCGGGGTAACCCAATTATACAGATCTCTTGTGCCATTTCGGCAAAACACTAACCCCATATTCTATAAGAATACCAACTTCAGTAGAGAAGCTGGAAAACTACTCTACAAATAACAAAATACCACCAAATAGAGATGCCTAAATAACCCATTTAAGAACTTTATGATTGTAAATATTCTGTGGGGGGGATTTTATGGCCAATTTCAAAATAGTGGATATGTTTCCCAAGAATGACTCGAGTAAAAAGTAACAGAGTATGGTGGGTCTCCCTTTTGCGGTCAAGGCCTGAGACGGACCCACATGTTAGCCTACGTGGAAGGTTATGAGCCACTAAAAATGGACGTGTTCACTCTTGTTAAGTGACTCTCATAAATGGAGAACTCATATAAAAAACAGGCAAATAATGAAATAGTGATGTCATTCCTGGATGGACGCTTGTTCCCAGGGTCCTTGCAATCCTCAACATTCTTTTACAGGATGTGGAGCAAGCTTATGGATTCCGGCAAGGGGACTCCTTTCCAAGAAAGCGACATATCACATGATACTCCAGAAAGTTCACTCCATGAGGGTACTCTGTTGCTAGTCCTCAGTGTTTATATAGCAATCAACATTGACCATCTTAAAGGAGTCTACTCCTTTTGTTTGAAGGAGTACCATGAGAAAAGATGTGTGTGGGACCGTAGGAGGAAGCGTTCATGAGTTTGTTTGCTTTGCTCATTTCCATAAAAAAGGGGACCTTGGGAGGAGTTTCCCCGCAATCCAAGTGCTGGAATTCTTGTCACATCACTTTTGAAGTGGTCTACAAGAGGCCACAAGGCGCACATGTTATGGACAAACGGTCAGCGCCACTCCTTTTGGGCACGCATGTGTTTCCTCACGTTGAAGCTCATAACAAACTGCACTATCTATATGCGCGTGTCAAATCATATTTCGATACGTGTTTAGACTCCAGACTCTCACCAATGTGGTCTCACCATAGTGTTTACAAGTGCACTTTTGATGACATCATCAAAAAGGATATGGCATGTCAGGATTCGTCTATAAATAAATATTCACGCCCCCAAATCGAGGGAAGAGATTTATTTTCTCTTCTAAAAGTTCTTGTTTTCCATTCATTCTTTCTTTCCATTTAAAAGAGTGATCTTTGATTTGAGCGTCAAACTTTTGACAGGCTCCACACCAATGCCAAGATCACAATTGTCTTTTTTGTTTCAAGTGAAATTGATTGGCTCTCTGGCACTTTTTTTGGTGATCTTTTGTCGACGATCTGCTCCACAGTACCTCAGAGATTTCCATAGCCATCAATGTGTACACTTTTTAGAAGCTTTAAAAGACGTTTAGAAACCATAACTTTGATTAGAGAGTAATTTGAAGTGACATTCAACATCTGTCTCAATTCTTGATGCTTCACTTTGACCTTGAAAGAGGTTGAATCTTGAAATTATGATAGAAATAGTAACTAAATACTCTTCACGTAAAAAACCATGATACCCATTTGCCCAAAAGCATGGATAGGTCAATGAAGAAGAGTTATCTGTAGTAGTCTAGACCCTGACAAGCGATCTACTCTTCAACCACAAATTTCCCCCCAAATACATCACCCAAATGGCCCCTGCGCAAAACCTACCCCTATTTTTGATGAATCTAATCAGACTCCCAAATATTCTCTATGTAACACACGGCCCCTTTGAAGATGACCTCATTATGCGTTATCCAAGGGACCCCCACCGCACAGCCGGCACGAATGACTGTTAATTTTTCTGTCATGCTTCTATCTCCTCTCGCTCTCAATCTCTTTCCCGCCAATCACATCCCCTACAATATGGTGAATCCATTGACATACAAGTCATAGCCAACTAAAACCAAATCTGACAAATCACTAGGCATGTAATGAAAAGGTGCTTCATGGTATCTTGTATTGAATGACACACAACACACGTGTTCTATCATCATTGGGTGCCCATTTCACTCTATGTGCCTTTGTAAGCAAATTGTTTTGGTACAACAACCAACTTTCACCTTGAGAAGCAATTTAAAATCACGCACATCCTTTGAATATGCCACCAAATCTCAAAATTGTGGCCTCTCCCTCGACCACGAGTGGCACCTCTAGACTGTGAACTTATGTCTCTGTTGGGGCTTCCACAATACCGAGTCGGTGACCCTCTCCCTCGAGACAATCTCCTCAAGATCTGCAAGAAACTCTGTGAAGCTGTCCACCTCCTCGTCATGCATGTTCCTCCTCAAACTTACCTACAGTGACCGCCATGCCCCCCTCTAATCCAGAACTGACACATCATCCCATTTACACTGAGCCAACTCATAAATCCTCTGGAAACGCTCTCTGAGAGCAACATCACCTGTTCCCTTCACCTTCTTACCAGTACCAGCACTCAGTGATGTTTTATTTCCTTGAAATAACTGAGTTTTTCCTCAAGTTTTATATATGTTGTACTTGTCCCTTCTGCTGTATCGAAATACATTCGACTCTAAATTTTCTTTGCATACTGCTGCATATAGGAGTGTTATATCCTCTCTCTTCTTATGTATTTCACTCACAATTCCTAATCAGTTGTCTATCAAATATCCACAATTTTTGTCTGCCCCAAAGCTGTCTCAAATCTCCTTCTAACTTGACAAAATTCCATCAAAACAGTCCACGCATATGCAATACCTAAAATCTAGTTATTGCCACCAATATATGCCTTCACAACTACTGTCATTATCATTAGGCCCCAACGGATGGGTCTCACAGCATCTTACAGCAACATGCAGGAAAAAAAAGGACTTCACAAATTGCAGAAGGTAATCTAAATTGTTAAAAATTCTGACTTACAATTCAATCACTAATGTAGTAAATTCACATGAAATGCCCAGCAAAAGATGTACCATCAGATTTGAACATGTGATCAGATATCTATTCACAAATGTTGAGTGAGAGATTAACCGTATTTGTTCCAACACCACCTAGATATCAAAGCACAAAACATGAGCGAGAGAGTAATGATATCTATTCCAATGCCAACTAGATATCAAAGAAGCATCTCAAGCAAACTATCATATTCTTTCTTTCGTTCTTGTTGGAGCAAATAAATTAACATTTTGGATTGGATATCATAGTTTAAAAACATGTGTGGACCTCATATGCGATAGGGTCTGCATACAGTACATGCGGCCACATGTACGGTACATGTGGCAGCACATTGTTAATTTTATTTTATTTTAAAAAAAAACATTAGTATAATTGGATTTGAACGCCTAAGGGCCGTTTGAATCCCTTTCGAACTGGGTTTGAACGCGTAAAGGCTGTTTGAACGCTTGAAGGGCCGTTTGATTTCTCGTTCGAATTGGGTTTGAACCTATTGAATCCCGTTCGACCTGGTTCAAACGCTTAAAGGGCCGTTTGATTTCCTGTTCGAATTGGATTTGAACGCCTAAGGGCCGTTTAATTCCCGTTCAAACTGGGCTCGGACGGCTGGCCACACATGATTGCACATGGCCGCACGTGACCGCACTTGAACAACACTTAGATAGCACTAGGGTGCTGATGTGCACCGAGGGGAGCACATCAGCATGTGCAGCCACACGTATCGGTACGTGCGGCGGCACTTTGAACTATGTTGGATATATTATATCTAACCACCAAATCAGAACCACCATGTCTTGCCCTAAACAATTGGGGTTGCATGAATAAAAGCAATCAGAGCATTTTCAGTGACTGTGCTCATCTAGGAAGCACAAACACTTCACTGGATTTGTTTTGTTTATTTCCCACATGACACAATATGCATCAAACATGTCAAATACGTGTCCAAATTTTTTATTTATAAAAAAAAGTGAATTTTGGATGCTCATGTGACGCAGGATGGACATGACACGGTCAAAAGAAACTAACGCTGAATTACATGATAATGATTCATTTTTTCATATATTAGTTGTTGAATCATTTTCTTTTTTGTCCGTAAAATGTTGCTTGGAACATCATGAACGTTGGATATGGAAACCCTCATTGACATTTCTGAGGTAAGTGCAGATCAATAGACCACATAGCTAGATTTCTAATATTATTATGCCTTTGAAAGGGCCATGTTCCAACAGATCTTACATAATTTTTTTTTTAAATGCTTGGCTAGAACTTCCAAAAAATAATAAAAAAAAAGGTAAAAAGGATTTTACTATTGAATTACATGTGAAATCTATGGCACTTCTTTCCTGTATAAGGTTTATTTTACTAAGAAGTCTGAGACCATTTTGTGGATTTCTATGGGAGAATAATCTTTTTAGTTTTCTAGAGAAGGAATGACTTTTTTTTTAAAGTGAAATCTAATGATAGATCTTATTTGGATCTCTTAATGTTTTCTCTTTCCTATTCACAGGTTCGCAATACTGGAAGCTGGATGGAAATTGGTAACAGCATTAGTCACTTCGGGATCATGAGCGCCCAGGTTGTGTTTGTTCTATTGCTTTTTGCCCTCACCAATATCTACACAAAAGATATCAGAACTCGGTCAGCTCAGTCATTGTCTAGGAAAGCAATTTAGTCCATTGGATTTTTGTCCTTCCATCCATTTACCTCAAATGGAAGGTCCAAATTTTATAACTCATTGCCATTTCCAGTTTATGGACTTATTGAATTGATGTATATCGTCCTATTCAATTTTGATTCATACCCGGTGCCATGTTCCCTTCTCCAGTTTTTACTAATCATGATAGATGGAGACTAGGTTTACTCGCAACTCATGAGAGACTATATGATATTTCTTGAAAACTTGGCCAGATAGCAAGTTAGTCTGAATGAATGCTCCATTTAAAATTTTCAGATCATTATAGTCAAAGTTGGTTTTGATTGAGTGGGTGAATTTTAAGCCTAATCTGATCAGGTTGCATGCTTCATGCCTTTGAGATTCTTCTGCTTTGAAAGTATTCTTAGCTTCAGTTTTAAATTGTTACGTTTTTCAGGCCCCAGACTTGAGCAAACTTACCCTTTTCTTCAATTTAAGTTGGAAAGGCTACAACAATACTAAATTTTGTTTCTGCTTATGATACTTTTTTCCAGAAACTAGATAATGCTGAAAAATGTCGGCGACAATTATTTTTGCTGTCATTTCTGTAATCCCATATTAAAAAAAAAATTAAGCTATGTATTATTTTTAATGAAGTACATACCTTCATAAAAAGAAATGAAATATAGATATGTGAATGAATTTAACTCAACTATTTTTGCATTTTCGTTATCCAATATATACTAGCTCAACCTAGTATTACTAGTTAGGAGAAGTGAAAACTGTAGAAGTAAAAATATGCGACGAACACATATGGGCCTTTGGCTTCCCCAATGGGATGGACACCCTTGTCAGTCCCATGAGTTTTTATATTTGGTTTTGCTTCTTTTATATTTTCTATTCTCTTTTAGGGCTCACACCTTTCTTAATATAAAGGTGTTAGCCTACCGTTTACCTCAAAAAAACAATGTAGTAGGGACTATATTTGGGATGGACAGAAAATGACATTTGATCCGGTTAATGCTGTCACATTAATGTTGACCCTTTTTTTCTTTATATGGTGTAAAACATCTAAGTCTCTATAAACATGTAGAAACCATATAAGTCATTGCAAACTTATGGTGGCATATACATGTTCTTTAAACCGTTATGGTTAATCAATTTAATCACCACTGTTAACTGTTATTAACTCACCCAGGGTTGGAATTAACTATGGGCATAATTGTTCTAAAAATTAAAAACCTTTTCCTATGTGATTTCTGTTGAATCTTATGACAAGAGGGGTCTCGGCGAGTTAAGGGTTATCCTCACCAAGCTTTCCTCCAACCTTTCACACATTTTGGTTTGTTTAGATAAGCTTTCCTCCAACCTTTCACACATTTTGGTTTGTTCAGATATTCTTGCAAATTAGGAAATTTTTTTTATTGAAGGAAGCTGATTGTTTTGGCATCTACCACCCATCGACCATCACCTGCAAGTCACAAATCCCATCTGGCTTTGATCTCTTCCATGCATGATATGTCGATTCTTCCTCTTTAATTCGAATCATCTTGAATAATCTTGATTATGAATATTTAGATTGAAATCGAATCATATTTTCTTTCTCATACATAAAAAAAACCTTAATTGATCTAATAAAGCATGATGATTAATAGAATTATTATTCACATTGCATGATGGATTAAACATAGAAATAACACTTTATTACAATCAATAGATGAGAAGGGGTTGAAGAGGGGAGATGAATGCAAGAGAGGAAAATTAAAATTGAAAGAAAAACGAAAATGGGTTGAAGGATAAAATAGTCATTTAAAAGGACTTATATGTCTTTTTCATTTTTTCTATGGACCTACATGAATGTTTAATTTCATATGCATAGAATATTCTGATAATATTTTGTTAATTTGAAAAGAGATTTAACTCAATTATTGAATTGATTAACCATAACAGTTTAAAGGACGTGTATGTCCCATCTCAAGTTTATAAGGATTTATATAGGTTTATACATGTTTATAGGGACTCGAATGTCTTTAACTTTTTTATAAAAAGAGACATGGTATATATACCATGCCTCTACCACATTTAGACACAAAACTGAGCGTGCCCCAGCGTGATTTTTTTGACATTTTACAATAGAAGCGTGATAGAAAAATCGCATGTCTAAAATTGGAGGGCTGATCACCTCCTTGTATAAAAGAGGGTAATATATAAATCACCTCTCCACTTTGGATGAAAATCCGGTGCCCAAGTGGGATCGGTTTGTTATAAAGGAGGTATGTGATTCATTAATCACGCCTGCAATGTAATTTTTTGTTCATACAAACTTTAATTTTTGTTTAATTTTATTGTTTTACTAAAAATTTTATATTTAATGCATTGATTCATTTTGATTAACAAATTTAAAAGATTGAACAACACATAAATAGATTAAAATGTACTTAAAACATAAACGGAATATGATAAATACAATCATCCAAAACTTTTTCCATCATTTCTTAGTTTTCCTAGAAGCAAGAGGTGTTGAAAAAGAAGGTACATCAGTTGGTGTAGAGAATGATACAACTGACTGAGCTGGTGCCGTAAGTTGTTCGTCTAATCCATGACGTGCATGAGAAAAGACTCCAAAAATTTTGCGTGGTCCATGTACATCGGTCTGGATTGGTTTCATGGTTGGCGATAACCTTGGAGCGGGATGTGGAGCTGGAGCTTGCTGCTCTGGCTACTCATATACATTATGATCGAGTCATACTGCATCCCCAAACAGTTCATCAATCATGAAAACATTGTTGGTCCCAAAGAAATCAATCCCTATTACATCATCATACATGGCCTCATCCGTAGATAATTTATTTTTTATAACAGTATGTACTTCAAAAGATAAATGTATATTTTCTTAAAAGAGAAAATTGACATACAGAGCTAAATATATCATTTCCCTCCCTTGAACTTGTTATTCATAATTGAAGCTCATTGTAGTGAGAATAAATGGCTCTAATACAAATAATAGGTTCGGTAAAGCAGTCTTTAAAAAAAGAGAGTTAGAACTGAGATCCACTTTGGGGATAGATCAATCCCCTAAGTGCTAAATATGTAGCACATCAAATGGTGGTAATCTCTTCTCTGTCCCCTTGAAGCAACAAAGTGGATCTCAGTTCTAGAGCATATTGATATTTCCTCTATTTAAAACTAATGCTGCCCAAGACAAATTCAAAGGAAGAGGGGTTTTTTTCATTAACAATTTTCAGCTAATCTTTTGTTTTGTTTTTTTCTTTTTTTTTAAGGCACTAGGGCATATTGATATTTCCTCTATTTAAAATGGTGTTAAAAGAAATTCTAATAAAAATCCATTTGATATTGATGGAAATTAACTCAAAGCATTAAATATGAATTATTAAATATGAATTATTTCTAACCATCTTAATGGAATAAAAATAAATAGTTTACTTCGTGGTACAAAAACCCGGATAGTTACACAGAGAGTTGTGTGTGGATAATATATGAGTTTTAGTGCTATTTATATAGGTTGTTTTTGATGGATCAATCCCCAGAGGAACATAACTATTTTATAAAACGTGTGCATCACAACTAGTATAGTTTGTAGTGGCAAAAATGGAGAGTTTCAAAAGTCTAAGGAAAGTACGCTTTTCAAAAGCTAGACTTAAACCTTAAGTGTGTGTTTGGGTGTGCGCTCAACACCACCGTGACGGTGAAATCAACCCGTTGACGCAAAATCACTCTTTCAGCACATTGAAAATGTCGGGGAAAAATGCACACACCCCCGCCAACATGCACATAAAACACAGACGCTGTTATTTCCATTTGGTTGGGAACTCATGTCAACTGGTGTCTGCGAATGGCTCCACCAAACGGTGCCTAAGTCAATCGCATCTTCTCAATAGTGCAACCAATCACCGTAATAACCTTTTTTCTAACTGGAGATATAATTATTTGCAAATAGATCCCTCAGAATAAAATCCTACTTAAGTCACATGCATCACACCTGAAACTCACAGGAGAGAATGCCAAATTGTAGTGATGACAGTTAAGAGAATGCGAACAAGTTTGCCTGACATCATCAACATTACTTGCAGCCAACCAGGCATGGAGACTTCCAGTTTTTAAAATGACTGTAGTTCAAAAAAAGGAAGAAAAAAAAGAAGAGGGGGGGTGTGACAGAATCTCTTAGTCCTATTCTATGTAATATATAATTCTTTGAATGTAGTATACAACAACAACCAACAAACTAATGCAAAGGTCCTAAAATTCCTATGTTGGGCATACCTTTCTACGTTTCTAACTCTTCTTTCCATTTTCATGAGAAAATTCTTTTATTCTGTTGGGAAAAGAATGGCTTTGTATAGCACCAAATGGAGAACCAGCACGCAATTATGCATTTAACCAGAGTCCACAATAACCAGCGATGCTGCAAGTTCTTTTCCTACAATTGATTGAATCAATGCCGCATTGTTGATCATTCTGGCACCTGTGATCAACTCGAGCATCAGGGATGTGACATGCACTCTCTGCTTGTGGTCCACCACTTCTAGTAAGGTATGTGGCTGGACAAACTTGTAGTGACATCGCACTTTCACGGATCACTGAATCTTCACTCTGCAAATTAAAATGTATATTATTATAGATTAGAATCCTTTGTTTGCTTTCATTCTTTTCAGAAGCATTTCACTAAAAGAAAATCAAAAGTATATGGGCAAGGACAAAGCAAGATGCAAGGTTCAACCACAAAATTAAAATTTTGCATGCTCCACTTCAGAACGATGAAAACAAACTCATGCATGATATGCACAATATAACTGTGAGTCAGTCCAATATCATTCTATGCAAAAAGATTATTTGGTTTGCCATGAGGTCAAAATCATAGTGAGTGGAATCATAATCATGAAAAAATAATGGATTTAGATACGCATTCATTCCATATGTATTTTTAGGTTTTTTGAAGATTTACATACAGGTTCATTTCTATACATCAAAATCAAAGTTATGCAAGTAATGACAATATTAACATGAACAAGAATTAGTGATCAATAATGACTAACAAAAGACCTAACTCATTACAAAGGATTATGCCAATTATCTTTTATGATGGGATTGTGACATTCATGCACGCCTTCCAGTACTTTTTCCTTTCATCCACAACCTAATGCCTCACAAGCGATTAGGGGTGGTAAACGAGCTGAACGAGCCGAGCTTTGACATGTTCAAGCTCGGCTCGTTTATAAACGAGTCGAGCCGAGCTCATGAGCCTAGCATTCTTCTTCATTTTAATGTTTTTAGGGTTTGAAAACAAAATTTTAGCCTAAATGAGATAAGCTCATAAACCTAAATGAGCATAACTTTATATTGATTTAATGTTCTGATTTTACAAAGGAGTTGAGTCAAGCTTTAACAGGTTTTTTATAACACAAACGAGTCGATTTGAACACAAAATGAAGCTCGATCCAGGTCCCGAGCCTAACCGAGCTTTAAAAATTGTTCAAGCTCGCTCATTTGTCTAATTGAACGAGCTCAAACCGAGCTGAGCCTGAGCGGCTTGGTTCGTTTACCAGCCCTACAAGCGATCATACAACCATCACAAGTACAGGAATAAGGGCAATCACAGCAAAATGTAGGCCACACAAAAATTAATTGGTTTGTATCAAATACTTTGTTAATATCACATATTAAGTTTTAAAAATAAATTAACTTCTCTAAACCACCAAAACTTGTAAAGCATGTACTCGTTAATTTCTCTTAACATAAAACATGATGTATGTCATCACATATTCATATATTTCATAGCATGTTATCATTTAAATGATACATAGCATGTTATCATTTAAATAAATTAACTTCTCTAAACCACCAAAACTTGTAAAGCATGTACTCGTTAATTTCTCTTAACATAAAACATGATGTATGTCATCACATATTCATATATTTCATAGCATGTTATCATTTAAATGATACATATTATCACACATTAGTAATATTACATTTTTGAAAGTAAGATTTGTGACTTAACTTCCTTTTTAGTCATTTTAATATCATTGTAGAATTTTTTTGGCATCCCCAGCTATAATCCAGGTTTTGCAATTTCACCTAAAATTCTTTAACTTCCAACACACTGCCAAAAAAAATTTCAATCCTGCAAACCACGTATGTTATTGTATCTGCATTAGATGGTTTTATGCCTATTGAATAAAGACTCCAATTGTATTCCCAACTAATCCTAATTTTGCAAGTAAAGGGATAAGGAAGTTTGATTTTCCAAGATTTACATACAAAAGAGCAACAGGAACATGGTTTTTAAGTTCAAAGGACATAATAATTTACTGCAGGACTTCATCAAAAGCAAGACCAATTAAAACATTACAGATGTAAGGATTGCTTACTTCCACCATCAAGTAAAAAACCAGATTTTGGATTAAATATTTATGGTGTATAGATCTCTTGCAGTTGTACAAGTGAAAAAATAAAAATTTATGAAGGGAAAAGTTAACTCTTTAGACAACAAAAAAAAAGGATAGTATCTGCACCTTCATGAATGTCCCATTATCAGGAGTATAGGCACTAGGAATTCTCTCGTGCCAAGAACTTTGAACTGGAAGGGGGTGACCCTCTGTTGTAAAGATATAATTCTCATTGGCCAAAAATGAATCGTTGAAAAGAAGATATAGATATTTGCATCTGAAAAAAAAAACATACAAGAAAAAAATTGTAACTACATGTACATAACAAAAACAGCGTGAAAGAAAGTCTGTTTTTCCTTGGAGTTGCACCGTTACTTCAAATAAGAGGATGCTTACGTTTCAGCAAGAAAAAAACTGTGCTGATGGTCTTCTAATATCATAGTTTTCACATCTCTGATGCTTGCATAGCCACCCTCTACCCTTGTGTATTTATTTAGGGAGTTCATAATTGACTCACCCACTTCAAGATACCAAGGATCTGATGATGCAAAGTCTTATGGTCAGGCATAAAAAATAACAGAATTTTATAAAATTTCATCAACAACAAATGAAGAGTAATAAATAGTTTTCATGAGCCCTTTGTTCATTATTGTTTCAGAAACTTTTTTTTATGAAACTTAGGGCAATTTATAGTTAATGTTGTGAAAATATTCCCCGCGTACAAAGGGATCAACGGATCTCCATTATATACTTCCAAAAAAGACAGAATAGAATAAAAATAAAGGTGTTTCAATAGCATATGGCAACCCAAGGCATAGAACCCTGTTTTAAGTATCCCAAAGCCATCCAACCCATGATTTCCACCACATCTTCATCCTCCAGAATGTGTATCCACCAATTCAGGAGAACATAAAGATACCATTAAGTTCTACTTTGAAGTAGCACTTTGTTCTTAGTCAGCCAAATCCCCTGCTTTAGAGGCTTCTTAATGTGAGATAAAACTATATATGTTTAAAAAGATCTAGTAATGAATAAACGGGAGCTAGAAAAAGAGGAGCTAGATCTCAAGAAGATTTAAATAAATAAAATACCAACAAAGAATTATGTTACCTCAACTCTCATGTTTTTGGTTCATTTTAGCTATTTCTTAACCCATGTCTCATAAAATTCACAGGTTTTTTTTTTGTTGACGAAATGGTAGACTAATCGCTACCTCGATTTCATTAAGAACTTTGAAGTACAATCGTCCAATACTGAAAGGGAGAGGAGAATGAGAAAAACAAAAGATTGGGGAAGAAGCAGAGTAAAGATAGAAAACAATGGAGAACTGTCCCATTTAAGGAGAGATCTACTTGGGCAGTCGGACCGGCGTCAACCCAGGTTGCCGAAACCACGCCTCGCATCTTATCATACCTCCACTGAATATAATACGCTTCGCCCCACGATGTGTTTCCCCCAATCCTTAATTAGCCCCTTTGTCAGCTCCCACAGGTTCTCGAAATAGAACCTCTGATCCTTAAAGACTATTAGGTTTCTTTCTTTCTTTTTTTTTTTTTTTTTTTGAAGATTGGTGCCCCAGGATTTGATACTTGGTCATCCTTTAAGGAGAAGGGGGTGCTAGCACCCCACTGGAATGATTGATCGTATCATCTTTGCTTCTAGACTCTTATCTCCGGGAAGGGCAAGGAATTTTGCCAACCCCCATTTCTGCAGTATTTTGGAAACCAGTCCAGAGCTTGGACATTGCCCCAAGGTTGCCCACAATCTTTGTGCCACCAAGCATTAGCAAAACAGATGCTCTATTGATTCCGCCTCGTCCACACAGGCTGAATTCTAATATGTAACCTTAAAAAAAAATTGATTGCATTCATAAATAGACACGCATACAGAGTTCCTTTTTTTATTTATTATTATTCTTAGACACACTTAGAACACACATATCATAACTTGCTTATATCATACCTTGCCCATCTCATGTTTCAAACTCTCCCTGAACAGATATAATCATCCCTTCCAGTTTGCCATTCTTCCAACTAAAATTTAGTTGATTTTCTTCAAATCTATACAACTAATTGCCTATTACAAAACCATAAGCAAAAATCATTCATCAGTGATTGACTTCCATGACATTCATGTTTCCCCTTCCTCAAGTAAATATTTCTTGCTTTGCAATGGCTTCCGAAGCAATGACACATTGACAACTGATTCCATGCTAATTTAACTCTTATCTGTGCTAAATTTCCGACATTGCACTGCTCTTTGATCTTACTAATATAAATACCATTGTACACCTCTAGTGTAGGTCAAAAGTGACTGTTGAAATCGCCATACTTCCAATGGAACATCATTGAGGAAGAAAACATTCCTTTTCAAAATTCAAAAGAAATAAAATTCCAGTAATGAGAAGAAAATTCTACAAGCGAACTTTTACAATCTTTTCCATCCTAAACAATCTAAATGGTGACCGCTAGTCAATTGTCCTCATAGTGGAATTTCGTTGGTGTCTTTAAGCAAATTTACTTTAAATTTCAAACAGAATGAAATATGGAACATGTAATAGATTATGAAAAGCAGAAAACTAAGGTCAGACTTCCAGGTATTTTACTTTACAAAATCCATGAATCTTTTCATAGAGCTGGCAGAGCCTGTCTTTCCATGACTAAACACCTCACTGTGGTAAAAAAAAAAACTCTTAAACATTTATATGCCTGACAAGTGGCCATTGGGGAAATAATGACCAAGGGAAAATGTCATAATTTGATTAGATTAGCAAGCAGAAAAAAACCTAACATTGAATATAAAGGCATGTATCAATCTCCAATTCAAGTGTCTTGGATCATCTAATAACATATCATGTCCTTTAGTCACTCTATCATAGTTCCAAATAGCCATTTTACTTCCTGATCAATCATAGCATGCATGTGATTTATTGCTGTATAAAACAGAAACATATAGAAATGGAAATGTGCCACTAGTTGCATGAAAAAAAACATAAAGTTGTTTTCACACACTGAAAAATAGAAACAGCAGGCTGGAACTCATCAATAGAATTTTCAAAATAAAGCCAAGTCTATATCATGACCTTTTGTTGCTTGGTAAAGGTAAAATGTTGATTCTGCGAGTTCAGGGCGCAAAGGGTAATATTTCTCTGTGGGATGCAACATTTCCTGGTCCAAAAGATACCTGCCAAGAATATAGTCCATTTAGAACACTGGAACTTGATAAAATGGAGAGGCTAATCAGATTGAAAAAAGAACAGAAAGCATGAAACTGCTGATTGATAGATAACATATTAAAAATATTGAATCCCACATCAATTATAGCACTAAGTTTTTCTGAAACATGTCATAACAATTTACTGTTTCAATTATAATTAGTTTGAAATTGTAAGAGTTGGAAAATGTGTTAGTGGTTATTGTGATCTAAAATTCTGATTGTTATTTCTACTATACCCTTCCATACCTTGATTTTCATGGAGCACGTGCTAAGAGCACATTTTAAGCCAAGTAACCAATATGTTTATAGGTAGAGAGTGGGTAGTTAATGCTGGAAGCACTACATTTCACAAGTGGATGTATATGTACATGTAGTCAGGTACAAAGCAAGCTAAATGCAAGGAGATATGTATCCTGATTCCACCCAATGAATTAATCTAAAACTTGCATCTTAAGGGAATGCATCCGACAAGACTGTTCTAAGATATGTAAAAAAAAAAAAAAGCACAACCTTGTTCAATCAAAATAGGATCATTCTGGTGCACATCTTGAAAAACAAGATACATAAAAAACATATATAGGAAAATAGTACAACTCACATCCTCTCTCAGTACATGGAGATCTTGAGGATTCACTGGATTTTCAGGGAAGAAGAACATATAAAGTATTGCAATAGCTTTGGTAGAGGTATCGAATGGGAAGCTATATGTTGGGAAATCTGGAGGGTGATAAACGATGAATTATGAACTAAAGAATTCAGAATTAAATGAAAGGACTACTCTTAACCATTAGGAATAGGTAATCCATTTCATGCTTTGTTTATATTGCATTCTATCTCACTGTATCATATTCTGTTCTGCAATATTAGAGAATCACCGTCATCACCCTGATGCAGATCCAAGATATTCTCGTCCATAGCTATGAATCTATTTACAACTAGCCAATTATTATTGGTTGGGAATTTGATGAGAAAATTTAACATCATAACCATTGATTGCTGATCATGACGTTTGCTTGCTGGCTCCAGCAGTAAGAAGTTCAGCAGAGTGCATTCATAATTGAGAACAGGTAGCTGAACTCGGTACAAACCATAAGAATAAGGCTAGTCCTTGGATAAATCAATTATAAATGTGAAAATAATCATGTGTATTTGTGTTTACTAATATCAGTACAAACTGATATACAAGCAATCTTATCAAATTTAAATATTCAGTAATGGTGTTGAGTTTTACACCAGTTTAGCATCTAGCTGCAACTGATGCTTTCAAAATATGAATACTTTCTGTTATCCACAAATCAAATTAACAGGAGAATAAAAAACTAAAATAACATGTAGATTTGATATAAAATCCAAGAAAACTAATGTTTCAAACATGTCAATTATTACGATTTTCTCCAATAAACACTTGATCCTGAACAGACTCCATTTGGCTTATCACTGTGAAATAGAAGATTCATGGATGTGATAGTAATGATGATTTCAATTAAAAACCTTTCCTAAAATAGATTCGTCAGATTATTAATTTTGTCATTCGTACTTCTGAACCATCTCTAATGATCTGATCAAAGGAAAGCAAGATTTATCATTCAACCAAGGTTTTTCTGGATGGTCCAAACTCTGGATCCATGAAAGGAACCACCCCAAAAGTTCGTAATATTGTTCCAATATTAGTCCATTTTCACAAATCAACCCACACAAAGTTTTTTTAATGATTTCCATATCAAACCAAATGTGGAATATGGAAAATGAACCATTCTTCCCTCAGCATTTCATAATATAACAATCTTGTATAATATCTCTATTGTATTGGTGTAATAATGCCCAATATAAGATGATATATCATTGTCTTTTTCAGGGGTCAAGAAATCGACTAATTGTAACCCAGGAAACCAAAAAAATGATATTTTTTCACATATCAACCCATTTGAAATTTCCCAGTTGATTATGGATAATGAACGATTCACATTATTTTGATTAGCCTCCGCATATCATATGTATTGTTCTATGATGTACAGTATCTTATTTGTATCAGTATGATTCTGACCAATCCATAAAATATTGTAATTTTCAGGGGTCAAAAGACTCATGGCACTCACCTAAGTTTTGCTCCAGTTAAGCAAAAATGATATTTATCCTGTGACATAATATATTTTATACAATACATGCCAATACTCAGAAACATGCTTTCAACACATACAAATACAGAAACATGCTTTCAACACATACAAAACAAACAATGAAAAAGTCGCCTATAAAAATGGGTGATCCAAGCAATCTCATCCCCAGAAAAGGAAACATGACCACCTCCAACTCCCCACCCCCGCACCCAAAAAAAAAAACAAAGAAAGAAAGAAAGAAAATTTTTGAGAAATTACTTCTTCAAAGATAAACTTTTTTCTCATTTGATAGTTATATTATTCAGATTCAGTAAACATCTTTACAATACAGTGGATATTCTAATCGTTAAAGGGCCTGCAGACTCAGATATAATCTAAACAGCAAATGCTATATGCATCTGCAGGATAGACTTTTCCATGACCATGGGATACCTTTCTGGCAGAACACCAAACATCTCCCAGACATGGAAAAACTCACGATGCGATGAATTGGCGGCAGATACATCCCCTACAAGAATCTACCACAAGGAAAATTCAAAACTCAAGGTTTTACAATATTCATTTATTTTCATAACACAGATAAGAAGAGTGTGACGTCCTTCAAAAACATACTTGAAGGCCTGGCCAAAAGGCTTGAAGGCTTGTAAGTTGCCAATAGGTTGCCTTTCCGCTCCTCATATCAGCTTCATGGTACCTGATATTCATAAAAGCATACTATTTAAGCTCAGTCTTTAAAAAGATGAGAAAAGATGGAAGGCAATAAAACTGTCATATCAGGCTACAAAAGAAAATATTTCAATGGCAAGACCCAAATAGGTATTCTATGAAGAAAAAATTACAATATCAATACAATACTACATTGTTTTCTTCAAAGAAGTGTACCAAATACTATATAAAGGAAGTGGTGAGAGAAAAGTCTATATACCATGAAGCTAATTATAATATCGATGGATGATCTAAACAACTAATTAATTGGTTAAAGATTTTCTTCATGCATTGGATATAATGGTGGATATACTGGACATTAAATAATCTGTACGATTAAATTAGTGAACAGTAGATATTTCTTCTACAGCGGCTTATTTGATTTGGTGCTCTAGTTTTGTTTTCTTTTTTTTTTCTTGGCACTTTTTATTGGGCATTCCTTCATTTAATAAATTGGGGTAAGATCCCTACCATTTTCTCATAAAATAATAGTGAACAGTAGTAAGAGAAATTGCATATGCTCCTGGTTAAAAAAAATTATCTGAAATTTTCCACTGGATTTGAAATTATCATTAAGCATCTTAGAGTTTGACTATTTTACCAGATGCCCAATGAATTTAACAGTCAACGATGAATCTATGGATAATCACCAATCAAGAGTAGATGTTAACGTCATCATAGAACGACAAAAACACACATTTACCTTTGAAAATATTAAAATGCCCAATCTTGGACTGCTGAATTCTGAATTCAAAGAAGGATTTGAACATTCCACTGCTAGGGATGGTTTCTTTTGTTTATTATCACATAAATGTATTATTTTTATTTTTTTTTTGAGAAAAATGGTTGGAGCTTCATATAAAACTAAATGCTCAATCTTGGACTGCTGAATTCTGAATTCAAAAGAAGGATTTGAACATTCCACTGCTGGGGATAGTTTCTTTGTTTATGATCACATAAATGCATTATTTTTTATTTTATTTTGAGAAAAATGGTTGGCGCTTCATATATAACTAAATAATTTCCCTCAAACTAAAACGGAGACGAGGGATCTCCAAAGTAAAAGGAGAAAAGCAAAGAAAAAGGAGAGCAAAATGACATGGTCCCCCTATAGGAGGAACATGCCATGGAAGATCCACATCCCTTCACTAGCCCCCCAATTAACAATGAAGAATTAGTTCCTTATCCCAATACGAGCAAAGTCCTAAGCTTGTATATTTGTACCTGATAATAATTTGGGAAGAGTTTTAAATAAATAATTATATATATGTAAATTTGATAAGATATAATATATCCTATTTGATCATATAAGAGATCTCAAATTTCACACGATATAGAGCTATAATTATAGCAGAAGTTTTTCTTTCAAATAAGAAATATGAGTCACATTGAAGTTCATTTTCCCTAGTCTCAAACGAGTGATTTGAGATTCTACTTGAGCTAATTGTTATTACCCATAATATCGGGTGAAATATTAAATGCTGACATGACATGATACACATTCTCTAGAGGCATATGTATGTCTGTAGTATCTGACAGTTAGGAGCATGGGATGAAAGGATAAAGTAGTCATATATATGTGGATATAGAAACTGGAATGGTCTGGGCATACATGAAGCGATTAGGTATAGCATAATAGAAGATAAGAAATTAAATATACAAATCTTCATATTTTATTAAATCATGTTGGACAAATGCATCCAAAATCTCCTATGATTCTTCAAACATTCATTATTCTCATACCAAGATATAGTATGTTGCAAATCTATATAAATTAACAAATCTTTCATCATTAAACAAGAATATAAGATATCTAAATGTTATTTGTAGAAGGAAGAGTACAGGTGGTGTGCTCCCACTCTTGGTTAAAAAAAAAACATCTACATGTTAGGGAAATTACCCTATGTGATATAAGCAAATTACTAGACAATTACAATGGAATGAGTAATAGCAGTGCTCCAATGAGAGAGGCCTCAAAATAATATATTTATATATAAAAAATAAAATAAAAAAGAGGCTTTACCATGGGCCATGGCGGAAATATTTCTGGACAGCAACATAAGCAGAATGAAACATGTTCCAAAACTCATCCCTTCCAAAAAGAATGTGAGCCTTGAGTAAATACTCATAGAACGAATCAACACCTATATCAATTTTGAAGGACTGGTGTAAGGCACATGCAATGCAAGCAACCATAGAAACAAAGATGTAAGGTAAGATTGGCAACACATGATTTTACTTTTAAAAATAAATATGTAGAAGTAGTAAATGCAGATTATTCAACAAGTATTAAGTAAATATATTTGGAAAGAAAAAGTTCTCAATATTAACATTAAAATATATATAAAGTCATTGAAAACCTTTTTCCCACAAGAACATATAATTGTCCACATAGATGCGTAAATTGAGGGTATCCCATTATTTAAGTGGAGTCTATAAAGTCTCATGTTCTCAAACCTTTTTTTCCACGGGAGAGTCAAATCCACATGGATAATGTTGAGGTATTCCCAATATTCAAGTAGAGTCCATAAGTAATTATGTTGTTATAGCAGTGTGCCTTTTAATTAGAATACCAACACATGGGAAATAACTAGTGCTTTTTAAGTATTACCCCAACCCAACAGTAGGTACCAAAATATCTTATTCATATAAAAAAAAACCAAGTCAAGCTTCGTATCAAGAAAAAACTGATCAAACAAAAAAGAAAACAAAATTAAAAATCTAAGGAAACACATTCTTTCTTTACTCCCTTTGATGTAGAACAAAATCATAATAAAAGGGCCTTTGACACAATATGAGATCCCACCCCTGACACCAGAGGGGAAACACAAGCAACATGCCACAAAGACTAGGACTAATGCACAACACCACCACCAGCATAATCAACAGAACTTTGTTTTCCTTTGGGGGGGGGGGGGGTGTGGAGACAGAAAAAACTCCTGCTGTGTTGGAAAATAACTATATATAAGAGGTCTGCATGACCCAAGGAAGAAATCAGACATAAAGGAGTTGGTCATGGGACACGGCATTCATTTATGCTGCATTCAGGAGACCAAGTTGGACAGCATCAGTCATGCGAATATCAAAGTTATCAGGAAAGGAAAAGTTGGAGGAGTTTGTCTTCAAAGTTTCTGGGGGCTTAAACTTTTTTTTTTGGACTTCCATCCCCATCCATACTTCTATTCTTGAAACATCTCCCTATTCTTGAAACATCTCCATATTTGTGTCGTTTTTGGAAAGAACATGGGAGCCCCATTATAATCTCCAATTTAATATAATTTTTCTAATCATAGATAAGATGTGTTAACTTTTTCTTCATGTTCGCTACACAATTCACAGATCATGTTTCCATCGATAGTCCATATGGAGACCTAAACCCAGGGAGAGGGTTCTGGTGAGTGAAGGTTATGATTGGTGGCCTGGTGATAGTGCTAGTGTTCCAGGTCTCAAGGTATAGACATTCATTTGCTGTGTGTGTCCTTTGGCATTTACTTTGCTTGTTTGTTAACTCAGCAGATGTTTGTGTGAATTTACCCGGTGCTCCAATATTCTTCATGCAGAAAGGATTTTTCCTCCCCGGGGTTGTTCATTGTTGAGTGAGAAAATAGTGGGAGGGTATTGGGTGGGGACACTCCTTACGTCCTCCATCTTTTCCGTTTATTCTTTTACCATTTGCAGTTTACCATTATTATTAATGACATTGATTACAACATTCTTCATCAGAAAGACAAATTAACATAAGTCTATTTTTTTCCATCAAAAAAAAAACAGAAGTCTATTTTAAGTTAATTTAATTGCATTTTTTTTTTATCTAATTCCATGTCAGCAAGGTTTTATTTTTGATATATTTGGGTGTCACTGCTTTTGAAGATAGATCCATAATACATCAAACTAATAATTATTTAAAATTAAAGCCATTTCGCTTGATTTATTAGTTATTACTTCCTCAGTATCAATTTCCTCCAAAACCTGAGCATTAACTATATGGGTATCCACAAATTATATTTCAATCCACTTTGATTTTATGAGATATACCATATAAAATTCTATGTTGCTTGCTTGCTTCTTTGAGTCTTTTTGGCAAGGGTTGACTAGCAGATGAAATTAGATATTTTGGAATTATGATTATAGAATGATAGGTAAATGTGAGGGATAATGGTTCTCTATTCTTGTAACACCATGAATTGTGATAATGATATTCTACTAATGTCAATCACTATGACATTCACTGATTATCAAAAAAATAACCAAAATAGAATGGAAAATGACACTGAATAACTATATAAGGTAGGAGTATATACCGGCTCCAATGCCAGATGAATATTCAATCCATTCCCCAGTGATAACATCCAGGGTCGTGCCTAGGAGATTCAAAGAACTTCTCATACTCCATAACTTTCTAAGGGCACATAATGCTGCAGCTTCATACCTGGAGTCACCAGTCAGACGTGAAAGTGCTCCCATTTCAAGAATTAGAGAACCTGTATTGAGAAAATGTTGGATCAGCAAACACAGATCCTGTGGATAAGATCACAAACTAAGCTAGTATAATCAATGATCAGCCACCTCACCACACCCTGATGTGCTTGTTTCAGTAGTCTCATTTTCCATCACTCCATACTGTTAAGAAGGCCGGAAAAATCACAATGATCAAACTTAATATTTCCTACCAGAATCGGACAATGCTACTCAATCATTTAAAACTATATGAATGAATCCCAATAACATAATGAGGAATAGAAAATTTTATTTCTATATAATATACGATTTCAATCCTTCTACTACTGTATTAACATTTAATTAATATTGTAAAAACAGACATCACACAGCACCTTAGAGCCTTTAAATAGATGAAAATGAAAAGGATCATACATAATAGTACTTTATGTCTTAATCACCAGTTCAAGACCTTAGTTTATTCACCTATTCACTTCAAAGTTTGATTTGAAAAACGACTTTCATATTTTTTTTGTCTAAAATGGAATACAACTGTTGCACTTGACAAGTTATTTATTTATTTTAGTCAAATTTGATATGTAACCATAAACTTGTAATACTGGAAATGTTCCACATTAAAGAACATGAGATAAAGTAAAATGACCAAAATTCATGTGATGTAAGTAGAATGGAAGTTCAGATTTCACAGGTTATCACAAAAACACTTCAGGTCCTCAGAGAATTGATCCTAGGTTTATTGGTCATATCAAAACTGTTTTCTGGTTAAAAAAGATGTGTTCCATTAGCATTGTCACATGCAATCTATATGAATTTTCATCATTGTGTTAAGGCTCATCCAAAAATATAACCTTTCTCCCTATAAATAAATTAATCAATCTGCTTCCTCTGTGAACAAATAAATTGACTAGTTTTCAGCATGGCGTGCACTTATGTCATACCTTTAGATTAATCCATGCATATGGCAAGCCAGTGGGAGTATCAAATGCTCGTAGGAAACGTTGACCCAAGTCCTCAGCCAGGTTGAGTAACTGGTTCTTGTATAATCCCTGAACCAACCTGCTTGCAGAATCAGTTGCCAAAATATGTGCAGAAACAAGTCCCCCAAGAACTCTTATGTTGCACTGTAGAGTAGAAAGAAAGAGTGGGAAAACAATCAGAAAACCTTAGATATCAACCTCTAGGAAGTCTTGAATGTCAAAATTAAAAACTTTTGATTAGATACCTCAAACAGATTTACACGAGCATCCACATTGAAAGAAAGGTTGTCAGACAGCCAAAGGACTGCTCTCTCAAATTCTGTATTGTTACCCAAGATTACAAGACTGCATAAAGAACAACAGAGAAAGTGCATCAAAAATAATTCATCTTCCTGATATTAATTCTATTGCTCAGAAATTCTGCCCCAAAGAAAGCAATCCATGCACAACCTTTACATGTACAAAAGGAAACAGCCCCTTTGAATTGTTGTCTTTTCCTGAAAATGGGGCTGCAGTGCAGAAAACATGAATGGGAAGATTGCTAATATAATAACAACATATATCCCTGCACGAAATTGAATCATAAAAGTCTACTACGATGTTACACAACCTGCAATATGCAGCAAAAGCATGAATAATATACTTGCATTTATATACTCATGACAATTTGCAATGATCTGGCTCCATGACCTGATAGCGTTTCATTGCTATTTTACATGTGGGACACATTGGATGTATCAATTCTATAAGGAAAGTTGGCCCAATCTACAAACAACTTACATAGAAAATAGAAAATCACCAATCAAAAAAAAAAAAAAACTTACATAGAAAATTTTCTCCTTGCCCAATGAGGAGTGGAATTGAACCTCAAAGAGAATGATCGGGGCATGAAAATTATCCCCTCGCATTGGCTTCTCTGTCAAGACCCTTTATAAAAAGCTCAACGAGAACCCTTCCCAAGACATTCTCACTAAATGATTGGAATGCCTCATTTAGGGAGCCGTCATGCCTTTAAAGATCCAAAGCTTCATGAGGTTACTCACGCTCAATAAGGTTCTCATTAAACAATCGATCTAAATGGGCACAAGATGATAATGTTACATGCGAGTTTTCTGGTCTCAAGGAGGAATCAGTGGACCATCTCTTTTTTGGTTGTTATCGTTTAGTTTTGAGGATTTAGGGCCCGTTTCGTATCACTTAAAAAAGGTGGTTCCGCTTTTAATTAATCAAAAAGCTAAAAAGTGTTGCCAAACGCATTCTAAAAAGCAGCTTTAATTAAAAAGTTACTTACAGCTTTTAGTACAAAAATGTTGCTTTTTAAAATGCGCAAAAAATGCATTTTCCAGGAATCAAGTCTATTTAAGCCACTTTATTCAAATTCTTATTTTTCAAACGTGTTTCCAAACAGACCCTTAGGAAAAGGTGGGGGTAGCTCTCAATTCCCGATATCCTATTAACAATATCAAAGTAATGCAACATTGGTTCCAGAAGAGGTGCAAGAGAGGAGATAGAAGCAACTTTGCCAAATTCCAATGGTTGGTCCCTCACACGATTTGTTGGACTATTTGGATCAAGAAAAATGAATGTATTCAAACAGAAGAGGTTCTACGTGGAAAACACATGGGCTAATATTTCTTAGGAGGGGATACTCAAGAGTAGATTATTGATAATCTTTGGTTTGGAGATAATGCAACGGTGTTATTGGTGGATGGAGCCCTTCCTATCTAGCTCTTCACTTACTTCCTTTTCCTTATTTTGAAAATGGAGGTCCATCGTCTTACTTTCTTCATAGATTGCTCCCATACTTTTCTCAGAAACGGATTTGAAATGATAAAAATTGATATGCATGTCGGACCTCGGCTCGAATGACATGTTGACTCATTGTCCCTATATCTATGACATATTATCGTTTACTAGTGACATGTCGATAACACTAGGAAAATAACTATTATTTAGAATAACAAAAATAGTGAGACAAGGTGGGAGTGGCCCTTGAGTCCCACTGCTCTTTCAAAGATCTTGAATGAAAGTGGAGTTGATTTCGAATGAGGCATACGAGAGGCGGCCATAGTAATCCCGCCAAATTCCAATGGTTAACCTCACACATGATGTGTTGGAGTATTTGGTTAACTCGAAAAGAAATGCATTTTTCAACAATTAAAAAAAATAAAAATAAAAACAAAAAAAAACTTGGAGAACACTTGGGCTGTGATTCTTCAATTCTAAGATGATCTTACAAGTAGATACTCCTCCAACCTCCATGGGAAATCATTGGTTCATGGGGTGATAGTCTGGGCTTTCTTCTCATTGCCTCATTGGGATTCCTTTCCTAAGGATTTCTCATTCTCTTTAGCATTTTCTTTTATATAAATATATTATTGTACAGAGATCCCTCATCTCCTTTTGTTTGGGGACTTCTTTTAATAAGATTGCTCCTACATTCTCTTCACCAAAAAAAAAAAAAAAAACAAGAACAACAACAACAACAACTCGCACTGAAGATTTCCTTTACAAAAACAAAAATAGTACTAAAAATATATTTACTTAGTTTTCATGCCTGTCGATGATATGTCAATGTATGTTGCTCTATATATGACAAATATCCTTAGTCTCAAATGCCATGTTGGGGACATGTGGCAACATCTAATACGATGCTCTTAGTCAGTTGTTGGATTACCAACTATAAGGCAGTAAATTTCAAGATCACTAAAAGAGGTAATCAGGGTGATCCTTAGAAATTGAAGTGTACCGGATGCTCCTTAATGTTCGAATAATTGTGATAGAGATACAATTGTTTTTGCCAGTAATTAATAATCATGACTGCTTTAATATCCAAGGTCAACTGGAAAATTTCCATCACCATAAGAATTCTATCATGCCACTTTCAATCTCATAGGAACAAAATATTAGCTCCAAAGGACCACTAGTTGCACTACTGAATATAGTATTAAATAAAGGAGAGAGACTATACCTTGACAATGATTCAATTAATGTTAAGGCTGATCCATTATAATTCTGAGGCAAGTGCTGAAGCTGTAGAGAAAACAGAAAACAGAATTTTAACAAATTATGTAGTTTCTTATTACCAAAATCTCAAGACAGGGAGCTCACATTCAAATTCCCGAGCTCACTAAGTGAATCAGTAAAGGTCTTAGTTAAAGGCTTCAACTCGTCATGCTGCAAAATAGCAGAAGCAGTTCACAGACCATGCAATAAATAAGTTACTTCATTAAACAGCAAGGAGATGCTGCAACCAACCGGAAATGCATGGGCCAAGTAGTTCTCATACGCATGGTAAAACCTGTGAGAGAAGAAAAATATCCAAAAAAATCAAGAGGTTAAACTTATCTATTTATATTATTCATTCATATCAAGGGAACTTAGCTTTAAACAATAGCATAAAAAAAAGGAAATTAATTGTCACATAGAATATCATATTACATACTTAGAAACTAGAATAATAAGATCAAATGAGCTAATATATTTTTTTAATTACAGTATCATGTCCAAAACCAAAGGAAAAGGTGAATGATTAATGACATTGCACGGCATTTACAAGCTATGATTGTGTGTCGGTTCGAGTGACTATTCATCATATTAAATGCCTCCAACAAGAGAATTAATCAATTTAACAAATCTCCATCCATCAGTCTGAATAAGCCTATCCCCTTGCCCCCTCCCCCCAACAATTTTCTCTGTAATAGGTCGTTCATTCTCGTGTTCAACTCTGACAGAAATGTCTTGGGTGGATTGCTAGGAGGGGATATTATAGCTTAATATATAAAAGATGAGTTCAACAAATACTTTTTCTCAGTCCTTCCAATAATTGCACCCAATACACTTCCAGTCACAATTTAATTGAAGTTGAAGCACTTAAGTTCAAAACCATTCTTACATCTCACTGTTGTTTCTTCATCATCCATCAAAAAACATTAACCTAAATTCCACAGAAACTCACCACAGCCCTCTCATCATTAAAAAATTTTAAAGAACAGTGAACCAAAATTCCAGAATTAACATTTTATAATGTAAGACTGTAAGTTAAAACAAAACACACTATAATCTCGCTCCCCAGAATTCGATGACATAAGAAAAAGAAAAAAAACCCAACTCAGGAAAGCTCGAAACAGAGGAGGAGTATTGAACTTTTTGTCACCCTCAACAAAAATCCTTTAAGCTTTATGACTGCTGCAACTTCGCGATTTCAAAAAACTAATAGAAGTACAACTCGATTTCAATGATTGCCCATTTTATCAAAGCTTGGGGAGTTGCTTGTGCGGGTGCGAGCAATGTGAGGCTCATCACAAGGGGTAGATTGATAATCGAGGAATAGCATTTTTTTTGTTTCAAGTCATGGTAGAATCCTCCTCTATCATGCTTCTATCTTCACAAATTTCTTGTACTTGTCAGCATTTGCCTTTTAATATAACAAGGCTAATGCCTACCTTTCATAAAAAAAAAAAAAGGATAATGTTACGTACAGCACCTTTTCCAGCCCCAATTCTGGTTTACATGCGTTTTAAATTTTTTAAAACAGAATACCTCATCTAATGAGATACGTGCTTTTATAAAAAAATAAAGAATATACTCAAATGAATTTCATGAATGCATTTATAGAAAATGTAAAAAATTTATGTCGAAGCGTATACCTCATTAATGTGAGTATATACTCTGATGATTTTCTATCGACGCAAATGGGATTGGAATTGGGGCTGGAAAAAAAAACTGTGTAAAATAGCACTCCAAAAAAAAGGTATCCTCATTGTCTGCCTAAGAAATTCGCTTTGGACCTCCACCATGAGGTGCTAGGCATCCATCTACCTGGTGCCCCATCTCAGGCCTTCCCTGGGTGAATATCAACTCATTATCTTTTACTCCTAAAACTCTCCAAAATCTAAACATCGATTTCCGCATTGGCGCCGTTCCAGGCTGCCTGACACTTTTTAAAATCATTGGCAGAACTGAAGTTTCTCTTAAATATCTCATAGGATTTCACAATTCAAGGCCCACAACAATTCAAAAATGTCACAAATTCTTCCATGATCTCAAACTTTCTCCACAATATGATAAGAAAACAAAACCCAAATCTAAATTGGGCCAAACAAGTTTTTTATATAAACAAGAAAGATAAGGAAGGAATAACTCACATAATTTTGACCTTCTGGCTCATGATCGCCTTCTTATGAGACGAATAGGACGTTGCGGGAACTAAGAGTGAGGTGGAAATCAAAAGAAAGAGGATGACCCATCTCGCAGAAAGCCTCGCTTCTTTGGATTTAAAGCTTGGCATTTAGATTGACCGATGTTTTTTTTTTTTTTTTTTTCTCCCTTTTTTTTCGAAGGGGAAAACAATCGGATATGGAAGAGACACCTGTTGTATGTGCCTGCGGGATCGATATATTATTAGAAAGAAAGAGAAATGACAAAAATGACACTAGAAATAATCACTTTTGTAATCAATCTTGTTGTTGGGAATCTAGCTTTTGGGCATTTTCTTCTTGTTTTTTTTTTTTATTTGGCCGCCATGATCATTCTTGAATTAATTTTAAGTCATAAAAAATTTTAAAAAATAAAATAAATAAGAGCATCTACAATCATATATTTAAATCTTTACTCAAATTTATAATTTGTGTAAAAATCATCAAAAGTCATCTCCAATCATTTATCCATACCCATACCACACGAAACTTTTACTCAAATCTTTATCCAAATCAAGGGAGACTCAAATCTTTACCCAAATTTTTAATATCTCTTTTTTTTTTTCTTTATCTCCATATTTTCTTTCAATGTGACATTTTTTCATCTTTAATTTAATTATATTAGATGTTTTCCCACCCCCCAAAATTTGTACCTGAAATCCAAAAAAATAAAAAGTAGTATTCTTTCTTAAGTCTTCATATTTGTTTTTTAATTTCTTAGTTTTGCTCTAATAAAAAAATATTACTTTTACTTTTTTAAAAAAAATTGGATCATAATAATTTTTAAATGTAAATATTTTGAAAGAAAGAAAAATTGAGTAGTAAAAATATTTAAGGAAAAAACTTTGAAAATGTTTATAAGAAATAATTAGAAGAAGATGTGAAATTTTTAAAAGATTTGAGTAAAGCACAAAGTAATGGTTGGAGACACATTATATCAAATCAAGCTTTTACTCAAATTTTAATTGAAATTTGGGTATAGATTTGAGTAAGGGCTGGAGATGGCCTAAGAGTGAAAACTAGGGAATAACCTTTTATTCTCTGTTTGGTTTTTTTGGATAAACAAACCTTGATATCTGTCTAGATAAGTTATTCTATGCTAAGGAAATTCTTGAAATTTCTAATCAGGGTTTTATCTATGCTAATAGATAAAAATACACTTTTATGTCATTTTAAAATATTTATTTTACCTAACCATCTCACACACATTCTAAAAATTGTCATATCTATCAAATCAGTTACACATCTCTCACACTTATTCAAAGTTATAGTTGTCATTTAAAAAATCATAAACTTTTATTTATCTCTTATCATCACTTAATATCACTTTATATAAGGTGAATCAAATAACAAAAATGTCACTTTATCGTTTTCCAATGAGAATAACAAAAAAGACAAACAAACAAAAATTTACTTATTCAGCATGAATTGTAATCTATTCGGTATAGCTATCAGGGGCGAATAACCCTACGTCACACCCCAAACGGGTCCTAAAGTTTTTGTCTGGTTTCGCATTAGGATAAGAGGTTGGGATAAAGAAATAATTGAGTTAAATCACATGTTATCTCATATGACATAAGAAAAAGAAATGATAAAGCATGGACAAATGTTAGTATTTTGACAGATAAAAGTGAGGATATTTTGTTCTAAGTAAAAGATGAAAAGAGACTTTATTCCTATTTTTTAACTTAATTTTGCAAAATGTGGACAACATTTATGACTTCCCCTTCTAAAAAACAAAAACCAAAAACTTCATGAAACCAAAACCAACAATATTAATGTCTCATTCATAGAAATGATAGACTAAGTATTTTTTTTAAAAAAATTTGAAGTTATTCCATATTTTAGATCATTTAATCAAAATACAAAGTTAAGGATAAGAACACAAAAAAATGGAGATAACAAAATGCATTATCAAATGTAAATCTGGATAAAAATAATAATTTTTTTATTCTCATAAATTAGGTTAACTTATCTTAAATATTTATCCTTTTATCAAGCTAAGCCTTCTCTAATTTTTTTTGAGGTTCTTAAATCCCGTCATCTTTTATTTTTTGGTGCTTTTAATGGGATTTCATTAATTCATCTATTACACTTTCCAAAACTATACTTCCATCTTCTCCGATGTTGGCTCTCCCAAAAACATCATACGAAGTAACTTAAATGTTTTTCACCTCCATTTGAGAAAATCCCAAATCCCTTTCCCACGTTTTGAAAACCCCATATTCCTTCCCATGATTTTCATCTCCCTGTCACTAACTTATTCATTGAATAGCCGCTGAGATTTCCTTATCCAACGTGAATCACTCTTTTGTCAACGGCGGTTGGCCAGGGTAACATCGACTTTGACTATACACCCGCTGATTGCGATTAGGCTTGTCAACGGGTCTGATTCAAATTAGATCGGGGTAGACTCGGACCCGACCTGACGGATCCGGGTCCAATCCAGGACCCGGTGGGTCCAAGAAAATGTGGACCCGGACACTCATTCTATTTTAAAACATTTTTTTGGACAAGCAAGCAAATTTTCAAGTCTCGCCAACACTATAGTTTTTCAAACAATTGGACACTCAAATCATTGCTCATTTCCCCTGTTTCCTATCTCAATTAATAGGATGCCCAAACATGCATGCATGAAAAAATCAATAAAAATGAGAGCTTAGCAATTCAACAAAATCAAGAAACCCAAACCCATTAACCCAACATTACATAAATTTCACCTCCTTCAAAAGAAAAAAAAAAGATTCATTAACCCTAAAAAAAAAAAAAACCTCCAACTAATCAAACAAAACAACAAATGACATATCTTCATATTATATTACGTATTTATCAAAGTGCATTAATGAGAATTTGGTTAATGATTTTTTAATTAATGAAAGATTTTTAACTCTTTAATAGACATGTGTCATTTATCAAAATACGTATTGATATGATTTCCTTCACTACGTACTAATATAATATGAAGATTTTCCCTCCTCAGGGTCTATCGCCGTCGGCACTCTCTCTTATTCATCTATCAGCTCTGGTTTCCTTTATTTACCCATGCATCTCAAGCATGTATAATCGTTGGATCTTTGCTTCTTTGTTTGTTTTGCCAAATTTGTTAAAACATTCCAATCAACAGAAACACATACAACCTGGGCTACACTTCTGTGAACTTCACAACCCCAAACAGTGCTTCAAAACTGTATAAAACGTATGAAAACTTCGAGTGGTGGAGGAAATTCAGGTCGAAGAAGGTCTGCCAAATCTCCTTCGCTCGTATTCAGGTCTTATAATTTTCTAACAATCTTATGGGAACCGTTCAAGATGCACCCAAATTAAACTGCAGCCGTTGATTTGTGTTATCCAGGAACAAGAAGTGGTGTTCGTCCAGGCTCGTGATGGCTCGTGTTGCGGCCATACTTTCACAACCATAGGAAGGAAGGCTCGTGAAGCCTGGATCCGAAAAATGACTTGTTTTTACTATTTTCTTTAAGGAAAATTTTATGTCCAGCCTCAATTGCACTTCATACCGTATTTTTTTTTTTTTATAAAATAATACCCTTCCATTGAAATATATGTTGTTATATAAAATGCAGTGCATACTAAGGTAAAATAGTATTTTTTTTCTTTAATTTTTTTTTTTTTTTGTCATATATTATGATAGAACCGCATATTTTTTTAGTGTATGGGGACTGATCAGCTTGTAAAACAGATTGAGTGTATCTCTTTTAATGGACGAACCATCTAAGCCGTTCGATTTGAGAATAACAGGGATGGGAGATCCATTATGAATTATATTGTTGATAATGGGTGGGGAGGTTCTAGCCCCACCACCCCCAGCACTGAGCCCCCCAGCCTAAAAAATAAAATAAATTTGGGTTGTGAGATAGGGATAAAAATAAAAATGAAGAAAAAAGAGAGGGGAAGGAATGAGGGGGGGGGGGGGGGGGTGTTGAGGTTGGTCCGCTCAATCTGAACCTCCCCGCGCTGGCGGAGGATGCATTTGAGGCGGTGTTTCTGTGGCCATGGATCGGGTTGAGGACTAGTGAGAAGAACAACAATGTTGAATTTGATAACAATAATAATGGTTTGATTTATAATAATAATGACAATAATGATAATAATGTGAATTATTTGGGTCGGGACGAGGAAGATGAAGTGGAGAGTAAGGGGAGGTTGGGGAGGCTGAGTTGAAGGAGTCAAATTTGGGCGACGGCGGAGAGGGTGATGGTGATGTTTCTTGGTTGCAGGTGGGGATTTGTGTTGTAAATATTTTTGAAAATTATGAAAAATATTGTATCTCAACGAATTATAATTTTGAAGAATTAATATATTAAAATAATTGGTAATGTAAAAACAACATAATTAAGTGTCTGTTTGGGAGAGCGATTGGAGTTGTCGCGTCGGAGAAAGCGGGTGGCGCCAGGGAAGCAGGATTTTAATGCGTTACAAAACTCGGCGAAAATACACATAAAACACACAATTGTTTAACAAACGCAGACGCAGCTATTTCTGTTTGTTTACGCATCTGCGGTGATTGACGCCCGCCGACGCAAAAACGGGGCAAACGCCCTGCCAAATGGATACTAAGAGTTAAATTGATTGGAATCTTCTGTTCAGGCTATACAAATACAAAGGGTTGGACGTATCATTTTTTATTTTATTTTAAATGTTCTAATGGAAGAACCATCAAAGCTCACTACAAGAAAAAGGGGTTTTAGCCACAAATGTTTTACCAAGGACTAATAAACAATGTGTGGACTAATAAACAATTCAGTAGTTAGGGTCCATTTGGAAACACATATTGAAAATTAGCTTTTAAAATAAAGCTATTTTTTAAGATGATTTTAAACCTTGACTTTTATTGGAAAGTTTTTTTTAAATTCAGGAATCAATATTTAAAAGCAGTTGATGTTTAGCAGAAAAAGTTGATTTTCAATTCAAAAAATCGATTCCGACTAAAAAGCGTTGTTTTTGAGCTTTTCAAAACACAAATTTCGAGGGAAAAATTAAAAGAAATCCAACTTTCGATTCTGAATAAAACTGTCCCGTTTAGTTGTACGATTTTAGCTTTTTCAGCTTTTCAAAAACCAAAATCTCATCCAAACGTGCAGCCAAACGGAGCCTTAGTCTATATTATGATAATGCCAACAAAGGTGCTCTCTCGGAGAAGTTGTATAGTTTGTTGAGTTACAAGTTCCATTAGTCTAATTCTAATACTTTTAAAACATCCACAAAAGTCAAAATCAATCGATATGAGATCTGTTCAAGGATTATGGATGGATATGTGCTTGACTATCAGTTGAGTTGTTGATTTTAATTTATTTTTTTTTAACATAAAGCAATGGCTAATACACATTGTTTCATTTGATGAAAGGTTTTGTTTCTCAAGCCAATGATTGAAGCTTTTCATATCCTTATGATCTTATGCTTACTCTACATGATTTGGCTACTAGGATAAACAATCTTTATGCGTCGGATTTTAATTTTTTTCTTATTATTGTGTTGATGTACTACTTTACTGTTTTTCTATTAAGAATTCAATGATTTTTTCTTGGATGCATACATGGATTTTTTTTTTATAGAATATAATGATGGCATGGGTTTGAAGTGGATTTTATTAAGAATTTATTTTTTTGGATGTGATGCATACGGTTTGAAGTGGATTTTATTAAGAATTTATTTTTTTGGATGTGATGTATATGAACAGGTTTAGATAATTTACTAATTCATCTTATGTCATAAAATTTTTTAAAAAAATCTTTTTCAATGAAAAATTCATGGGTAATAGTAGTACATAGGCATGGTTATTCTTAACATTTACCAACAAATAAATTTCTGGATAAAAATGTCAACTTTTACCTAAGAAAGTGTTTGTAGGTAATTGTAAATTCTGTACCAAGCAAATGTTTTGTTGGTAAAAGTGATTTTTTTATCAAAGAAATAATTCGCCGATAAAGGTAATTATTACCATGGAAATATTTTGTCAGTAAACGTATTGTTTTAGCGACCAAATAATTTGTTGGTAAAGGTAATTTATACTAAGTAACTGATATTTCTTTGGGAAAAACATTTAGAGTCGGCTTTTTTGCGACGAACGTACCGAGGAAACTTTTGTTGGTAAAACTATTTACCAACGAAACAATGACTTTTAGCAAGGAAACTTTTCCTGGGCAAACAACATATTTCTTGTAGTCTGTTCGCTTTGGGAAGAACAAGGATGATAAGTCCATTATGAAACGTATTGTAGATAATGGGAATCGTATTTTCACCATTGGTGACATGACTAGTATCATTGATTTGTGTTTAATGTGATTTATTTTGTGAGGAAAATGTGAGGGACAATCCTGTACGATCCCACATACAGTCTCCACATGTTTTAATTTTTAAAAAATAGTAAAAATCATCATTTAATAAGTTATATGTTTTGATAAAAAATAAATATTATTCTATTTCAAATAAATGAATTCATTTTTAACAAATATAATCTTTTTATATTTAAATATATACTTCTCCTAACGAATATATATACAACGAGATATAAAAAACTACGCTTAAACCCCTTCACATGACTGCTACGTGCGAGAGCGCTCGTATTTTTAACCTCGTCAAATAGACATATATGTACTTCAATTCTTACCAAAAATATATATTTAAAGCTAAAATAGGACCGCATCTTTATCAACTGTCACTGATTAACATTTTTGTTCCCAGCTTGCAAACCGCGTGTTGATGCGTGTCAGGGCCCCCCAATAAACCAAACTGTTTTTATAATCATGTAATTAAATAATTTTATTGTAACAATTTTTTATAGACAGATTTTAAACAAATAATATTAAAAAATTACGATTTGAAAAAGTTGAGGGGACAACTTCTTGTAGAATCGGTTTTAAATTCAGCATATGCAGAAAATTAGTTTCACAATTCCGCTATCGCTACATAACACTATTTTGAAATAGTTGTTTTTATGTTTATAAAAAACTGCTTCTATAATCGTGTAACCAAATAATTTTATTCTAACAGCTTCATGCAGAGAGATTTCATTCAAACAAATAATACTAAAAAACTATGATTTGAAAAACTAAGAAAACAATTTCTTACGGAATCAATTTTAAATTCAACATTTATAAAAAATTAATTTTACAATGCCGCTATCCAACTATGCATAACACTATTTTGAAATAGTTGTTTTTAATCATCCAAATCTCCCAAACTGGCTTTCATGTCCAAATCTGTGGGTCCTCGCCAGCTAAAAAGCAATCGAACGTGGGAACATCTAATCAACCACCAATAAAAAAAAAAGAATGTAAAGATCCAAAATCAGAAAGTTTGTCCTATGTTGCATATTGATTTATTTATACAATTTTTATATGTACCAATTAACATAACTTTATTAACTTCGTATATCGGAAGTACCACAGCATAATAATTAAAGTGAAAACTCCAGCCTGTGTAATGTGTGATAAAAATGGAAAAAACACTTCTGAATTTTTGTGTTGTCATTCCATAACTCCAAAACAGAGTACATTAGCTCAAACAAGTGAATATATCATCTCCCACAATTCATATACTCAATTCAAAAACACATGTATATTGGTTGTCTGAATGCACTGGCATCAATGTGATGATTGCAAATAGTAATGTCCATTAAATAATTATAAAGGTTTCCATTTTTTTTTTTTTTTGTTAATTTAGAGTATCTTTTGTACCGTAAAATATAGCTTTTATGTCTCTCTTATACTACTCGCACCATATTGAATGAGCAAAAGTTTAAATCATTTACACCAAAATAAAATAAAATAAAATAATACATTTGTAAAATATGTAATTTAAGTTTATTATTACGCAACAATAAGATATTTTCAAGGATTCTTCGGTTTCTGCGGAAAGGATATGGGACAGGGCAATGCGCTTCATTTCTACAACGGGCTGCTTTTGCGTCCACACTTAGCTTGGTGAAGGTGAACTTTTGTATAAATCCAGGGTATCAATAGATATGATGTCACTTTTTTTTCATCAATTCTAAAAAGAAAGAGAGGTTTCTCCCATGTCGTGTAAAAGTTCTCAATGACTGAAAAAGAAATATTTCTTTCTATGTATGAAGAATTCATTTTCATATAATTTCGTAGAATCAAATAAAAAGTTTCTCGAGCAACACGGAACTAATTAAAGGGACAATATACAACAGAGTGTGGTAGAAGGAATTCAATTCCGTCGTGACCCTTCCCTTCCCTTGGCTTGATCTACGACCTGAAACTAAGGGGATAGAAAATGATCCACCAATCCCCGGGATCCCTAGGATTAATTATGGATCCGACAAAAAACAATAGAAGTAGCAGGGGAGTCTTGGTTAAATCTCATACTCAAGCTCCCCAGGTCCCCCTCCTCTCTATTTATCTCCTTTCCTTTTCTATTTGACTGCTTTGTTTTCATTGGACATCTACAAAGAAGTGGTAGATCTATCGAGATCATTTTTTTAATATTATTTTTCATATCATAGAACATTCAATTTTGAAGTTCCATGCCATTCTCCGCTATATTTTGAATTTTAAATGTATATACTTAATTAATAAAACATATATTTTTAGTAAAACTAAATATATATTTGAATAAAATAAATGAATACCTAATAAATATTATGCACACATATACAAGGTTACATAAAATAATATACATGAGTGTTCATAGATATGAGCGTTCATACAATAAATTATCCATGGATACAAAATTACACAAACATATGCCAAATATTTTATTTTATTTGTTTTCATTTTAAAATTATAAAATTTATATTAAAAAAACATAAAAGATCCAGAGAGGTCAAACGGCATTTAGACCTCCCATGTGCCGCGGCACACTCCGCCATCTGCGTTATAAAATGATGGTACAGTACCCACTCGTTTTCTCCTCAATTACCTCCTAATATTGTAAATTTGTTCAAATTACCACTCACTCACAAATATATGGACTCCATCCCACCATTCTCTCTATGATTCACTTACTGACAAAAGATGAAAAAAAATTTAATTTACATAAATACCCAAAATAAATCATTTTTGTCAAAATATTCTACAAATCCATTCTGTAACATTTTTATTTAACTAACAAAATTTCAAATGTTAATGAGAAATTTATATTAGTTTGATTGGATTGGATCTAAAGGAGGATCCTCTTTTATGTAATCCGTTTCACTGTGTATTTTTCATTTGAACCCTCTTAATTAATTAAACAGTCGTAGATCTTTATCTCAAAAAAAAAAAAAAAAAAAATCAAATAAATGTAATATCATATCTTCAAAAAATAAGATCGTCTAATAAGATTTGCCTCTCCTACCCATTTCTATTCCCCCTTTTCCTCTGTCCAGTTGCTCTTTTTTAGTTTTCTTTCATGTATTTTTAAAATCAAACTTATAATGCAACACCTTTAATAGAAATAATGGTACCTATTCTGTCTTTGCCTTATAAAAAAAAAAAACAACCTCGTATGTTCACCCAAAAAATAAAATAAAATAAAATAAAACCCCACACTAATGGCCGTTAAAAAGAATCTCTCACCACACCATTAAAAAAACCTCCAAATATAACACATCCCCTCCCCCCTCACCTCCAAAAATAACAAACACTTTCCCTCATTAAAACTAAAACCCCCTCTCCGCCACTAAACTCCCCCCTTCTTTCTTCCCCATTTCTCTCCCATTTTTTCCATCTCTCTCTCAAAAAAAAAAAAAAAAACTCAAGATCTACTCTTTGTTTTTTTTTTTTTTTTCAAAAAAAAAACCCCTCCTCTCCCATCTTGAGGAACAGAGGTTCCCCAAATCCCCATTCAAGAAACCCCCCCCCAAAAAAAAAAAAAAAAAAAAATTGTCTCATGACCACAACAATGGCAGCAGCAATCACATCCACCCTCATTCTCCTCATCCTCCTCTCCACCACCTCAGAGGCCAAGCTCTCCCTCGACTACTACAAAACCACCTGCCCAAAAGCCCTCGACATCATCTCCTCCGCCGTCGTCAACAAACAGATCAACAACCCCACCACCGCCGCCGCCACCGTCCGCCTCTTCTTCCACGACTGCTTCGTCGGCGGCTGCGACGCCTCCGTATTGATCACCTCCAACTCCTTCAACCGCGCCGAACGCGACGCCGACATCAACCTCTCCCTCCCCGGCGACGCCTTCGACGGCATCGTCCGCGCCAAGTCCGCTCTCGAGCTCTCCTGCCCCGGCATCGTCTCCTGCGCCGACATCCTCGCCGTCGCCGCCCGCGACCTCATCTCCATGGTCGGCGGCCCCTTCTACCCCGTCCGCCTCGGCCGCAAGGACAGCTTCATCTCCAAATCCACCCTCGTCGAAGGCAACCTCCCTCGGCCGACAATGTCGGTCCCCCAAATGATCGATCTCTTCTCCAAAAAGGGTTTCACGGTCCAGGAAATGGTGGCCCTGTCCGGCGCGCACACGATCGGGTTCTCGCACTGCAAGGAATTCGCGGCGAGGATCAACGGGTCCGTCGTCTCGCCGTCGCTCAACCCCAGGTACGCCGAGGGGTTGAAGAAGGCGTGCGCGAACTACAAATCTGATTCGACCATCGCTGTTTTCAACGACGTGATGACGCCCAACAAGTTCGACAACATGTACTTCCAGAACCTGCCGAGGGGGCTCGGGTTGCTGGCTTCGGATGAGGGGATGCTCAGCGACCCGCGGACGGCGTCGTTCGTGAGGCTTTATGCTATGAATCAGACGGCGTTTTTCGATGATTTCGTGCACGCGATGCAGAAGCTTAGCGTTTACGGGGTGAAGACCGGGCGGAGGGGGGAGGTTCGCCGCAGGTGCGATGAGTTCAATAACCTCACAACTTGAGAGGTTTTTTTTTTTTTATATATATATGATTGATTGAATTGACAATATTGAGAGAGAGAGGGATCCTTTGTGTTTGATGTTGTTGCCTTTGTTGTTGTTGTTGTTGTTCTTATAGTCTAAATTGTTGTTACCATTCATTGAATGTGCTATCTATGTATCATGATACCTCCCTAATATCACTATCATCTATGTATCTATTGGTCCCAATTTTGAATTTGCATTGTTTTTTTTTCTAAGGAATGCGAGTCTGAATAAATTTTTTGATAGTGATTGTGTGTTTGTTGTTTCTATTGTACAATTTGTTGATGTTGTTGTTCATGGTCTTTATCTTTTTTTTTTTGGGTGCAAATGGGTGTACTTCATAAATTCTGAATGGGGGGGGCCTTTCGATGTCTGTCAACATCGGATGCTCGTTAGGCTAATAATGTGTGCCCTTCTCGATCTGAGGCTGGATAAAGGCTGGCAGTTCCTTGTTCTTATTCTAAACAAACTGCATAAAAATAGTCACTCCCAACATGACGTTGCATTTATTTCTGTTTGGATTGTGGGTTTGGTGTGACGAAGAGAGTTTGTGGATTAAGGCAGAGGTGGCATGGGTGGTTCTTGCTGGACAATAAATGCAAAATCCTATCCCGAAACAATGCTTCTGATTAAATGGGGGAAGCAATTGCAATCTGTTAATGTAATCTGTTATGATAATATACATTTAGTGATCAGTTTTTTTCAGGATCCATGCTAAAAAACAAACTCTTAAAGAGGACATCTTAATGTATATGATAGGACATTGAAGCTGATTAATTTTGTTGTCTTGCGCAATCTTCTCCATCTCAATGGATCCAAGGTGTTTTTAAACATTTTTTCGCTTTCAAACAACCTGATTGAAGATTCGATGGTCTACGACTTTTTCACCATTTGAATGTGAAAACATGACAATCAGCTGTTCCCAGTGAATGTTTTGTTACTTATGCAGACAATTTTTTTGACTATCATCCTCTTGTATAACGATCTGTAAGTTTATCTCACTTGTATTGATAATTGGGCATCCCATGCATTGTGGTCGTCTCTTAGGAGGCGTCCCGTGTAGGGCGGGGAACGGGGAGGCAGTCAGTCCATGGGTAGAAGCCTCCTCTACTCTTGGATTTCTCCTCCTCCCCATGGGTATTTGTAATGGGGTTGTTGCTTTACTTTGATTTTCTTTTTCTCAGGTTGTACTTTCCTTTGGGCTTTTGCCTTTTATTAATACAAGGGTAATCGCCCACCATTTGATCAATTACTTTTTTTCAGTTGTGTACCATGTGATCAAATACTGTCACTGTTCCGTAGTCGCATTGAGAAGCATCAATAGCAGATTGACAAATCACTGCAGGTTACAGTCCGTTCCAAAAATTTACTCTTAACTTACAAGCTTTTAGACCTCTCATGCATTTAATTCTCATTTTCACCATCTTGAAACAATTCTAGCTAGCTAGTTAGGATCAGTTCTGAATTTCATCAATGTTACTATATACATGTAGTACTATGTCATAATTAAAGTAGAGGTGCCATAGGAGCATATGTTTTAGAATAATTGAATATAATGCAAAGTCCAATTTCATTGAAAGAGTATACTTGGATTGATTGTATTGCATCACGAACTTGGTGCATGTTTGCATATAGTGTCTATTTATTAGTGGTGACTAGCTGTAACATTGATTATCATTCCGATGGGGGTTGAGGCAGGCAGGTGATGATACATTTCAGAGAATGCTTGTTCTTCAAGGTCTATGCTCAAAGGAGAAAAAAAAATCCTCCCACCAAGAAAAAAGTTGGGGGGGAAATCATCTCCCAAAGTTGTCCTGTCCCTGCAAGATCAAATCATCAGTGGAAAAAAAAAAAATCTCTTCATTATTCAACACAGATTCCGTAACAAATTTAATCAAGGGAAAAATCATCTTTTAACTCTCTCAAATCTTTGTAAAATAAAAAAAAATCCATGTAAAAAAAATTGCCGGATGACCTTGTGTTATTAATAAAATGTTGTATAAACCCTTGTCGGTGAGGTAACCCAACATAGGGTTAACACTAACCAGATATGAAACATTACTAAAATATCTCTGATTGAGTAAAATCATCTTAACTCCTTAAAATCTTTGTAAAATCACAAAAAATCCATATAAAATAAAAAAATCATCATAGATCCTGTGTTATTAATAAAATGTTGAATAAACCTCTGTCGTTACCCCAAGTAATCCAATATATGGTTTCCATTAATCAGACCTAAAACATTACTAAAATACCCCTGGTATCTCTCACTCACCTCACGTGAAAGTGCCGACAAGGCTGTGCAAAAAAGCACGGTCTTGATGAAATTGTGGAGGTGAAAATGTTGAAACGGGGCTCAATTTTGTGAATCAAACAGGATTCAAAGACTATATTTTTTTTATCGTTGAGGATAACATTTCAGGAGATGGGGATGTTAAAAAATGATAGAGGTATTTTCATCTTATAAAATGATTAAATTTAATTTTCTAAAATTTGTGAGAACGTAATATGATTTTGGTAAGTTTGTAGAAACTTATTTTGAAATACTTTAATTCACCTTCGTTGTTACATAATATTTGACGAATGTTTTCAAAAATCTGACGCTAATTTAACTGAATGACTAAATTCATTAACCACGTACACTTCGTGAGGGCCTAGGATAATTTTCTGGTTTTACATAGAGTTTTTG
Organism: Acorus gramineus; assembly: GCA_030737835.1. Lineage (NCBI taxonomy): Eukaryota > Viridiplantae > Streptophyta > Magnoliopsida > Acorales > Acoraceae > Acorus > Acorus gramineus. Next base: position 4,948,093 of record CM060850.1, read on the forward strand.
TGATTTTGAGGAGACTCTAGGGAGTTAAAGTAGATTTTTCCCACGAATCAAAGTCACTGATTTTCAAGAAGAAAAAAAATTGTAAGTATTACAGGAGTGAATGAATGCATCCACTGTGCGGCGCGGGAAATCATTGTGCTCACCCGATTTTGAACGTACATTTCCGATTGATAAATTGTTACCACTCGGTCTCATTCATTTGATCCACGTAAACAATGTTTTAAAAATTAAATTGCTCATTAAACTAGAAAAGTGATCGGGTTTAGGGTCACTAATTAATTGTCAGAGGAACTAAAATCAAACTGTGACATCATCATGATATAATACATGTGTTAGTTATATTGTTAATTTTAAATTATAAAAAATAAAAAGCATTTTGAAAAAAATTTCATAGTTATCAAGTCCTATTACATTTTTAAGTATGTCTAAATGTATATTGATTAGAAGTAGACCACGTAATAAGAGGGGACATGATTTTCGCACCATATCACCCTTTATGTGCGACTATGCGGGCTGCATGAAGATCACCATGCGGGAAAGTATTGAGGATCGTTCGATTCTTTAGGTGCATCAATCGGATAGTTGATGATTCGAAAGAACCTGGTCTCTTGCTCAAACCCTCCTCTCTCAAACCAATGAAATCAGATGACCCATTCTCCTCCTCTCTCTCTCTCTCTCTCTCTCTAATATAAAATTCACCCTTTTGACACACACCATGACTTGTTCTTGTTTCAAACGGAAAAATGTAAACCGCCTGAAATCCATATAAGTTTTTTCTAAAATTTATATAACCCCTTGAAGACATCTAAATAGCATTCTGAATTAAATTTTCATTAACTGATTATTTTGTGAATATTCTGTATAGTTAATCATGATTAAAAACATAGTATACAAAAAAGCCCTAAAATATATTAAAAATATAAAAATTATCTGTTAATGATGATTTTACCCATTTGAAAAGGGTTTTATAATTTATCAGGATGAGTAAAATCTTAATGTATAGAAGGGTTTATGCATTTTTAACAAGGGTCTTGCTACATGGACCCCAAAATTTAAGCCCCATTGTGAAACCCCAATAGATGTCTTATCTAATGGGTTTCTTGTTTGACTTTTTTAAAAGGTAAAAAGAATAAAGACAATACTACCATTTCTTTATATTTGAGTTTTTCATTTCTAAAAAAAAATCCCTTATTAATTGGGATTGTATAACATTCTCTAGCACTCCCTCTTAGAAAAATTTCTTTTTTACCCTCATAAGTCATCCGCTACTTCAAAAATTTATTCTAGCCGGCCTCCTCATCTACGGCGACCGACATCACCACCCTTGGATTGCTCTCGTTGCCCTCCATCATATGAGAGGTGATCAGATACCTTTCGAGCTCTCCTCCGACCTCCACCTCCATTTTTTTCAGATATTAGTTTTTTCAGATACACATGTATCTAAAAAATTTCACATACAGATTTTAGATACAATATTAATATGAAATTCATATGAAGCAATTATAGTCTACATGCTAATGAGGCATTACTTAGATGATTAATAAAAATATTTAAATATACATGACAAAAATAATTAAATATTATTTAGATACACATTAATCAAATCCATCGGAACAAACATAACAAATAACAAATTGGGTTAGATAAATTATTCAGATACATGTGTATCTGGAATCTTAATTAACAATTGTACATTAGATACAAGTGTATCTAGAATCTAAATGAGTTAAAAAATAAACAATTATGGTTTACATGCTAATGAGGCATGGCATAGATGATTAATAAAAGTCTTTAAATATAGATGATAAAAAATAATTAAATATTATTTAGATACACATTAATCAAATCCATCAAAACAAAAATAACAAACAACAAATTGAGTTGGGTAAATAATTCAAATGCATGTGTATCTGGAATTTGAATTAACAACTTTACATTAGATTCAAGTGTATCTAAAATCTGAATGAGTTTAAAAATGAAACAATTATGGTTTACATGCTAATGAGGCATTGCATAGATGATTAATAAAAGTTTTAAATGTAGATGACAAAAAACAATTAAATATTGTTCAGATACACATTAATCAAATCCCTCAAAACAAAAATAACAAACATCAAATTGGGCTGGGTAATAATTCAGATACACGTGTATCTGGAATCTGAATTAACAACTTTACATTAGATAAAGTGTATCTTGAATCTGAATGAGTTGAATAATGATTATGCAAGGCTAAAAATATACTGAATGACTCAATATGCATAATTATGCATATACACAATAATAAAAATGATTATACAAATCGTACTTATTCAGTTATCAAAAATCGTACTGAATAATGGTCATGCAAGGCTAAAAATCCAGATACAGTGACCATGTATCTGAATTTACATTAAATCTGATCTCAAAAATGTATATGATGATTCAAAGATGAATGTAAAATCAGAACAATATGTTTTATTCAGATAAAAAAGCCTAACCTGAATGGATCACTATTATTTGCACCACAATCCAATCGCAAATAAAAAAAAATTACTCGAGTAATTATAATCTTCTCCTTCAATCCCCACAAAACAAGAAAAATGTTATATTCAATCAATTTTATAGTCCAAAACGTAGATCACACGTGCTTTCAATTTTAGAAAAATTATATACCTCATTTAATGAAGTAGATGCTTTTATAAAAAGGTGAAATATATACTCCAACGAATTGAACGATATCATTTATAAAAAATGTGAGAAATTTCCAACGATGTATATAAATTTTTACCGTGAGTGAAGGGTTAACTAGATATATGAGACTGCATTTGAGACTGTAAAAAGAATTGAGTATAATTAAACTTTTTATACAATACTTGTAGAGTGTTGTTACACACAGTTTTCTTTTTCCAGTGCCAATTTCAGTCTCACATGTGTCGATAGAAAATCACTGAAGCATGTACTCACATTGATGATGTATATGCTTCGATAAAAATTTTAAACAATTTCTATAAATGCATCCATGCAATTTAGTGGAGTTATGTTTTATATTTTTTTATAAAAGTATGTATCTCATTAGATGGAGTTGAAATTTTTTTTAACATATTATTATCCATATTATTATGATTGTGAAGATCGTGCTAGTTCAAGATCTAGGACATCATTAAGTGAAATTACTACTTCCAAATCAATCATTTGGGCCACATGTGATACCCGACCCATTGAAGGAGTGTTGGATCAGGATAGGCAAGAGGCTCAGTAGTCCCAAGAAACCCATGTATTGAGTGACGGTGAGGGTGAGATGTTTAGTTCCACATCATCTAATGGGAAGAGAGTCTATGCATACGCAAAGACACGTTTTAGAGACGTGAGCTCACTCAACAGCAAAATAGACAATATCTTGTTGTGTAAATCTGGGGCATTACACCTGAGGCCGACAAATCCAAAGATGGGAGGAAGGAGTTCAAATGAAAGCCAAAGGGAGGATGCACAAAATTTACTGAATGATCAAAGGATTCTAATGAATGTGTTTTGAGTTGATCTAGGATTTTAAGAGAGGAGAAGGAGAAGAAGGGGAAAGAGAGAGCGGTTCAAGGGGATTTGACTGTGGGATTTGTCATATGGAGATAATGTCGTAAGACGGCTGATCGATACATTACTTGAGCGATCAGACCACCAGAAGAGATTCTAGAAGAAACTGTAAGAAACTGACAGAAATAATTGACACAATCTTAGTCACACGAAATTCGACATACTAAATTATTTCATGGAGATATTTTAGATCAATTATACAACTGACAATTCTTATTTTTGTCAAATGTTATCATTAAAACCAATAAAAATAAACAAAATTTGCATTTATGGTAATAATTTACATGATTGCTTTTCTTTTTACAAATATCAGAATAGATTACCATCAGTTCTTATTGATTAGTGAGATCTCATAATAAGTTGCTATTATTTTTATAATATTTTCTATTTTTAGTGAATTTTGTAATTAGGTATAATGAGCTTCCTAATTAGGCATAATTGAGTCTATATTAAAGCAGACCTTGTATTCTTATGGACCTGGTTTGACATTAGGACAAGAGGTTGGAATAAGAAAACAATTAGGATAAATAACATGTTATCTTATATGGCATAAGAAAAAAAAAATATAAAGCATGAACAAGCGTCTGTATGTTGAGAGAAATTGTGGGGATACTTTATTCTAGGTAAAAAGGTGGAACAGACTTTATTCCCATTTTTTAACCGCATTTTGTAAAACATAGACAACTTTTATGCTTGTTCTTCTAAAAAAAACAAAAACCAAGAATTTCATGAAACAATAACCAATAATATTAATGCTCCACTAATAAAAATGGTAGATTTGATATTTTTAAATTTATTTTTAAAATTATCCCATGTTTTAGATCATGTGATCCAAATGCAAAGTTAAGGACAAGAACATAAAAAACAGAGATAATAAAATGCATTATCAAATGTAAATCTGAATAGAAATAATGGTCTTTTTATTCTTATAAATTATGTTAACTTATTCTAAATATTTATTCCTTATTACTCGTAATATTGTAGTTTATGTTAGTTTTTCGTTCTTTTTTAGAGAAGTTGTATAAGATATTGATACAAATCAGTTTTTTATTGTTCTTCGGTTGTGTTAAGAGGTAAAGATGGTAAATGGTGTATTCTAGAAATCTGGGCACTCAAACATAAAAAAAAAAAAAAAAATAATTCTAGGTCCTCCGGGGAACACTTGAATTATTTTTTGGTCGCTGAAATATTTGGATTTTTTAGTCCCCCAGGCCCCATTGTCTATTATTTTAAGGTCCTTTTGATAAAGCAGTTAAGTCCACCATTAACATTTTCAATTTTTCCTCTCCCCTTCACCGATTGTATACACTATTAATAAGTTTGTGTACATGATTAACAATTTTGTGTACACTGTTAATGTGTTTGATACATTCGTAAAACGAGAGAGAGAGAGAGAGAGAGAGAGAGAGAGAGAGTCAACGGAAGGAGGTGGTGACGGGAGGCCACACGCTAAGGGGATAAGATGCCGTATGTGTGGATGGGGGAGAGAGAGAGAGAGAGATGAAGGCATAGACATAAGTGAAAGAAGGGGTAAAAGATAACCGCACTAAGCAAAAGGATCCAGAACTAATTCTCACATTAACCTGGAGACCTATAAATAAATCCAGATGTTATATGTACTTAAAATTAATTCAAGAGTTCGATGGAAGACCCATAATTAATTTTTCAAAAAAAAAAAAAAGTTTTTTAACTGATTAAGCAGATAAGTCCATTTTCAAAACTTGATACCAGAAATCATATCCCAATTTGTAACAACGGATACTATATGTCCAATCTGAATTTAAATGTTTCATTCGACTTCAGATAATTGTTTGATTTTATACATTTTTAATATTCTAATGTATATTTTCTTTAAAATATCATATTTAAAATATTTATGTATATAATATACATTACTTTCCCCAAAGATGTCATATATGATATCCAAATCCAAAATCAGACTTATTCCAATTTTCTAGTCAGATTGGATGCATGTTTTCATAAAATTGACAGGATAGGCTAAGCCAAAACAACTAGAAATTGTTGATTTAGCATGAAATTAATTAATTTTACAAATGTTAAGGATTTTCATTACAGAGGATGTGATATATTGTATGTCCTAAGGCTCATTTAACCAATGTGAAAAACGTACGACACAAAAGTAACAGCATTTGTTGGTGTTAGTTCTAAAAGAAAAACAAAATCTCCATAGAAACGCAACAACAAATTGCTCAAAAAAATACATAATCCTCCAAATCCTAGCTTAAACAAAACCAATGACCATTTTACAATCCTGTTTGTAGTCCAAATACGATCCCCCAGCTGTCTTTATACTCCGATATTAGAGCATGTTCTATGATAGTGCAATATATATATTCCACTATCGCAGTGAACACAATTTTAATTTTTTTTCATTTTTTCAGAAAGAAAAGAAATGCTAGTTTATCTAAATATATAACATATTTAAAAAAAAATCATTTTTAATGGTTGAGTCGATGAATACTTAACTGTGTACAAGATTGGTCATATCATTTTTCAAAGCCAAACGACATATATTTCAAGTTGACATGAACAGTGGAGGGGAGGTATTTTAATCTTCTTATTCAAGTATATACTTGAAGGCCATTGAGAAAATCTTCAAGGGCTTCCTCTGGGGTGGCCCGACCTTGAAGAGATTGGAAATTAGATTGGAAGTGTGCTGCCAGATCTGTTGAGGGGGAGGCCAACAGTTCCAAGAGGCCCGTGGATTGGGAGATGGTGATGATGTTTAGTCCCACATCGCCTAATAGGAGGAGATAATTTGTGCTTATATGTGATTACAACTCTTATACACAAAGATGCGTTTTAAACCCGTGAGACTATTTAGAGATAAAGTGAACAATTTCTTATTGTGTAAGTTTGTGACATTACAGTGGTTTAAGTGATCAGAAATGGGCATTGATGCAAACTATGCAGCAATGGCTTATAAATCTCTATGAGATTTGGGATGAAATTTCAGAAGAGAAGGTTGAAGATGCTGGCTCCGACACTTAGAAGAGGGGATTGGCGGTGGATGGGGGTGCTGTCGAGGAGGGGATAGGTGATGGATGGAAGTGATAATGCTATCATGGAGGGGATCAACAACGGTTGGCGGTGTTGTCATGGAGGGATCAGTGATTGATGGAGGTACTCTCGTGGAAGTGTCGAAGTGGGCGGATGAGGAGAGGCACTATTTAGAGGGTTAAATACTTATGGATAATTTAGTCATTTTATGGTATATGTTAGGTCATGATTAACTTTTATTAACATTAGAGATGTATATGGGCTTTAGTGAGTTTTTAAGGACTTATATATCTGCGATTTTGACATAAACTTATATAAAATTACCCATGTTTATTGGGATATAAATATCTTTAACCCTAATTTTTTTTAAACGATAATATTTAGATGATATATAAGATTCACTAAATAGAAAAAAAGACCTAAAGCCTAGAATATATAATAAAGTGTATTTAAAAAAGAGACTAATTATGCTCGTTACAAAAATTCAAAAGTACAAAAAGTTGTAGCCTGTGTCTCATTTCATATTGTTCCAACAAATTTAGATGATACAAAATATTCACTAAACACAAATGATGACCAAAAACCTGATAATATATGGTTGTAAACATATAAAGAAGCTAACTATACATTTACAATAATCCAAAATGACCAAAAAGTGTAGACTCTGATTCTCATTTAAAGTTCCAACAAATATTCTATTCGATACATATGCAATTGACCCGATGAGTTTTCATAGCCTCATTGTCACTGTCTGCAAGCATTCGTTGATTGATCTCCCATACAGTTGCATAACTAATTCTTTATAATCTTCATTGTTGAAAATGGCCTTTCTACGATAGCATTAATTAAGAGTAGTTTCTTGATTTAGGCCTTGCCACTTGAAAGCTATCCTTTATTGAGTGCTTCATTAACCCTTGTAACTAACTTGTTTTTCATTAAAATATCTCGTGTTTACATGAATCTCTAACAACACTCACCACATTAGCAACCAAGTTGAAGATCATTGAAATTTGATTGTGATTTTTTTTGCAACAATTAGAAGAGCTAATTGCAATTGATGAGTAAAACAATGAACATGATTCGTAAGAGCCATAAGAGCCACATCATAAAGTGAGGAATTTCACAAAACAAGATCCAAGGGCCTTAATAAAAACATAAACATACAATAAAATATTCATTTTAGAGAGAAATCAGATTCTCACAAATAAAAAAAAAATAATTACTGTCTCCTTGTATATATTTTATCTAGATGATGAACGATTTTCATCCAAAATACATTTCACATCCCATGGTTTCATGGGAATACATAGGATTAAAAGATAAAATAATACATTCTCCATGTTCACCTACATGGAATATGTGCAATGGTCATTTGAAACTCTATTTGACCACATGTTTCACAATTCCAGGGAAGTGAATATTGATGAAGTAATCAACCCAATCCACCTGTTGAATGTCACAAAAAAATTTCTTGTCTATGTTGCTTTTGGTCATCATTAGTAAGTCTCTCAAATTTGTGTCATCAAACCTGAAATAGATTTTTAAAACATATTATTAATGTAAGTAATTTTTTGTGGAAATGAAGATGGTTTTTATTTCTAGAAATATTAAGTAAAATAGAAAGTACATCATCCCTCATGATAAAGATTAATTGTTCAATGAGAGTGGTTATTACTTATTAGGATTCAATATTTTTCTCAAGGATTCTAGATATTCAAGGACCCAGAACAATATCTAATAACTCCTCCAAATATTATATAATCCATAGATTATATATATAATATTGCATTGTCATTAGAAAATTTTGAAGGAGATATTATATCAGAATATTTGGTTGATTTTTGAATTTCACCTTTTGCAATCTATTTGCTAAAAAATATTTTGGATTTTCAATGAGATGAGGAGAAATAATTATAATTTCACTCAAATATTCTTTTGGTGATCATGATTATGATGCTAACTGGGATAATTATAAATAGTTCTTTAATGAAATATATATCTACTATTTCCTTAATTAGTCCATGTTATTTGCTGGGCCAATCTGATTGAAATAGACACTTTGTGAAAATACAAAGAGGTGATAAAAAGGTGATAACTATACTATCCATCACATTCAAAAACAAAACTATTAATTAAACTTATACATTTAAAAAAAATTAGATTCATTAAGTTTCATGTATTTTGTGGTCTGGTGCATCATATATAGTTTATCTTAATTTTATAACTATTTATTCGAAATTGATGTGTGGTTGATGCTTTGGTACTGTACAGTGCATTTGCTCTTCATAGGTTTGAGTTTAAATTCTTCCAGAATCATTCGATCCATATGATTTGTGGTTGATTGTGTTTATCTAAAGTTTTCCAATCAAGTTGGTCTTTCTCTTCCAAAATTAAAATATTAATGTTTTTACTTTCATTCTAAATTATCATCCACTATTTCTATAAGTTGATTTATTCTTATTCATTCAATTTTGAATAAAAATCAATTAATTAAATTGATAATTTTCAAATTCAATATTTTTTTTAGTAAAATGTGGACATATCTATTACAAAATGGATCAAAACATACAATATCTGTAATTTTCTTACCTTCCCTTGAAGAACGTGAATGGTTCATAGAGCTCCGCTAATCCCAATATATATTTGTATCTTCGTTCGAAAATGTTGGAATCATAATTGATCATCCGCAGGGCCTTAAAAAAGCAAATAAACAAAAAAAGAGAGATATAAAATGAAAAAAATTAATATTAATAGTTAACAGAAAAATGTATCTTCTTTGCTACATTTACTTAATATGCCTTTTTTTTTTATTTGAGGCCCTTAAACTAACATTCATGGACTACATTTACTTAATGTCCATTGCCAATGAGGTCATAAATTTTTGAGTATGTGATATAGGCAAGTAGGAATTAATCATTACCAACCAATATGTTATTACATTAAATTTTGATAATATTTAAGAAACAACAATGAAGGCTAAGTCATGCTAATAAATAGTTAATCTTTTTTTGTTGTTGAAAATTTAAAATCTACTTTAGCTCTTGCTCTTAACTATTAAACAACGAGTCAACATTTTACTATATATGTTCAAAGATTAATATGATCAAAGACAAATTTTTGGATGAATATAATGTAAGGGTGTTTGCAAACTTTTCAAAGTAGGTTTATCTAACTGGAAATGATTTGACAAGGTTGAATAAAAATTAAATTCTAGTTGTCTTATATCATTATGAAGTTTTCTAGCCATTCCTCATTAAACTCTTTATAAATTCTATACATGCCAAGCAACTGATTTTAACAAAAAAAAAAAAAGAGCATTTCATAAAATTTATTTTGTAAAGGAGAGAACTTACCCATAGAAATATTCCATAACATAGTTTCATGTAAATCTTGAATCCAGCTATGGTTCTGAATATCATAATTTTTTGAACCTTGATTAGGCTTCCATCCTCTCTTTTGCATGGTTCACTTGAAAAATATTGGTATAGAAATATTTTGTAGTCCAAGTATGTCAATGGATTGGTAGCTGAAGAGCTAATGTGGTAGATGAGTTTTGAACGCTTTATTGTTTCGGCACATATTATAATGATCATGGCATTGCATACTATGTCAGCAGGTATCTGCATCCATTTAAAGCTCATATGTAAGTTCACATACTCTAAAACTATATTAATTTTCATGTAAAACTTACCACATCAACGATTCCACTAGGATCATTTGGAAATACTTTGAGCTCTCCCTTCGCAAAAGAAACTGTAACTGCATCGATTGTCCTGCAATTAAAAATAAAATAATGAGATGAACTTAATAAGCAAGTGAATTCCTTTCTTTCCTTTCACATGAAGACAGTTTAATATTAATACATGACATTAGTAAATATGAGATTTTGTCAATGTCATTTAATTTTTGTATGAATTGAAAGAAATGAAAAATACTTTGCTTCTTCAATCCATCCTGGAAATGGATCTTTGTAGGTGCTAGTAACCATCGTTGGACGCAAAATAACAGTTGGGATGTCTCCTTTTTGGTCTATCAGTAACATTTCACCCATTGCCTTTGTGAATACATAAGTATTTGCCCAACCAAACACTTTGGCCCTGGATCACCAAAGATCAAAACATATTAATGAGTACTCAATGTATCACAAAACAATACATATGCTAGAGAGGTGATTAATTAAAAATTTAGAACACCATGTTTAATTGCACATAATATGTTTTTGCCCATTTAGGTTCTTCAATAGATCTTTATTGAAGAATTAATTATGTAAACCTTCGTACCTTTCAACGCCAAGTTCCCTCATAGCATCTCTTTCTGTACGCTTATCTACATTTTTTGAACGAAGTTCATGTAGTCGATCATTCGCCATGTTAATCTCCTGACTGATGTCCAAAGTTAGATGTTCTTTTAATGGGTTTTTCATGGAAAATGGTTCTTCGGTTATTAGGTTCTCTTTCATGGATGAAACATAAGCTGAAACACAAGAAAGAAAGTAAAAATTTCAAGTGAAACTCAAAATGTATAGATAAACTAATGCTTTATATACATGTTATTTTTTAATCATTAAAAAAGATGTGAATCCACTTACCTGTTGAAAGATGAACAAGCATTTGTAGATTTGGACATTTTCTAGTGAATTCGAGAACATTCTTTGTTCCTTGGACATTAATATCCAATGCTACCTCATATCTGCATATTGATGTTTCATATATTTCATTTCAATTGGTTTCCTTTTTGTCAATTTGTAATTCAGGAGTATAAAACAAACAATACAACATAAGCAACATTACCGTTCATTGAATCTTGTGGTAGCCGCTGAATGAACAACAATATGAATTTCTTTTTGCATTCTTGTATTAGATTCATATCTTTAATTCCCAAGTTTTCAACAGAAACATCTCCTGCAATAGGTGTCACCTTGTTTGAGATGAATGAATCAAACTCTCCACCATGTTTCTCTCTCAAAACACGAAATGCTTCCTTCTTGAATACCTGCATGCAATAATTTGTTTTAAAAAATTACATTTGATTTTAAAGGATAAAAATGGAAATTGGAATTATAGTAATTAATTAAATTTTTACATAATGCGACTGGAACTTAAATGAAATAAAATTCATATTCTTTCTTGTGTTGATTTAGTTTAGTTTGATCCCACTTCTCTACAACATATAAATTAATTATTTTTTAGTGGGTCACTTAATGTTGTCAAGGTAGATTTAAAGCATCATAAAGATTTTCCTTATGCCTTCGCGTAACTCCATTCATCGGAGAATACTAAAACAATCTTCTAAAATTTTCAAATACCCAATCAATCTATTTTAATAATTCTACTAAAAAATGTCAGTTTTACCAATTTTATAACTTAAGATGACTAAATTGCATGCTCTTATTTTATATAATATTCGAATTCTCTTTCACCATTTTAAAATCTATCACACTCCCACATCAATTTTAACAAAACAAAAAAATTGGTTTTTTCTTTGAGCATGATATTCAAATAATATTATTTTTTTATTTTATTATTTAATTAATAATCAATAGCAAAAATTGATTAAAAATAACATATGTCACAATATTTTGAAATATTTAATTTTTAAATTTTTTTTGGAGTTCATATCCAATTGCACAATTTTTTTTTATGTTGTTTATAAGAAAGAATAACGTACAAAATTTTCAATAGATATCTTAAAATTTACAAATATCCAAAAAACAAATTCTAAAGTATAGCTAAATTTTATCGCAATAGTTCATAATAGTATACCACTAAATGTAAAAAAAATATATAATCATATTCTCAAATAAAAATTATTTGCGTTTTTTTTAATGTTGATTAGTTAAATATAATGTAGTGTGTGAAACATTTTTAATTATATTAGAGAGTTTAAATATTAAATGAGATATTAGTATTTAAGTGATTTAAGGTTCTGTTTTGAATTTTTAGATTCTACATTTAAAAAGTTAAAAATTTCTAAATGCTGGTCGAGTGACATTTTCAGAGTTTAGCTTTTCAAATAATCATATTCCTTTTTTAGGCCAAAAAATTTTTGCGATTTAAAATTTAATAAAACAACATTTTTCAAAATCTGAGTTTGAAATATAAAAGATTCCAAGAATCTTAATGTTTCAATCCCACATCCAAACACGGCCTTAGATTATATATAATATCGTTAAATATGATTTTTTGAAATAGTATTTAAAAAATGATTAATTTGAGTATTTTGAATTTTTTGAAAATTTTTAAGGTATTTTTTAACTATTTATATCATAACAAATTTTAAAAATAAAATTTGAAGATTATACATAATGGTGACATACTTCCTTCTCCATCCGATCATTGACATATGCATTATCTGGTACTCGTATCAAAAGATAAATTTTCTTCACTTGGGGTTGAATTCGAAGTATCTTCTCCACAAAAACTGCTCAAACACAACGAAATTGCAAATATTTAAATACATCATTATTATTTGAAGAAATAAATCATTCGGAAAATTTTGAGTTGATATATAACACATCTAAAATTTCTATATATTTTTTTGCTTATAAAATTCACTACTAGAAAAAGGGTTATAGAAGCGTTTTTAACTTTTTATTTGCTGTGGTTCTTCTAAAACACCACCATATATATTTTATCCCGGTGTTTAACAACAAAATGTAACTTTTATTATGGGGATAAATGAATTATAATATTATTGCTGCGTTTTTTAATAAACCACCATCATATATAGTATTGCTACGTTTAGAAAATGTAGCTAATATTAGATGGAATGTTGGAGCCAAAAAATACCGCTCTTATTTTTTTTTATGTTAGCGCGGTTGTTAGAAACCACCTCTATATTATTTATAACTTCATTTGAAAAAAATAGCAAAAACAGTAAGAAAAATTGGAGGAATAGTTGGCGCCATTAAAAGTTTTTAATGTTGTAAAAATATAGACACTTGTCACAAATCAATGATTTGTTAGTTTTAATCAATAGTTAGTATTTCTCCTCTTACTTTACCCTAAAATTCAAGTTTACATTTTGTTCCCATACAGCCCTCACAAGCCCACCGTCCCCACCAAACCTTAAAAAAAAAAAAAAAAAAACCATGCACCTGCAGGTGATATTCTCTCCTCTCTCGGCCAATCTCTTCAAAACACCCTCCCATTTTCTTCTTTTATAATTTACATGGTTTCTCTCAATTCATTGTGTTGTGTGCAATCCTTAGGATATATTATCTTATCATGCCAATGGATAAAAATATTTTTCACTGTCATTTTAAAAAAATTATCTCAACCAACAGTCTCACATAGATTCTAAGAATTATTACATCTATCAAATCAGTCATACATCTCTCATACTATTTTCAAGGGTATAGTGGTTATTTAAAAAGTCATAAACTCTTATTAATTCCTTATCAATAATTTATCATTACTTTATCCAAGGTGAACCAAACAAAAAAAAAATCTTTTTTATGTTTCCCAATGAGAATAACAGAAAAGATAACCAAACAAAAAGTTGTTTATTAAACGTAGATTGTTATCTATCCCAGTATAGCTATTAGGAGCGAATAATCCAATATCACACCCCATACGGGGTTAAATGAAACAAAAATGTGAATTTCTTTTGAGAAGTTAAACAACACGTACGTAAAGCCCATGCATGAATAGAGTTAAGACTGAAGAAGCCAATGTAACATAACATGCTATATTTCACAAAATGAAAATACCTAACACCATCAAATGCAGATATATAAAGCATGGAGCATATATATAATAGTTAAATTGAACAAAAAAATGGAAACAAAGGTATAGATAATCATACGCTTTGCAATGAAGCCAGTAGAGCCAGTGACTAAAATGCTCTTATGCTTGAAAAACTCTGAAACCACTCCAGCATCCATAATTGGTACTCTGAATAATTTTTTTTTATTATATGGTAATACTAAAAATGGCCAAATGTGATGATCTTCCTAATTTTTGGGTTGTGTTAAAGATGATATATATAGAGCTACCATAGAGTATGTATGACACTCATGGAGGGCACGTTCATGGAAAGCTCTACGTTACCCACTTCTTGTTTTGTTGTTATTATATTAATTTTGATTGTTTCTTTCCTTTTCCTTCGGAGCATTTGATGTTGAATGGAATATTGGATTATATATATGTTATATACGTGTTCGACAGGCAAATGTGAATGTGTTATTAGTGGACACGCAATGCAAGTCCTAGGTAAACTGTATTATTTGTCATTGCATGCATAACGTGTTGATATTTCATTTGTAGAAGAAACAATTAATCACGTAGTTAGGTAACAAGTAGGCAGGCATGTTGGGCGTGGAGAGGGGGTAGCATGTGAACAGGAGGGAAAGATTGGGAAAAGAAGGGCTGATGGCCTGATCATACATAAATAGACGTATGAAAAATAAGATTTTGAATAAAGTGGTTTAAATAGACTTCATTCCTGAAAAATGTATTTTTTTCGTTTTTTAAAAATCAATTTTTTTGTATTAAAAGCTGAAAGTAACTTTTTAATTAAGCCAGATTTTTAGAATGCATTTAATAACACTTTTTTGCTTTCTGTTTTATTAAAAGCCGAATCATTTTAATTAAGTGTTTCCAAACAGGGCATAGTTTGTTTTGCAATCTTGTGTGCAATGTCACAGAATTATTATGGTATATATGATTCTATCAAAGTGTATAGAATAAAAAAATATTTTTTTTATAAAATAAAATATTATATATATATATTTATATACTAATTTATATAACATTATGTATTTTAATAAAAGAGTGTATAATAATTTTAAAAAAATCGGTGTGTACTGCGTATAGTGTTGCACTAGGGCTGGACATATCATTTTCCTTGGAAAAACAAATGTATTGTACAGTTGCATTTGAACATATTGATAGTTTGTGTATGACAAATATTCAGTGTCACATTTGATAAAATACGCATATCTGTGTAAATCATACGAGATAAATATAGAAATGTATAAAAATTATTAAAACTATTTTTTTAGATAATTCAAATATTAGTATATATTAATGAACTATATATCATACATGCTCTATGTTCGATGCATTAAGTTTTGTACAAAAGATATATAATATTCGAAAAAAATAAGGAATGCTTTGTTTATGATGCACGTGAACAGGGATGAAGACCACCTTCCAGTCTTTGGTTGAGCTGTGGATTGCGAGGAAAGAAATGAAGAAAGCACGGGACATCAGTCTGGCCGCAGTGATCTCGCATGCAATCGTACAAGCGGAAGCATGGACTATATGGAGAATAAGGAACGCAACTGTCTCATGGGAGCGAGGGTGTATCAAGAGAACACGTGGAAAATGTTCCAAGTTTGCATGAAAGATTGGGGACGATACATCGTGAAGGCGGTAGATGTCCGCTTTCGAGATGGGAATTTGATCACTGCGGGGTGAGTGGCGGATACGCGGATGTCCCACTGGTTTAGATGACTCGTCTAACTAGGGTTTGGGTGATTTCCGTAATCTAGGTTCGTTTGTTTGCTTGTAGGGTTCTATCCCCTTTATTTTTGTTTTAAATATATGTTTATTCTCACTCCTTTCGAAATTTATAATTTGAATTCAGTAATAAAATCACGTAATAAACATTTACTTCTCTTAAAAAAAAAAAAAAAATTCACGTGAACAGTAGCAAGAGAGGAGAGATTGGAAATACACGTGTGCGTCAGACACACGTACGCACCGCCCAAATATTGATTGGTATGTTTATTTGAACAGTGAGAATGCAATGAAATATATTAAATTTGGTGTAGTCGTAAAGCAATGACCCGTTGAATAATGACACAATCCGACGACTGTTACTGGAAAAGAGTTGTAGAAGGATTGTATTCAAGTTAGACCATAGAAAGTATTGTCAAAACCGTTGAGAAATCACGAGTGGGTTACCATCAATGCCCAAAAGTCTAAACCTTTTTGTTTGAAAGAGTAGAAATTTGCCACCCGACCTAGAAGTCTAGACTTGAACTGTCTTTTATGTTGTACTTTCAAAACATAATTTTTAATACATTTATATTTTATGGAAGCGGTTACATGCAGTATTTTTTACAGCTTCAAATGTAGTTTCATATACCTCATTAGCATCCAACTGAGTTATATGACTTCTTAGGTACCTCATCTCATCACTGACTACATAGAGAATTTTTATAGATCGGGTCATTTAAAGTGATCGCGGCGAGCGACGGGTGACGGTCGCTAGCGGTGGACTGTGGAGATGAGAGAGAAAGAGAGATGGTTCAATGTTTATTAGATAATTTAAGGGTTTTAAATATAAAATCTAGACCGGACAAAGTCAATTGGTGAGCTGGAAGGGTCACTGATGGTTAGTGGGCTGAGTTGTTATGGTTTGAAAGGGTGACAGTAATTGTTTAGTTTTTTTTTCAAAAAAATGTGAAGGGGTCGATTGATAACCCCACCACATCCCAAATGGTGCCGCCCCTCTATCTCGTTATTTTTTATTTTTTACATTTGTTAAAATGGGTTCATATTCCATTAGAAAGGGAGTAAACAACCGCTGGTCTCTTCTTTTAATAGTTCCACCATTTTAGGGACTTTTTGGTCATTTCATCAAAGGTTGCCAGCTGTTTGATTGTGTGGGAATGGGTTTGCCAGGTTTCTATTTGATTACGTGGTGAATGGGCTTGCCAATTTTCTATTTGATTAGGAAAGAATACGACTTAAGTGTATCATTTTTCATTGAGGGCTGATACACGTAGTCTTTTTTATAGTTGTTTTACAGTTTTATACGTTATGATAACGTAGTCTTTTTTATAGTTGTTTTACAGCTTTATACGTTATGTATATATTATCATAATGTATGGGTCTTATCATAGTATATGATCCAATTTTTTTCTTTTATTTTTTCATTATGAAAAAAATATGCTAATGTATCACAATGTATACTTCATTTCATATAACAGCATGCACTTCAAAAGATAAGTATATGATTTAAAAAAAAAGAAAAACAGGATAGACTGTAATTGGGCTGCAACGGGGGCTGTGTATCTTTTTCCTTTTCCATTTGATTATGTGGTGAATGGGCTTGCCAGGATTCTATTTGATTATGTGAATGGGCTTGCCGAGTGTTGAATGGGCTTTGACCTTGCCATTGCTGTTTAGAAAATGTTAGATTCAGTCATATTCACCAATTAAAACTCAGATCTCACATGTTTTTATTTATTTTTAAATAATAAACATCATCTAATGAGGTATATGCTTTGATAAAAAGTGTATATCGCTTCATTTCGAGTTAAATGAACCAATTTTTAGTAAGTGTAAGAAAATATTTAATGAGATATATACAATATTTAACGAGGTATATACTTCACTGGATTTCTAACGAGCATATAAAATGTGTTTTGGACTGAGAAAAAAACTGAGTGTAGTAACACTCCTGCTGTTTTGGTTGTATTGAATGGGCTGTGGAAAATAAAGTCGTGGTAAATTCGTGGTTGTTCGAGGGAAGGTAAAAAATAGTTGTTGAAGGGTCCTTTTGATTTTCGTCTTTTGTGCTTGTTGGTGTTCTTCTAGGGAAGGTGAAAAGGAGGTGCTACTAATCGGGTAAGATTTATTTATTTATGTTGCGTGCTTTGTTTTGTTTTTTTTTTTTTTTTTTGGTGTTGGCTTTGTTTTGGTTGGTGGGCAGCTTTATTCCCACCATGCACTTTGCTATCCTCACCTATTGACTGATCTCACGCCAGACCTATTGTAATACCTGATCCCACCACTATATATATTATAAACAAGTGAAATTTTCTCCTCTCCCTCCCACCTGATCTGCCCTCCTCTCTTCTCTCTCCCACCGAGCCAGCCGTTCATAAGGAGTAAGCTGCGCTGTCTTCTGCTATCCCACAAAGCACATACAGGCATGTGCTCTTCTTTGTTTTTGAATGTGTATTTTGGATCTGATTCTTATGGTTTTGGAATGAAAGATTCGTTATTGAATAATAAATTATTTAGGGTTTGGGATAGAAACCCAATATGTGATTGAAAGATTAGTTATTCAAAAAAATAAAATTAGGGTTTGGGATAGAAACCCAATATGTGATTGAAAGATTAATTATTCAAAAAACAAAAATAGGGTTTGGGATAGAAATTCAGGGTTTGGGATAGAAACCCAATATATGATTGAAAGATTAGTTGTTAAAAAAACAAAATTAAGGTTTGGGAAAAAAATTTAGGGTTTTCCATAGAATGTGAATTGAAATCTAGGGTTTGGCATATAATGTGAATAGAAACCTAGGGTTTGGAATAACATGTGGATTGAAAGATTGATTTAAAAAAAATTGTTGTTTGGGATAGAAACGCATGGTTTGTGATAGAATGTGGATTGAAACCTTGGGTTTGGAATAAAATGTGGATTAAAAATTGGTTAGTAAAAAAAATAATGGTTTGGGATAGAATGTAGATTGAAACCTAGGGTTTGAGATAGAATGTGGATAGAAACCTAAGGTTTGAAATAAAATGTGGATAGAAAGATTGATTATCCACAAAAAAATTATGGTTTGGGATAGAAAGCTAGGGTTTTCCATAGAAAGCTACGGTTATTTTTTGATTGGATTGGATTTGGATTGTATTTAGTACTCAATATTGAAGATGTGTATAAAATGCTAACCTAACATTTCAACCGTGTCATTTGAGAAGTTTAGAAGAAATTTTTTTTTTGAATAATTTTGTTGGAGTTTGTTGAAATGTATTTGACGTATATACATGGTATATTGCATATTATTGGAGTTTCTCTCAAATCTTTGTAAAATAAAAAAAAATCCATGTAAAAAAAATTGCCGGATGACCTTGTGTTATTAATAAAATGTTGTATAAACCCTTGTCGGTTACCTCAAGTAACCCAACATACGGTTAACACTAACCAGATCTGAAACATTACTAAAATACCTCTGATTGGGTAAAATCGTCTTAACTCCTTGAAATATTTGTAAAATCACAAAAAAGCCCATGTAAAATAAAAAAAAATCACCATAGATTTCTGTGTTATTAATAAAATGTTGAATAAACCTATGCCGTTACCCCAAGTAATCCAATATATGGTTTCCATTAATCAGACCTAAAACATTACTAAAATACCCCTGGTATCTCTCACTCACCTCACGTGAAGGTGCCGACAAGGCTGTGCAAAAAAGCACGGTCTTGATGAAATTGTGGAGGTGAAAATGTTGAGAAGGGGCTCAGTTTTGTGAATCAGGTTCAAAGGCTATATTTTTTATAATTGAGGATGACATTCCAAGAGATTGGGATGTTGAAAAATGACAGGGGTATTTTCATCTTATAAAATGACTAAATTTGATTTTCTAAAGTTTGCGAGGACGTAATATGATTTTGGTAAGCTTTTAGGAACTTATTTCGATATACTTTAATTTACCTTCGTGGTTGTTACATAATATTTGATGAGTGTTCCCTAAAAACTTATGCCAATTTGACTGGAGGACTAAATTCATTAACTATATACATTTTATGGGGGCCTAGAATGATTTTTTAGTTTTACATAGAGTTTTTGTGATTTTGAGGAGATTTTAGGGAGTTAAAAGTAGATTTTTCCCTCAAATCAAAGTCACTGATTTTCAAAAAGGAAAAAAATGGTAAGTATTACTCTGCATCTACACGTAGAGGAGTAATTGAATGCATCCACCGTGCGGCGCGGGAAATCATTGTGTTCACTCGATTTTGAATGGTCTCAAACGTACATTTCTGATTGATAAATTGTTACCACGTAAGCAACGTTTTAAAAATCAAATTATTCATTAAACTAGAAAAGTGACTGGATTAAGGGTCACCAATTTAACGTTAGAATGAACCGAATCAAACTGTGACATCATCATGACATAATAAATGTATTAGTTATATTGTTAATTTTAAATTATGAAAAATAGAAAGCATTCTAAATTTTTTTTTCACAATTATCAAGTTCTATTACATTTTTAAGTATTATGTAACATCATAAAAACATAAAAATAATGATAATTTTACTTGTTATTAAAGTTTTTATATGAGTAATTAATTTTGAAATTAATGCATTTTATATGATATTCAAGTTAAATATGAACTAACTTTTCTAAGAGGAGATACTTATTGTAAAAACTCAAATTGTTTTTCCTTTTTTTAAGTGCAATTAGGCAAATCACAAACCCTAAATCCTTTTTTAAAATTCAATGTTGAATTAATTAAATTTTAAATCTTTTAAAAACTCCAACTAATTAAAATTGGAAAAACACTTCTTAACATTTTTTTATGCATCTTTAAAAAAGCGCTCAGTTCATCTAACCTAGTACTATTATTCAAAACTAGCGGTTCAACTGATGGGTTGAACGGTTTTTCATTTCTAAACCGGTTTTTTGAATGGACTGGGTTTAATGGGTTAACTGGAGCGGAAGCTGGGTTGGTTAACGGTCCAATCGGTTGAACCGACTGGTTCGGTCCGATTTTTAAAATATTGCACATAAGTGTTTGTGTCATCCATGATCCATTAATCTAGTGGTCGAAAATATTTCTCACCTGATGCACCCATTCTCGCATGTCTTACAGAGAATCATTCCCTCTTTACTTATGTACAGTTATCTTCTTATCACCATCCGATTAAATGAATTTTAATCAAATGATTAAAAAAATCATCCCATGAAATCACATATATCTCATGATCCCCTTTTCTTCCACATGATCTTCCCCTTTCTCTCTTATGATCTTTTTTATAAACCATTTTTTTTATTATCATATTGAATGTACTCTAAATGTATATTGATTAGAAGTAGACCACATAATAAGAGGGGACATGATTTTCACACCATATCACCCTTTGTGTGCGACTATGCGGGCTGCATGAAGATCACCATGCGGGAAAGTATTGAGGATCGTTCGATTCTTAGGTTCATCAATCGGATGGTTGATGATTTGAAAGAACCTGGTCTCTTGCTCAAACCCTCCTCTCTCAAACCAATGAAATCAGATGACCCATTCTCCTCTCTCTCTCTCTCTCTCTCTCATATAAAATTCACCCCGTTGACACAAAACATGACTCTCTCATATAAAATTCACCCCGTTGACACAAAACATGACTTGTTCTTGTTTCAAAAAAAAAAAATGTAAACTACCTGGAATCCATATCACTCCCTCGCTTTTTTTAAGTTTATATAACCTTCTGAAAACATCTAAATAGCTTCTTGAATTAAATTTTCGTTAACTGATTAGGATTATTATGTGAATATTATGTATAGTTAATCATGGTTGAAAATATAGTATAAAAAAAAAAACCCCTAAAATGTGTTAATAATGTAAAAATCATATATAAATGATGATTTTACTCATCCGGATAAGGTTTTATAATCTATCTGGATGAGTAAAATTCTCAAGTATAAAATGCTTTTTTGTATTTTTAACAAATTGTAGGGGGTACGGTATTGGTATACATTGTTTTTAGTCATGATCAACAAAATAAAATATTCACAAAATATTGTTCATCTGTCAATGAAAGTTTTGGTCAGCGGGTTATTTGAATTTACATAATTATTTTTAGGGGGTTATATGGACTCTAGAAAAAATCATGGATTATATGGATTTTACACGTTTACAAGAAGTTATTTGGGATTTTCCCTATTTTTAAATTAGCACAGGGAGAGTCAACCAAAAAAAAAAAAAAAAAAAATTAGCACGGGAGAGGGATGAGTAGTCACCTGCTCCCCCCCCCCCCCCCCATATGAGAGAGAGGATGAGCCCTTTTTTTTAATTTATTATTATTTTTTAAAAAAAGGCAATGTTACACTCAATTTTTTTTACAGTTTAAAATATAGTCTTATATATATCGTTAGAAATCCAGTAAAGCATGTACCTCGTTAGACAATGTATATGCCTTGTTAAATTTTTTCGTACACTTACTAAAAATGGATTCATTTAATTCGAAATGAAATGAAAGTATATACCTCATTAGATGATATTTACTATTTAAAAAAAAAAAAACATGTAATCTGAGTTTTGGTTGGTAAAAATGGCTGAGTCTAAGGGTACATTTGGTTTTAAATAATTTCAAATCCTTAGGGGTCCGCTGAGATGGCGGTCCGCAGAGACGAGGGACCGCGATCGTGAGGTGGGACTCCTCCGTGAAAGATTTCTCCGTCGCTGATTTCATGGAGATGAAGTTGATAGTTCTTCAGAGATAGGGTTGTAGAAGATTGCGGTGCCCTCCAATGGCAGGGAAGCATAGTGACAATGTTTATGATTTAAATTAAATAGAAATGGTTTTTAATTAGATGATTAACCCCCCGTTTGAGGTGTGACATAGGGTTATTCGTGCTTGATAGCTATATTGGGATAAATAACAATCCATGCTTAATAAGTAAATTTTTGTTTGGTTGTCTTTTCTGTTATTCTCATTAGGAAACGTAAAATTGATCTTTTTGTTGTTTGGTTCACCTTGGATAAAGTAAGGATAAGTAGTAGATAAGAGATGGATAAAAGTTTATGACTTTTTAAATGACAATTATACCTCTGCATAAATTATTTGTGTTTGGGAATAAGTATGAGAGATGTGTGTGTGATATGATATATGTGACAGTTTTTGGAATATGTGTAGAGAGTGTTAGGTTAGATAAAATTTTTAAAATGATAGAGAATGTATTTTTATCCATTGGCATAGATAAGCTCTGATAAGCAATTCCATCATTTTCTTAGAATAGTTATCAGGTCTTATCCTAGCTTATCCAGTCATAGCTATCAAGGTTTATTTTTGTCAAACAAACAGCTGTTTGGGGGCTATTCTACTGGATTCTCCCCTATCCATGGTTTATACTCCATCCCAAACGGGGGGTAAGAATTTTTTAATTAAATGTGTTCAATGCATGTGGGGATAATGTTGTCATTTAAAAAATGATAAAACCTTATCCACGAGTTATTCATATTTTATCATCAATTTATCGATTGTTAATCAAACAACAAAACATTTATTATTATGTTTTCTAAACTAGAATAACAAAAAATGCAATCAACCAAAAAATGATCGATTTTATTGACATAGTTATCTATTCCAGTATAATTATCTATCCCGAATAGCTTAATTCCTTGATCTAAACGAGGGCTAAGAATTTATTTTACACAGATAAACTTTTCCAGAAAAATAAAAACTAAATTGCATGTTTGGTGATAGTGAATTTATTTTATCGAGAATGATTTCTATTGTTTGTTTATCGGTAAAATATTTATATTATATTTTTTTTTAATCGGAAAAATTATTAAAAAAAAACTTACAATGCTGTTTAATAAAGTCTACGTGTATAATATAAAACATTTATTAAAAAAATAATATATATGCTGTTTCACAAATAAGAGGTATTAAAATCTATGCATATGATATTCAAATTTATGTAAATCATATAAATAATTTTTTAATATTTTAAAATCTACCGTCATTGTTTTATATTTTCATATAGACATAATTTTTTTATCACTTTAATTATATTCTAAAAATTCTCCTATAAATAAAACAATATTCAAATTTTAAATCTTTTATGTCATTTTTTATATGTTTATTATCTCCATGATCTTTCTATCTCTTTCATTAAATCCTAAAAAACTCTCCTATAAATAAGACAATATTCAAATTTTAAATATTTTAGGGAAATTAATTAGAGTTCCTGGGACACCTCTGTAATAACAATAGGTCTATTGATTTTTTCTTGTTTTCTTTAGGCCGCTAAGTTAGTGGTGGTATTTTGTTTAAGTTCTTCCATCCAACTTCCGTCTTTCTTTCTCCCTCTTTTATCCCTAAGTAAACATCATTTGCTTCTCTATCTCTCCCAATCTTTCTCTTTCTTCCCCAAACAACTCAACAAGCTGTGAGAACACCTCCACCAGCTCCCCATTGCGTCGATCTCTACCCCAACGTCGATCGCGCTCCCCGACCTCTCCCGACCATCTCCCGCGTCCCATCTGCGTGCCCAACCCCCCTCTCGCGATCCCGTCCGCGAACCCAACTCCCTCTCACGATCCCGTCCACGAACCTAACCCCCTTTTGGGACCCGTCCGCGAGCCTTATCTCCTCTCGCCATCCTATCCGCGAGCCCAACCCTCTCTCGCGACTCCGTCCGTGAGCCTAACCTATTACAGGTATTAACAATGTACGCAGTGTAACACATAGAACCTATAACAGGTATAATAGTGTACACATTCAGAATAACAGTGTATATAATATAACACAAAACCTGATATCTGTAAGAGGTATAACAGTATATGTGCATAACAATGTACGCAGTGTAACACACACAACCTGTAACAGGTATAAAAGTTTACATATTAAGAATAATAGTATACACAGTGTAACATAGAACCAAATATGAACATGTAGCAGGTATAACAATGTACTTGGGGGACATTAATCATGACATCGACGTAAAAATTTGAGAATTTCATAAATATAGAACATGCATGACTATATAAAATTGACATGCGCCGCACATTATACCATTTATTGTATGTGTACACTGATAAGTGCACTGTGTACACCCTTACACTTTGGAATTTTGAAAACTCCCTAGTCGTCGAACATTCATACAAACATCCAACATTACAATATCAGAAACTAAAAGAGGAATACAACATTGCTTTGAACATTCCATAAAAAACATACATTGGTACCTCTAGGAGGAAGAGCCAATTGATCCGGGTCCGGGGTGAGATCGGGGCTCAAGGGTGGTCGGGGTCGTGAGAGGGGGTTGGGCTCGTGGATGAGACACGGGAGATGATCGGGAGAGGTCGGAGGGTGCGATCGGTGTTGGGGGCGCAATAAGGGGCTGGTGGAGGTGGTCTCACAGCTTGTTGAGTTGTTTGGGGGAGAAAGAGAGAGGTTGGGGGAGATAGAGAAGCAAATCATGTTCACTTGGGGGTAAAAGAGGGGGTTAGGCTCGCAGATGGGGTCACGAGAGGGGATTGGCTCGCGGACGGGGTTGTGAGAAGGGGGTTGGGCTCGCAGACGGGGTTGCGAGAGGGGGTTGGGCTCGCGGACGGGGTTGTAAGAGGGGGTAAGGCTCGCAGACGGGGTTGTGAGAGGGGGTTGGACTCGCGGACGGGATGCGGGAGACGGTCGAGAGAGGTCTGGGGGCGCGATTGGCGATGGGGTCGAGATCGGAGCAATAGAGGGCTAGTGGATGTGGTCTCATAGCTTGTTGAGTTGTTTGGGAGAGAAAAAGAGAGGTTGGAGGAGACACTTGGGAGTAAAAGAGGGGGTTAGGCTCGTGGATGGGGTCACGAGAGAGGGTTGGACTCGTAGACGAAGTCGCGAGAAGGGGGTTGGGCTCGCAGACGGGACGCGGAAGATGGTCGGAAGAGGTCGGGGGCGCGATCGACGTTGGGGTTGTGATCAGCGCAATGCGGGGTTGGTGAAGGTGGTCTCACAGCTTGTTGAGTTGTTTGGGAGAGAAAGACAGAGGTGTGGGGAGATGGAGAGGCAAAGTATGTTTACTTGGGGTAAAAGAGAAAAAAAAAAAAGAATGGATGAAAGTTAAATGGAAGGACTCAAACAAAATATCACCACTAACTTAGGGACCTAAAGAAAAGAAGAAAAAGTCAAGGGACCTATTGTTATTACACAGGTGTCCCCAGGAATCTCTAATTAATTTCCCCAATATTTTATGTATTATTTTTTAATTTTCATAATTCTTTGATCCTATTATATCCTATAAAATATTTTACAGATAAAAATGATATTCAAACTTAAATCTTATATATGTACATTAATCATACTTAACTTTCAAACAAATTCTTTAGTTAGTTATCTAAAATTTTCCAATAATAAATAATTCAAAATTTTCTAATTTAATATATTTAAAAATTCAGATTAAATAATAAGTCAAATTATAGAGAAGATAAAATAATAAATAAAAAATAGAAAATAAAAAATAAAAAATAAATGTGAAAGCAATTGAGAAGATAAGATCTTTATTTTCCACCGAAAATGGTATGAACCCTCAAGGCGGATGCCAAAATCAGGATTTGAGAGCAGTTAAAAAAAAAGAGTTTTCCTCTAGCCACTTTTTTTCTAAGTTTCCAAACATCCACAGATAACTACTTTTCTTAAAAATTAGAGTTTTTAGTGACATTTACGTAAAAATAAATGGACCTAACATTTTCCTTTTAAAATAATATAGGCTATTGCCCAAAGGCTTGAGCCCGGGCCTAGCCCGCCCAACCCATTCATGCCGGATTACAGAGGCCTGGGTTCTACCCAGCAGATCGGTTCGAGCCCGCAGGCTAGAAAAAGCCCACGGGTTTGGGCCCAGGCCAGGTTTGGGCCTGCTTTTTACGGGCCAAGCAAGCTGTATCAACAATGGTACGAGGTACTTTTAAATAAGAAAAATGTTATATTCAATCAAATTTATAGTCTGAAACATAGATCACACATGTTTTCAATTTTAGAAAAATTATATACCACATTTAATGAAGTAGGTGCATTTACAAAAAGTAAAATATATACTCCAAGGAATTGAATGATATCATTTATAGAAAATATGAAAAAATTCCAACAATGTACATAACTCTTTAGAGTGAGTGAAGGGTTAATGAGGTAAATGAGACTGTATTTGAGACTATAAAAAAATTTGAGTATAATTGAACTTTTTAAACAACACTATTAGAGTGATGTTACACTCAGTTTTCTTTTTCAGCCTCAATTCTAATCTCATATACGTCGATAGAAAATCACTAAAGCATATACTTACACTGACGATGTATATGCTTCGATAGAAATTTTAAACAATTTCTATAAATACATCAATGCAATTCAGTGGAGTTATGTTTTTTTTTTTTTTATACAAGTATATATCTCATGGGATTAAATTTTTTTAACATGTTATACATATTATTATGATTGTGAAGATCATGCTAGTTCAAGATCTAGGACATTATTAAGTAGAATTAATACTTCCAGATCAATCATTTGGGTCACATGTGACACCCGACCCGTTGATGGGGTGTTGGGTAAGGATAGCCAAGAAGCCCAACAGTCCCAAGAGACCCATGTATTGAGTGAGAGTGAGGGTGAAATGTTTAGTTTCACATCATCTAATAGGAGGAGATAGTCTGTGTATATGTGTGAGCATACCTCTTACACGCAAAAACACATTTTAGAGACATGAGCTCACTCAGGAATAAAATAAACAGGGCGCTGTTACACCCAGATCCATTTTCAACCTCAATTTCAGCTCTATATGCGTCGATAGAAATATCTATTAACGACACATATGCTCACGTTAACAAGGTATATGCTTCGAAAGAATTTTTTTACGTTTTCTATAGATGCATCTATACAATTCATTGGAGTATATAATTTATTTTTCTTATAAAAGCATATACCCCATTAGATGAGGTATACTATTTTTAAAAAATTCAAAACACATGTAAACTAGAATTGAGGCTAGAAATGAGACTGGGCGTAACATTATTCAAACAGATAATATATTGTTGTGTAAATCAGGGGCGTTACACCTCAGGCCCACGAATCCCCAGATGGGAGGAAGGAGTTCAAATGAAAGCCAAAGTGAGGATGTACAAAATCTATTGAAGGATCAAAGGTTTCTAATGAATGTGTTTTGAGTTGTTGTAAGATTTTAAGAGAGGAGAAGGAGAAGAAGGGGAAAGAGAGATTGGTGCAAGGGGATTTGATTGTGGGGTTGATCATATGGAGGTAATGTGGTAAGATGGTTGATCAATACGTTACTAGAGCGATCAGACCACTAGAAGAGATTCTAGAAGAAACTGTAAAAATAGCAGCTAATAGAAATAATTGACACAATCTCAGTCTCATGGAGTTCAATATGCTGAATTATTTGTAGAGATATTTTAGGCCACTTATACAACTGAAAATTCTTATTTTTGTCAAATGTTATCATTAAAACCATTAAAGAAACAAATTTTCCATGTATGGTAATAATTTACATGATTGTTTTTCTTTTTACAAAATATTAGAATAGATTACCATCAATTCTTACTGATTAGTGAGATGTTATAATAAGTTGCTATTATATCTATTTAATATTTTCTATTTTTAGTAAATTTTGTAATTATGTATAATGGGCTTCCTAATTAGGCATAATTGAGTCTATATTAAAGTAGACCTTGTAGTCTTATGCATCCTGGTTTGCCATTGGGATAAGGGGTTGAGATAAGGAAATAATTAGGTTAAATCACATGTTATCCCATATGACATAAAAAAATTAAGGGATAAAGCATGTACAATTGTCCGTATTTTATGAGAAAAGGTGGGGATATTTTGTTCTTGATAAAAAATGGAACAGATTTTATCCCCATTTTTTAACTGCATTTTATAAAACATGGATAACTTTTATCCTGTTCCTTCTCAAAAAAATAAAAACAAAAAACTTCATGTAACAATAACCAACAACATTAATGCCCCATTAATAGAAATGGTAGACTTAATATTTTTAAATTTTTTTAAAGTTATCCCATATTTTAGATCATGAGATCAAAATGTAAAGTTAAGGACAAGAACATAATGAAAACATGACCAAACGATAAATATATTTCAAGTTGACATGAACAGTGGAGGGGAGGTATTTTAATCTTCTTATTCAAGTATATACTTGAAGGCCATTGAGAAAATCTTCAAGGGCTTCCTCTGGGGTGGCCCGACCTTGAAGAGATTGGAAATTAAAGTATCTTGCTAGCTGAGGAATGAAGGTGGGTTTGGCATCAAAGCGCTCAAGGATTGGGTGAGGGCCTCCATTGGATAGAAGTTTTGGGAAGTTACACCCCTCATGCCTTCTCTTTGGGTGGACTGGATTCATAGAAAATACAAAATTTAGAAGAAGATCTTATCTGTTAGGGATTGAATCAAACCGGAGGTTAAATTCCTCATTTTCTGTGAGGTGAAAGTGAACATCTAATATGACTCGTGGATAGAGGGAAAATGGCTTTTTAGATTGGAAGTGTGCTGCCAGATCTGTTGAGGGGGAGGACCAATAGTCTCAAGAGGCCCATGGATTGGGTGAGGGTGGGGATGTTTAGTCCCACATCGTCTAATGGGAGGAGATAATTTGTGCTTATATGTAAGCACAACTCTTATACACCAAGACGCATTTTAAAGCGATGAGTCTATTTAGGGACAAAGCGGACAATTTCTTGTTATGTAAGTCTATAACGTTATAGTGGCTCTAGTGATCAGAAATGGGCATTGATGCAAACCATGCAACAATGGCTTATAAATCTCTATGAGATTTGGGATGAAATTTCAAAAGAGAAGGTTGAAGATTTTGGCTCCGACACTTAGAAGAGGGGATTGGCGGTGGATGGGGTCGTTATCGAGGAGGGGATAGGCGATGGATGGAAGTGACCAATGCTATCGTGGAGGGGATCAACAACGGTTGGGTGTGTTGTCATGGAGGGATTCGGTTGGCGGTGTTGTCATGGAGGGATCAGTGATTGATGGAGGTACTCTCGTGGAAGTGTCGAAGTGGGCGGATGAGGAGAGGCACTATTTAGAGGGTTAAATATTTATGGATAATTTAGTTATTTTATGGTATATGTTAGAGTTAACCAGGATATGTTAGGTCATGATTAACTTTTATTAACATTAGAGATGTATATGGGCTTTAGTGAGTTTTTAAGGACTTATATATCTGCGATTTTAACATAAACTTATATAAAATTACCCATGTTTATTGGGATATAAATATCTTTAACCCTAATTTTTTTTAAACGATAATATTTAGATGATATATAAGATTCACTAAATAGAAAAAAAGACCTAAAGCCTAGAATATATAATAAAGTGTATTTAAAAAAGAGACTAATTATGCTCGTTACAAAAATTCAAAAAGGTGTAGCCTGTGTCTCATTTCATATTGTTCCAACAAATTTAGATGATACAAAATATTCACTAAACACAAATGATGACCAAAAACCTGATAATATATGGTTGTAAACATATAAAGAAGCTAACTATACATTTACAATAATCCAAAATGACCAAAAAGTGTAGACTCTGATTCTCATTTAAAGTTCCAACAAATATTCTATTCGATACATATGCAATTGACCCGATGAGTTTTCATAGCCTCATTGTCACTGTCTCCAAGCATTCATTGATTGATCTCCCATACAGTTGCATAACAACTTCTTTACAATCTCCATTGTTGAAAATGCCCTTTCAACACTTGCAGTTGGTCCCCTCTACGATAGCATTAATTAAGAGTAGTTTCTTGATTTAGGCCTTGCCACTTGAAAGATATCATTTATTTAGTGCTTCACTAACTCTTGTAACTAACTTGTTTTTACATGAATCTCTAACAACACTCACCACATTAGTAACCAAGTTGAAGATCATTGAAATTTGATTGTGATTTTGTTTGCAACAATTAGAAGAGCTAATTGCAATTGATGAGTAAAACAATGAACATGGTTCATATATAAGAGCCATAGGAGCCACATCATATAGTGATGAATTTCACAAAACAAGATCCAGGGGCCTTTATAAAAACATAAACATACAATAAATATTCATTTTAGAGAGAAATCAGATTTTCACAAATCAAATAAAAAATAATTACTGTCTCCTTGTACATATTTTATCTAGATGATGAACGATTTTCATCCAAATTACATTTCACATCCCATGGTTTCATGGGAATACATAGGATTAAAAGATAAAATAATACATTCTCCATGTTCACCTACATGGAATATGTGCAATGGTCATTTGAAACTCTATTTGACCACATGTTTCACAATTCCAGGGAAGTGAATATTGATGAAGTAATCAACCCAATCCACCTGTTGAATGTCACAAAAAAATTTCTTGTCTATGTTGCTTTTGGCCATCGTCAGTAAGTCTCTCAAATTTGTGTCATCAAACCTGAAATAGATTTTTTAAACATATTATTAATGTAAGTAATTTTTTGTGGAAATGAAGATGGTTTTTATTTTTAAAAATATTAAGTAAAATAGAAAATACGCCATCCCTCATGATAAAGATTAATTGTTCAATGAGAGTGGTTATTACTTATTAGGATTTGATATTTTTCTCAAGGATTCTAGATATTCAAGGACCCAGAACAATATCTAATAACTCCTCCAAATATTATATAATCCATTGTCATTAGAAAATTTTGAATGAGATATTATATCAGAATATTTGGTTGATTTTTGAATTTCACCTTTTGTCAATCAAGTTGGTGTTTCTCTTGCAAAATTAAAATATTAATGTTTTTACTTTCATTCTTAATTATCATCCACCATTTCTATAAGTTGATTTATTCGTATTCATTCAGTTTTGAATAAAAATCAATTAATTAAGTAGATAATTTTCAAATCCAATAATTTTTTAAAGTAAAATGTGGATATATCTATTTTAAAATGGATCAAAACATATAATATTTGTAATTTTCTTACCTTCCCTTGAAGAATGTGAATGGTTCATAGAGCTCCGCTAATCCCAATGTATAGTTGTATCTTCGTTCGAAAATATTGGAATCATAATTGATCATCCGCAGGGCCTTAAAAAAGCAAATAAACAAAAAAAAAGAGACATAAAATGAAAAAAATTAATATTGGTAGTTAACAAAAAAACACATCTTCTCTGCTACATTTACTTGATATGCTTTTTGATTTATTTGAGGCCCTTAAACGAACATCCATGGACTACATTTACTTAATGTCCATTCCCAATGAGATCATAAGTTTTTGAGTATGTGATATAGGCAAGTAGGAATCAATCATTACCAAACAATATGTTATTACATTAAATTTTGATAAAATTTAAGAAACAACAATGAAGGCTAAGTCATGCTAATAAATAGTTAATCTTTTTTTGTTGTTGAAAATTTAAAATCTATTTTAGCTCTTGCTCTTAATTACTAAACAACGAGTCAACATTTTATTATATATGTTCAAAGATTAAAATGATCAAAGACAAATTTTTGGATGAATATAATGTAAGGGTGTTTGCAAACTTTTTAAAGTAGGTTTATTTAACTGGAAATGATCTGACAAGGTTGAATAAAAATTAAATTCTAGTTGTCTTATAT
This sequence comes from Acorus gramineus, assembly GCA_030737835.1. Classification (NCBI taxonomy): domain Eukaryota; kingdom Viridiplantae; phylum Streptophyta; class Magnoliopsida; order Acorales; family Acoraceae; genus Acorus; species Acorus gramineus. Next base: position 4,980,734 of record CM060850.1, read on the forward strand.
CAGTATGGAGTTTTCTAGCCATTTCTCATTAAACTCAATATAAATTCTATACATGCCAAGCAACTGATTTTACCAAAAAAAAAGAAGAGCATTTCATAAAATTTACTTTGTAAGGAAAGAACTTACCCATAGAAATATTCCATAACGTAGTTTCATGTAAATCTTGAATCCGGCCATGGTTCTGAATATCATAGCGTTTGGAACCTTGATTAGGCTTCCATCCTCTCTTTTGCATGGTTCACTTGAAAAATATTGGTATAGAAATATTTTGTAGTCCAAGTATGTCAATGGATTGGTAGCTGAAGAGCTAATGTGGTAGATGAGTTTTGATGGCTTCATTGTTTCGGCACATATTATAATGATCATGGCATTGCATACTATGTCAGCAGGTATCTGCATCCATTTAAAGCTCATATGTAAGTTCACATACTCTAAAACTATATTAATTTTCATGTACAACTTACCACATCAACGATTCCACTAGGATCATTTGGAAACACTTTGAGCTCTCCCTTTGCAAAAGAAACTGTAACTGCATCGATTGTCCTGCGATTAAAAATAAAATAATGAGATGAACTTAATAAGCAAGTGAATTCCTTTCTTTCCTTTCACATGAAGACATTTTAATATTAATACATGACATTAGTAAATATGAGATTTTGTCAATGTCATTTAATTTTTGTATGAATTGAAAGAAATGAAAAATACTTTGCTTCTTCAATCCATCCTGGAAATGGATCTTTGTAGGTGCTAGTAACCATCGTTGGACGCAAAATAACAGTTGGGATGTCTCCTTTTTGGTCTATCAGTAACATTTCACCCATTGCCTTTGTGAATACATAAGTATTTGCCCAACCAAACACTTTGGCCCTGGATCACCAAAGATCAAAACATATTAATGAGTACTCAATGTATCACAAAACAATATTTATGCTAGAGAGGTGATTAATTAAGAATTTAGAACACCATGTTTAATTGCACATAATATGTTTTTGCCCATTTAGGTTCTTCAATAGATCTTTATTGAAGAATTAATTATGTAAACCTTCGTACCTTTCAACGCCAAGTTCCCTCATAGCATCTCTTTCTGTACGCTTATCTACATTTTTTGAACGAAGTTCATGTAGTCGATCATTCGCCATGTTAATCTCCTGACTGATGTCCAAAGTTAGATGTTCTTTTAATGGGTTTTTCATGGAAAATGGTTCTTCGGTTATTAGGTTCTCTTTCATGGATGAAACATAAGCTGAAACACAAGAAAGAAAGTAAAATTTTCAAGTGAAACTCAAAATGTATAGATAAACTAATGCTTTATATACATGTTATTTTTTAATCATTAAAAAAGATGTGAATCCACTTACCTGTTGAAAGATGAACAAGCATTTGTAGATTTGGACATTTTCTAGTGAATTCGAGAACATTCTTTGTTCCTTGGACATTAATATCCAATGCTACCTCATATCTGCATATTGATGTTTCATATATTTCATTTCAATTGGTTTCCTTTTTGTCAATTTGTAATTCAGGAGTATAAAACAAACAATACAACATAAGCAACATTACCGTTCATTGAATCTTGTGGTAGCCGCTGAATGAACAACAATATGAATTTCTTTTTGCATTTCTTGTATGAGATTCATATCTTTAATTCCCAAGTTTTCAACAGAAACATCTCCTGCAATAGGTGTCACCTTGTTTGAGATGAATGAATCAAACTCTCCACCATGTTTCTCTCTCAAAACACGAAATGCTTCCTTCTTGAATACCTGTTTACAATAATTTGTTTTATAAATTAAAGGAAAAAAAATGAAAATTGGAATTATAATAATTAATAGTAATTAATTAAATTTTTACATAATGCAACTGGCACTTAAATTAAATAAAATTCATATTCTTTCTTGTGTTGATTTAGCTTAGTTTGATCCCACTTCTTTACAACATATAAATTAATTACTTTTTAATGAGTCAATGTTATCAAGGTAAATTTAAAGCATCATAAAGATTTTCCTTATGGCTTCGCGTAGCTCCATTCATCGCTTATTATAGAGAGACAATCTTCTAAAGTTTTCAAATACCCAAATCAGCGTATTTTAATAATTCTATTAAAAAAATGTAAATTTGACCAATTTTATAACTTAAGATGACTAAATTGCATGCCCTTATTTTATATAATATTCAAATTCTCTTTCACCATTTTTAAATTTATCACACTCCCACTTTAATTTTAACAAAACAAAAAAAATTGGTTTTTACTTTGAATATGATTTTCAAATTATTTTTTTATTTTGTTATTTAATTCATAATTAATAGAAAAAATTGATTAAAAATAACAAATGTCACAATATTTTGAAACATTTAAAATTTAAATTTTTTTTGGAGTTCATATCTAATTGACAATTTTTTCTATATTGTCTATAAGAAAGAATAATGTACAAAATTTTCAAATGATATCTTAAAATTTACAAATATCCCAAAAACAATTCTAAAATATAGCTAATTTTTATCGCAATAGTTCATAATAGTATACCACTAAATGTAAAAATTATTTGCGTTTTTTTTAATGTTGATTAGTTAAATATAATGTAGTGTGTGAAACATTTTTAATTATATTAGAGAGTATAAATATTAAATGAGATATTAGTATTTAAGTGACTGTATTTTGGATTTTTGTTTTAAGTAGATTCTACATCTGAAAGTTAAAAATTCCCAAACGCTGGTCTAGACGCATTTTCAGCGTTTAACTTTTTCAAATCACTATTTTCCTTTTCTTAGGCCAAAAAAATCTTGCGATTGAAAAGTTAACAGCGTTTTTTAAAAATTGAGTTTGAAATGTAAGATTCTAAAAATATTAGCGTTTGAATCCCACATCCAGACACAGCCTTAGATTATATATAGTATCGTTAAAATATGATTTTTTACAATATAATTTTAAAAAATGACTGATTTTACTATTTTGAATTTTTTAAGGTATTTTTCCCATGAAATAACTATTTATATCATAACAAATTTTAAAAATAAAATTTGAAGATTATACAAAAGGGTGAGATGCATACTTCCTTCTGCATCCGATCATTGACAGATGCATTATCTGGTGCTCGTATCAAAAGATAAATTTTCTTCACTTGAGGTTGAATTCGAAGTATCTTCTCCACAAAAACTGCTCAAACACAATGAAATTGCAAATATTTAAATACATCATTTTAATTATTTGAAGAAATAAATCATTCGGATGATTTTGAGTGGATATATAACATATTAAAATTTCAATATATTTTTTTGCTTATAAAATTATATGTATTTCTATGGAGAAATGTACGGAGTTACATAAAGATTGTATAATTGTTTCCTATAAAACACATGTAATTAATTTTCTCTTCGCCATTGGTACGTGATAAATCATAAAACATATAAAAAATATATAACAAGTTGATTGTTCAAACACTCGATCTGTTTTACTGTCCTTCTGTAGTTTTAAAATAATCTCAATCATTTATACACTATGATACTACAATATATGCTACGATAGTACAATATATATCATAACAATGTAAGTCGCTATCGCTGTGTATAAAAATTATTTTTTTATTATTATTTTTAAAATACATTAGTGCAAATTAATATATATTTATTTTTCAAAACAATATGTATAATATTATTTTTAAAAATAATAAGAATTATGGACGGGCCTGCACATGAGTTCCATATAAAATTGTTCATTTAATATAAAACAAATATTTTTAGGTCGATAAAGACGAAATAATAATGCTATGAGAATTTAGCATACGTCAATTCTGTACTTTGACCTGATTATGGCATGCGACGAATAATATAAATAATTAATTGAAGAATAATTAAGCGAACAAATGAGAATTGACAGCTTAATATATAGGCCATACCGGACCTATTAATTATGGTCTTATAATAATAATAATAATATATATAATCACGTAGGCCAATAAAATAAACAAATGACTTTATAGGCCATGCCTAACCCTAAAGTCCATATCATATTTTATTCCTTCATGGCCCTGCATGGTTAGCAGCCCAAGGGGAAAACATCATTGTTTGGTTGGAAGCAGATAAACATGAAGCATTTGTCAAATCTGGTTGGTTTGTTGAACTAACTTAGTTATGCATCAATTAAAATTTAAAAAATGATATATATAAAAAAAATTAAACCAAAGTATCTGTACTGAAAGTATATATGTTGATGCATCATGCATGCACAGTTCTGAATATCATGAAACCAAAATGCATATATATTCATTAAATGCATTTGCTGTGTGAAAAAATGATAAACAAAGATATTTATATAGATTCTTACGCTTCGCAATGAAGCCAGTAGAGCCAGTGACTAATTAAGATGCTCTTGTGTTTGAAATACTCTGAAATTCCCCAGGCATTCATTGATATAAAGATTTTTTTTATACATTGTTCTACTAACACTGATTAGACTATTATATTTGGTGATTCCAAACTTGGGAATCTAAATTTATAGACGAGGTAGGTGTGCATGAACCAACATCTCCAAGGCAGCTATGCTTCAACTTTTTATTTTTATTTTTATTTTTCTCTATTGCACTAACTTATAGCCCTGAATGAAGAACTTTTAGGTGGTACAGAGAATTAAAATGCAACAAATTTATGGCTTTTTAAAGCTTGCATGAGACCTTTGTCTATACCCAATCGCCTTGCTAACTTTCATGTTATTACATAAAGATTTTCAACAGACATGCATGCATGATGTATCCTTTCATATCAATGAAAATGATTTTGCGCATATATTAGCCTGACCATGTCATAGACGGTATTGTTAAAAGTAATATAGGCCCTGGTTGATCCATTTTGTATAATAATTTCTGATTTTTTTTTCCTGTGATTAGGCTACTTTTTCTTTTTTACTGTAAACTGTAGACATGATCTTTAATTGTAATAATCAAGAACAACATGCCCAAAGTTAGAGGGATCTACCAACATCACTCTAAGATCAAAATAAGAATTATTCCACAATAACGACACCCCACCCCATTAAAAGCACCCTACGAGCACCTATACGTAGGCTTGACCAACCAAACTTTGATAAAGTGTATTATCGTGTCCCAGACATTTTTAACACCTTTGGGAACAAACCCAGGACCCTAAAAAAATGGGTGTAAATGGAAAATATCTAATATTTATAGGGAATGCAACATGGTGGCGGATGCCTCAGCTGCAATGCAGGGAACCTCCCATGTAAAGCCTCCCCATTTCAGTAATAAAATCGGAAGCCAAGGATGGAGTAGTTCAAATAAGGATATTTTTATACATTTTATCTCCCTTTTATATATATATATATATATTCTCCTTAATATCTCTTTTAAGCTTAATTGCTAACTAAGGGAGCGTTTGGTTCGGCGGATTGCAGATTTTAAGTATTGATTTATAAGTGTAGATGATATAAGTGTAAGGGAAAAACTATTTAGTTCGACAAGAAAAATAAATTGTTATTTGTGGTGTTTATAGAATGATATTTATAGTCATTTTATGAAATATTTTTTTTATTGATATTTAGTTCACCACTTTATATGAAATGGAAAGATTGGAGGGCAAAATGGTCTTTCAATAATAAATAAGTAAAATACTTTTTAAATAAGTGCAAAATTGTTTACTTATAAAAAAGTATTTATTCATCAATAAATACTTATGATAAACATTTAAAACAAACATTCAAATAAGATATAAAATTTTATTTTAAGTGATAAATAAAAAAAAGCTTATTCTCCGACGCACCAAATTAAATGCCCCTAGCGTGGGGGTCGTTTGTTTCCCTACTATCTGGTTTCTTTTTGTCCTCCTTTTGCACTTACGTAAATCTCTGTCTCGATAGAAAGTTTTTTTATTTTAAAAAAATTGAAGTCTACCATAAACTCTTATTAATCCCTTATCAATAATTTATCATTATTTTATCAAAGATGAACTAAACAAAAAAAAAAAAAATTATTTTTATGTTTCTCAATTAACAGAAAAGACAACCAAATAAAAAGTTACTTATTCAGCATGGATTGTAATCAATCCCATTATAGCTATCAGGAACGAATAATCCAATATCACACCGGGGTAAATGAAACAAAAATGTGAAATTCTTTTGAGGAGTTAAACAACACGTAAAACCCATGCATGCCTGAATCGAGTTAAGACTGAAGAAGCCAATGTAACATAACATGCTATATATTTCACAAAATGAAAATATCTAACACCATCAAATGCAGATATATAAAGCATGGAGTATATATATAACAGTTAAATTGAACAAAAAAAAATGGAAACAAAGGTATAGATAATCATACGCTTTGCAATGAAGCCAGTAGAGCCAGTGACTAAAATGCTCTTATGCTTGAAAAACTCTGAAACCTCTCCAGCATCCATAATTGGTACTCTGAATAATCTTTTTTTTTATTATTATTATATGGTAATACTAACAATGGCCAAATGTGATGATCTTCCTAACTTTTGGGTTGTGTTAAAGATGATATATATAGCAACCATAGAGTATGACACGCTTGGAGGGCACGTTTCATGGAAAGCTCTACTTACCCACTTCTTGTTTTGTTATTATTATTTGATTGTTTCCTTCCTTTTCCTTTGGAGCATTTGATGTTGAATGGAGTATTGGATTATATATATGTTATTTCTTGAACGTAACATTATATACGTGTCCGACGGGCAAATATGTTATTAGTGGACACGCAATGCAAGTCCTAGGGAAACTACCGTATTATTTTTCATTGCATGCATAACGTGTTGAGATTTCATTTGTAGAAGAAACAATTAATCACGTGGTTAGGTAACAAGTAGGCAGGCATGTTGGGCGTGGAGAGGGGAGCATGTGAACATGAGAGAAAGTTTGGGAAAAGAGCGGCTGATGGCCTGATCTTATATTCAGTCTGTTTTGTAATCTTTTGTGCAGTTTCACTCGATTATTATAGTATATATGATTCTATCAAAGTGTAAGGAATAAAAAAAATATTTTTTAAAAAATAAAATAAAACATTATATATACATTGGGCGGATCTAGAATGTTTTTTTGGGGAGGGCTGAACTAACAAAAGAGTTTTTTTGGGGGCCTATGTTACATTCAGTTTTTTTATAGTGTAAAATACAGTTACATATACTTCGTTTGAAATCCAATGAAGTATATGCTTCGTTAGACGATGGATGTACATCATTAAATATATTCTTACACTTATTAAAAATAGGTTCATACAACTTGAAATATAGCGATATACACTTTTTATTAAAATATGTACATTATTATATGATGTTTACTATCTCAAAAAAAAAAAAAAATGTGCAGTCTGAGTTTTGATTGGTAAAAATAACTGAGTTGAACTTTCTGGGATAAATTTAGATTTACAAAGCAATTATATTTTGAGGTTTTTCTAACAAAAATCTTGGCTGAATTGGTAATTTGAGGTTTTCCTAACAAAATCTGTATTGGACCGTATTGAGGTTTTTATAAAATAACTGGACTGATATTTTTAAAATTTTTTAACAAAATTTGGATAGGGCTATAGCCCGGCCTAGCCAACTCTTGCATCCGCCCTTGTATTCATATACTAATTTATATAACATTATGTATTTTAATAAAAGAGTGTATAATAATTTTAAAAAAATCGGTGTGTATTGCGTATAGTGTTGCATTAGGGCTGGACATATCATTTTCCTTGGAAAAACAAAGGTATTGTATAGTTGCATGTGAACGTATTGATAAAATTTGCGTATGACAAATATTCAGTGTCACATTTGATAAGATACGCGTATATTTTTAAATCATATGAGATAAATATAAAAAAGTACTTAAATAATTGAAACTATTTTTTTATAATTCAAGTATTAGAATATATTAATGAATTATATATCACACAAAAAATATGGACTTAATGCTTTGTTATTATGCACGTGAACAGTAACAAGAGGGAGAGATTGGAAATACACGTGTGTGTGTGTGTGTGTGTGTGTCAGACATGCACGCACCGCCCAAATTATTAGAGATTGGTATGTTTAGTTGAACGAGCGGTGAGAATGCAATGAAATATATTAAATTTGGTGTAGTCGTAAAACAATGACCGTTGAATAATGACATAATCCGACGACTGTCACTGGAAAAGAGCTGTAGAAGGATTGAATTCAAGTTAGACGACAGAAAGTGTTGGTCAAAACCATTGAGAAATCACGGGTGGGTTATCAATGCCCAAAAGTCTAAACCTCTTTTTTTCAAAGAGTAGAAATTTGCAACCCGACCCAAAAGTCTAAACTTGAAATGTATATGGTGTACTTTCATAACATGATTTTCAGTACATTTTTATTTTATGGTAGCGGTCACATGCAATATTTTTTACAGCTTTAAATACAGTGTCATATACCTCGTTAGCATCCAACGAGTTATATATACTCCTTGGGTGAGGTATATATCTCGTCACTGACGGCACCGGGAATTTTTATAGATGATGTCATTTAAAAGAGAGATGGTTGAACGATCGCGGTGAGCGGTGAGTGGCGGGGTGAAGGCAGCTAGCTGCGGACTGTGAAGATGTGAGAGAGAGAGAGATGGTTCAATTCAGATATAATGTTTTATTAGGTAATTTGAGAGTTTTAAGTATAAAAGGTGGATCGACAAAGTCAATTGGTGGGCTAGAATGATCACCAGAGAGTTAGTAGATTGGGTTGTTATAATTTGAAAGGGTGACAGTAGTTATTTATTTTTTAATTTTTAAAAAATATGAAGGGGTCAATTCATAACCCCATCACATTCCACATGGTGTCGCCCTGTATCTCGTTAATTATATATATATATATGTTAAAATGGGTCCATATATTCAATTAGAAATGGAGTAAACACTAAACAACCGCTGGTCCTTTTTTGTTATAGTTCCACCATTTTAGGGACTTTTTGGTCATTTTGTCAAAGGTTGCCAGCTGTTTGATTGTGTGGGAATGGGTTTGCCACGTTTCTATTTAATTATGGAGTGCTGTTACACTTAGTTTTTTTCTCGGTCCAAAACACAGTCCTATATACCATATTAGAAATCTAGTGAAACATATACTTAGTTAGATGTTGTATATACCACATTAAATATTTTTTTACACTTACAAAAAAATGGGTTTATTTAACTCAAAATGAAGCGATACGCACTTTTTATCAAAGTATATATCTCATTAGATGATGTTTACTATATTAAAAAAAATGAAAACATGTGAGGTCTGTGTTTTGATGGGTGAATGTGACTGAGTCTAACATTTTCCTTGATTATGTGGTGAATGGGCTTGCCATATTTCCATTTGATTTGGAGTGAACTTGATTGAGTGTATCATTTTATATTGGAAAAAGATACACGTAGCTCCATTGTAGTTCTAATTGCAGTCCATCATATTGTTCTTTTTTTATAAAATTATACACTTACTTTTTGAAGTGAATGCTATTATATGAAATGAAGTATATACTTAGATACATTAGTGTATTTTGTTTCATAGTAAAAAAATAAAAAAAAATGAAATGCAGTATATATTATGATAATGCAGTATACATTATGATAGTATAGTATATATTATGTTATCATAGCGTGTGGGCTGCAAAACAGGCTATAAAAATGGACTACGTTTATCAGCGCTCTATTCCATTTGATTATGTGGTGAATGGGCTTGCCAGGTTTCTATTTGGAGTGCTGTTACACTTAGTTTTTTTCTCAGTCCAAAACACAGTTCTATATACCACTTTAGAAATCTAGTGAAGTATATACCTCGCTAGATGTTGTATATACTACATTAAAAAATTTATTACATTTACTAAAAATGAGTTCATTCAACTCGAAATGGAGCGATATACACTTTTTATCAATGCATATACCTCATTAGATTATGTTTGCTATTTAAAAAAATGAAAACATTTGAGATCAGAGTTTTGGTCGGTAAATGTGACTGAATTTAACATTTTCCTTCTATTTGATTATGTGGTGAATGGGCTTGCCGAGTGTTGAATGAGCTTTGACCTTGCCATTGCTGTTTTGGTTATGAGTGATATTACATTTAGTTTTTTTCTCAATCCAAAATATAGTCCTATACATCACGTTAGAAATTCAGTTAAGCATATACTTCATTATATATACCATATTAAATATTTTCTTATATACACTAAAAATGGGTTCATTCAACTCAAAATGGAGCAATATGCACTTTTTGTTAAAGCATATACCTCATTTTATGATGTTTACTATTTAAAAATAAATAAAAAACATGTAAGGTCTGAGTTTTGGTTGGTGAATGTGACTGTGTCTAACATTTTTCTTTGGTTATTGAATGACTTGTGGAAAAAAAATTTGTGGTTGTTCGAGGGAAGGTAAAAAATAGTTGTTGTTGAAGGGTCCTTTTAATTTTCATCTTCTGTGTTTGTTGGTGTTCTTCTAGGGAAGGTGAAAAAGAGGTGTTACTGATCGCGTAAGATTTATTTATTTATGTATTTTGTTTTTTTCTTTGGTGGTGGGCTTGTTTTGGTTATTTGGTTGGTGGGCATCTCTATCTCCACCATGCACTTTGCTATCCCCACCTATTGATTGATCCCACGCCAGGCCTATTGTAGTACCTGATCCCACCACCATATGTATTACAAACAAGTGAAATTCTGAATCCACCACCCCCTAAATTCTCTTCATTTTTCTTCCCTCCTCTCCTTCACTCCCACACGGGAGTCCTTTTGTTTATTTTCTCCTCTCCTCTCCTCTCCCTCCCACCTGATCTGCCCTCTTCTCCTCTCCCTCCCACTGGACCAGCCGTTCATAAGGAGTAAGCCGTGCTATCTTTCGCTATCCGCAAAGCACATAGAGGTATGTGCCCTTCTTTGCTCTTAAAGGTATATTTTGGATCTTATTCTTAGAGTTTTGGAATGAAAGATTGGTTATTGAATAAAAATAGAAACCCAATATGTGACTGAAAGATTAGTTATTCAAAAAACAAAATTAGGGTTTGGGATATAAATTTACGGTTTGGGATAGAAACCAAATGTATGATTGAAAGATTAGTTATTCAGGAAACAAAATTAAGGTTTGGGAAAAAAATTTAAGGTTTGCCATAGAATGTGGATTGAAATCTAAGGTTTGGGATATAATGTGGATAGAAACCTGGCGTTTGGAATAAATGTAGATTGAAATATTGGTTTAAATTTTTTGTTAACCTATGGGTTGTGATAGAATGTGGATTGAAACCTAGGGTTTGGAATAAAATGTGGATTGAAATATTGGTTAGTAAATAATAATAATAATAATGGTTTGGGATATAAACCTATTGTTTGGGATAGAATGTGGACATAAATCTTGGGTTTCGAGTAAAATGTGGATAAAAAGATTGGTTATTCAATTTTTTTTTATAGTTTGGGATAGAAACCTAGGGTTTTCCATAGAACGTTAGTGTTATTTTTTTATTGGATTAGATTGTATTTAGTGTTCAATATTGCAGATGTGTGTGTGTGCGTGTATGTGTACACACACACACATATATTGTTGACAACTCTTGCATTTTATTGTTAATGAAAACCATAGAGTCACTTAATTTGATAGAGTGAATATATAGATTGACAGTTCATGTCCAAGATGAGGAATCATTATTCTTGATAAAAAGCATTTCAATTGCCATCATATAGATTGATTATATCGTCAAATTTGTATGTCATTACTCTTAGAATGCTTAACTTTTATTTATCTTAATAATTAATCAATATTAATTGAAGATTAACATGATAATGGAATGGTGCCTTGACTCTTAAAAGACTTGTATTTACCAATCACATGTTGTCTCACTTTGTTCGCCTGTTGTATACCCTTATAGAATGTATTAATTGCTTACAATATTTGTTATATAGTTGAATGCACATTTTCAATCCTCTGTATGTAGGATGGCCCCTAAACGAGGAATTGGCTTAAATAGCATCTACATATGTTCATACGGTATATTGTTGAATTTTTATTATTTTTAGCTTAATTTGAGTATATGAATTCCTTCTTTTGATATGGAACTTGTTTATTTGTAGCTTAAAGAAAATGTGAGACAACATCTTCAGCCATTACTAGAGAGGAGGACAACTATTTCTTTTTACGCAATCCAGCCTCCGAGATGTGCTTCAATACTTGGAGAATGGCACACGACTTCGCGACGCACCAAGTGTTGAATGACGGTTGAAGCAAAAATATGATTGGCACGAATTACTTTAGAACAATCTTGTTATCTCTTTTAAGTCAGTCCATGTGTCAATCAATATTTGTCTTATTTTGTTAGAGGGGAGAATAAATTCCAAGAACATGGCATTGATTTGGTTTTGAATGGCCTATAACATTTTTGATGCTTCATGTTTGTAAGGAATGTCATGTTTAAAATGTATGTAAATGGTCACTCTTGGTTGGGGTTGTTAAAAATGTGTGTGAATGCAAATGATTGTAATGAATACTTTGTTTAAAATGTGTGTGAATAGTCAGTTAGGATGTATATGATTGATGAAGAAATGTTTAAAATGAATTTAAAACATGAAGTTTTTGTTTTATGTATCCTCCTCTTCAGCTGATGTATGTGAGGATCCAATCATCAGGATCCAATCATCATGAAGAAATGTGATAGTTTTATATATCACGCTGTAAGAGCATTGATTTTAATTTGTCTCTTGGTTTATGTATTTGTTTCATTCTTAACATTGGATTCATCTTGTATAACAATTAGGGACTATTAATCACCATTTTGGATCGTTGACTGTTGTTATTGGATTAGAGAAGGTTTACTATTTTAAAATTTTAAAATATGTTTTTTATTGGTAATCGAAATTGTATTAAAGTAAAAAGTAAGCTTTACATGGTCCCTCCGAAAAAGAGAAATGTGAACTTTACAAAATTGCTAAGAAAGGTTCATTCAACAAAGGAGGGAAGAGCGAAGCCAAGTCATTCTGCATCCCTTTGAAAAAAGAGACTATGTTAACATTCAAGTAAAAAAAACCTTGTAGATACTCAATTTTTGACCTATCAAGATAATGAAATGTGCATCACTAATAACATTTTCTCTATAGGTATATGACCAAAACCCCCATTGGGAGGCATTAAAGGGAATGAAAAGGAGTCAACAGGCTAAAAGATCAAAAGCTGAAGAGAAATCTCAAAGAAGAAACCCTGAGGAGAACCAGCCAAAGCAAAAAGCCTTACTAGGCGACGGATAGTGGAAGAGCCGTCAGAGCCTTGCACGGCGGATGCTCTAGGATCCTTCGGGTATGTGCGAGACGGATGCCCGAGGAGCTGTTGATCTAGGCACATGCAAAAGGGATGCCCTAATCCGCCCGACGGCACTGGTCAGAGCCGTCGGCCTGTCTGGGTCACAACAGTTGGCGAAACTTGCAATGACGCTTCTCCTTTCGACTGCAGCTGCTATCCTTCACCTCTACTAGCCCTTGATTGACGGGAAAGGTGTGACGATGCCCCATATGTGTTGTCTAAACACCATTGGCTTGAGAACCCTATAAATAGATGTCATTGGTGAAGGGAAAGGGAACCAAGCAAGCAAGAGAAGCAAGTTGGAGTTCATACCTTGTTAGAATTCGTAGCCAACCTTCCCACCACCTGAAACAAGAGAGAAAGAGAGCACTTTAGTAGAAACAAACACCCTTTCACTCCCATAGCTTGTCTAAATCACTTTGTTCTCTTTTATTCCTTTGTTTCTTCACTAAGAGCTTAAGTGAAGCACTTTGGTTTCTACTATTGAAAAAAGCCTTGTAATCACTCACTTATAAACCAATTTAAGATTATACAAGCTTAGGTTTTAAATAATTGGTGTGTGTGTGTGAAAGCTCTTTTATTGAACTAAAACCCTCAATTTGGAAACGAGATTCACTTGATGGACTGCCTTGCTTGAGGCCGTCAGTCAGTTGATCTAGGGACTATTTGGAACCCTCCCTTTGGCTCTTCATCAGTTTTGGGTTTGAACCCCAAGGACTAATAACATTCTTTGCTTCATTTATCTTTTTTTCTTTGTTTAATTACTGTTTATTTCTATTTATGTTCGTTTCTTTTACATTTACTATCTAGTTACTCTAAATAACTGCTTATTACTTGCTTTCATTTAAATTCTGAAGTTTCTTGAGCGACGGCTCTACCAGGAACTGTCAGTTTTATTCCCTGAATTTACATTTCATTGTGTTGTTTTGAAGCTACTTTCATTTTTCTTTACTTGCATATCGACGGCTGTTACTAGTGCCGTCAATCTGGGTAAGGTTTTAACCAGGTTTTGCTCAGAATCTTCTGCTTTCTCTGATCTATATTCTGTAACTTTTTTTTTATTGTTCACTTGCATCAGTTTTCCTCGAGTTTAAATATGTAGATTTTCTTTTTTTTTAAGTGAATCATTTTATCAACTTCTGTTTTCGCCCGACGGATCCTACCGGAGCCGTTAATTTTATAATTTCCCACTTTGAAAGACTGTTTCTCACAATCCCTCCCTTAAGTAAACCATTTTCTTAATTCCTCTATCTTTGAGCGGCAGATCCCCCTAGTGCCGTCAATTTACAAACCCCCCACTTTGGAAATCTTTACTGTATTTCTTTAATCATTTTTCTCAACTTTTGTTCTTTTCGACCGACAGATCCTCCCTGTGCTATCGGTTTGCTTGTTTTAAAAAAAATTCAACGCACCTCTCTCAATTTCTTTAAGTAAATCATTTTCTCAACTTCTTGCTGTTCTCACCCGACAGATCCTCCAGGAGCCGTCAATTTGAAAATTTGTTCTACTATATTTCTCTTTGTTTCTCTTAATTTATTTCTCATTTACTTATAAAATTTGGCATTTAGTTGAAACTTCACTCTTTCAAACAAATTTCTATTCAGAATTTCCTTCTTCACGAGCGATGGCTCTTGTAACAGCCGTCGGTTTTTCATTTGGTCTGGTTTTATAAATCTTTTCTTAATCACTGTCCATCATCACTTTTCCATTGTCTTGCTGTCCTCTTGAAATCTTTTCTATTTGATTATACCATTCAAAATTTTCAACTTTGGTGTCTCTTAAATTCATTTATTCCTAACTCTATCAACTCTATTTGTTTTCATCTCTCTTTGGGTTTTCTATGAGACTAACCAGAACTTCATATAACCTCAAGGCACGGCAGGCCATGATCCTTGAGAAGAGAACTCCAATTTTCTTTGGCTAAGCGATCAATTCATTTTCTTGCTTTTGAATAAAAGCAAGTGGCGATCACAACTTAGTCCTAGTGTCTAAGACATCAAATTGAGCTCCAAGGGCAACAGCCTTTGTCAACTAACCAAGCTAACATTGTGGTGGAATCGGATTCAATTCACAACTTCTTGACTCTTGCATTTATTGCCATCCAGATTCCAACTGCAATTGCCTTGAGCTCTAAGAGGTTGATGGATAGAAGATAAAGACGACCAGCAATCCCTCGAATAAGCTGTGAATTTTCATTGCGAAGATTAGCACCATAACCATCTCTGTCATCCGAGAAAGAACCATATGTATTGAGCTTGAACTAGCCCCTTAAGGCTTAGTTTGGCACGGGGATAAGGGGTTGGGATAAGGAAGAAATTGGGTCAAATCATTTGTTATCCCATATGGCATAAAAAAAAATGGGGGGGGGGGGATAAAGTATGGACAATTGTCCACATTTTGAGATAAAAAATGGAGATAGTTTGTTTAGGTAAAAGGTAGAACAGACTTTGTTACAATTTTTTATCCCTATTTTATAAAATTGGGATAAAATTTATGACTACTCTTCAAAAACAAAAATCAAAATAAAAAAAAAAAGAATGTGTTCCACTAAACAATATTAATACCCCCATTAATAGGAAGGATAGATTTGATATTTTTTAAAAAAAATTGAAGTTATCGCATATTTGATCCAAATACAAGATTTAGAATAAGAACACAAAAAAAATAAGGATAATAAAAAACATTAACAAATGCAAATCTGAATAAAAATAGTAGATTTTTTTATCGTAATAAATTATGTTAACTTATCCTAAAAATTTATCCATTTATCAAACTAGACCTAAAGGAGGTTTCCAATGCACTTCAGTTACAGTTTCTTGCTTTTGAGTAAAAGAAAACTAAAAAAAGGCTGCTATACGCTGGACTTCCAGAGAGTCTGGGGAGATAATTCTTGAAGAATGGAGTCTGATCTTCACTGAGTCTTTGATCAGCTTGAGTAGCACAGAAATGGGCCTGAGACTTTCCCTTGAATACACGGGCATGCATTTTGTTCGAGCCAATTATACCAGAAAGTGGTTGTGAGAAGTAACTACAATAGACTGCGCTGAACAGGGGAAGCTGCAGACTGCTTCAACCAACGAGGGAAATCACCCAAGGAACTTGGCAAAGGGTGCTTGATGAGCAGTCCTTTGAGTAAAGGTGTCCAGATGAGTTTGGAATAATTGCAGTTGAGAAAAAGATGATCAGCATCCTCAGAGGTAATATTGCAGAGGAGACAAAATGGGTCAATTACAAGACCCTTAGCAAAAAGGTGATGCCGTATAGGAAGCTTGTTGTGAAAGGCTTGCCATACACATATGTTAAAATTTAGGAAGCTTAGCAAAAATTTAAAATATGTTAAAACTTCATTTGGGAGTTATCCATATTTTATGGGCACATTCAAGCTCGTGGCAGCAGCCGCCAGTAGGCTTACGACGAAATCAAGTTGGGTTTGGTTATTGTTTGAATATAACACCATTCGAAACCATGGTTTTAAATTGGTGTATAAAAATGCTAACCTAACATTTCAAGCGTGCCATTTCAAGCTAACCTAACAGGTAAGACTGGGGTCTTGCCTGTGCCGGGACGAGTAATGTGTCCATTTGAAGGGTGTCATTGTAATTGAGAGATAGTTTTTGTATCTTTCTTGATAGACCCCTCATTTATCCCTTTTACTTGCTTTGGACATGCTTTGTCTTAATTAATATAACTAAGGCTCATGCCTACCTTTAATAAATAAATAAAAAAAAAACATTTCAAGCGTGCCATTTGAGAAGTTCAGAAGAAAAAAAATTATGACTTCAAGTAATTTTGTTGGTTTGTTCAAATGTATTTGACTTATATACATGGTATATAATATATTATTGGATAAGGTTGGCGTTTGAAAATAATGGACATATATAAGTTAGCTATTCAGACAATATATAATATTTTTAAAACGGGGGATAACAATGTGATCGGCTGTATAAGAAACCCGGCCTAACTCGGCTCTATTAGAGACGTGTTTGATCCTTTATAAGTAAGGTTAAAGATATTCAAGTCCTTACAAGCATGAGTAATTTCATATAAGTTCTTATCAAAATTGAGGCAGACGTATAAGTCCTTTAAAACACACAAAAACCCGTATACATCTCTGATTTTAACAAAAATTAATCATAACCCAACCTATATATCTTACTTAAATTTAACTTATAACAATTGATTGATTAAATTATCTTCAAATTTTTAGCCGTTTTAAAACAATACCTCAATGGAAATGAAGAAACATAAAAAATCTTACAAGGATAATTTGATTTTTGCATGGGACTAATTTGTTTTTATGATTGTTTATGGAGACTATAATGTTTACGCATTTACATAGTGATAAAGGATTATGTCAAATTTGAATGAAAAATTTAATCCGTTGATGATAATTAGGTTTTTTAGAGTTTCTAGGGACAGTTGTGCCTATCCCAACTTTCATAGGAATTTATATGGGACTACCCATGTCTGCAAAAATGTAAATAACCATAACTGTTACGCTCAACCCTATGATGAAAATGTGGGACGGATTTGGATTTAAGATAATAAACTCGCCCGTTTATATAAAAATACAACATGCTAATCATTACAAATTAATTATTTGGTACACTGTGAAATGCTATATGATATTAGGGAAAAATCTAAATAACCCCTAATAAACTGTCTGAGATCCATATTCTTTCTTGAGTTTTCTTAAAATCTGTTTAATCCCTGAAAACACTTATGTAAATCTAAAAAAACTATCTGATTAAACTTCATTTGACAAATGATGAATATTATGTGAATATTTCATTTAGTTAAGGGCATCCCCTTTGAAATATAATTAAGAGCGTGTGCCTGTCATTTCGTTAAAAAAAAAAAAAAAAAACCTTAACTGAAAATACAAAATACCAAAAACCCCTTAGTACCATTTGTTAAAAATGCAAAAAACCTTCCATAAATAAGAATTTTGTCCATCTGGATGGATTATAAAACTCTATCTGAATAGGGAAAATCATCATTTACAGATGATTTTTTACATTTTTAACACATTGTAAGGGGTTGGTATATTATGTTTTCAGCCAGGGTTAATCAGACAGAATATTTACAGAATAAACTTAATCTGTCAATAAATTTTTTAACTTAGGGAGCAATTTGGATTACATAAGTGTTTTTATAGAGTTATATGGACTTCAGGAAAAGTTAGTGGTCATAAAGATTTCATACAATTTACAACGAGTTACATAGATTTTTCCCTTAGTATTAATATTTTTACATAGATATGCATACACTAAAGTTATATTGGCTAAAATTTAAATTTCGGAGCAAAGAATGAAACAATATTATATAACATAATTATTGAAGACAATTACTTATTTTTTTAAATATTATTAAGAAAAATGTTAGAAAATTAATATTTGAAAATTAGGGTTCCAAAATCTGACCCGATCTTAATGGGATGGGGTTGGTATTGTTTGAGATGGAACTGTTAAACTTATCCCAAGTTTGGGACGGGTTTGGTTATAAGGTGCCTCTATTTGCATCTCCACCACCCCAATGTTTCAGTGCTCTCTCACTAAACCAAAACTCTCATTACATTCTTTTTCTCCTCTCTCTTCTTTTTCTCAAACAATTTATTTTCTTCCCCCAAAAACGAAGGCGAGAGAATGAAGTCATTATAGGCTTTTAAGAAGTTCATCGACCTATCTGAGTCCGGTCTCTCTTGACCTGACATAGGCCAGTTAGTGAGTCGATCTGAAGGACATTTGTCCGGTTCAGGTCTACCCGGACCTGACCTGGACCTGACCTGTTAACAAGCCTACTTGAGCGAGGGGTGCGTGTGCATTGTTTGTGGAAATGTTTCAAAGGGTGGGGCTGTGAATGCGTGTGCACAGGTAGGCGCACATGTATGTGTGAGTGTGCATGTGAGTACGATTGATTATGTGCGGCTGTTTATGGTGTTAGTGTGTGTCGGGTAAAGAACGACCGTCGATAATTTTCATGTCTCATTTTCGTGAGCCAAACACTCGTGAGATGAGCGGTTTGACCACCTCACTTATTTATTAAAATTATCTGGGTCTAATTATTTATGCCAAATGTCTGTTATCACATGAATATTTTGCAGCACTGACCATGAATTGATTGATTGTCTTGTGAAGAATAAGTGGGTCGGAAATAACTTTTTAGACTATTACTTTTTTCTTAATATAATATAATGCATATTTTTGCACAGTGAAGATCACAAATTGTTAAAAAAAAATTTGTGAAAATTTATTTATTTATCTTTTTTAAAAAAAAAAATCGATGGATCCGTCACTTTTTTGATAAAAAAGGAGTATAGTTCCCATAACACAAAGTAGAAGAAGAGAGAAAAGAAAAAGAATATTGATGAAAATTTAATTTTTTGCAAGAAGCAATCTATAGATATATTTTAAGACAAATAAAGGAATCACAATAGGTGGCCCGATACCTTAATGGGTTAAGGCAATCTATTCGAGATCGGATTGGTTTATAGATGGTGTGGAGCATAGATGAGGCCCATAATATAGTGTTAAAGGCAGATTTAATGGATCAACGGATAGGAAGTTCCACAATCTTTCGTAAGAGTACCCAGATACATTTTTTTCCTTGTAAGGGGAAGGATGTTGCATCTCCAAATCTTTCCTACCAATCCAAAGGGGCACTTGGCGTAAATGGCGAACAAGGAGGAATTCATCCAACAACGGTTCCAACGAACCAAACGCCCCTAGGACTCAATCCGTATGTGAGACCAGCGCCCAACACCTGTTTTCGATGCAGAACGCCGGGACATTGTTCCAACGAATGTCCTGATCGAAGGTCGGTGAACCTCATGGAGGAGGATGATATCGGTATCGTGGGGAACGATACAACTGAAGATGATGATCTATATCATGGTGCCAAGTTCGCAGAAAAAGAAGGAGAGCGAGTCAACTCTGTCGTACAAACGAGTGTTGTACTCACCAAAAGAAGAGTTCTCTAGTCAGCGTCACAGTATCTTCCAATCGTGTTGCACGATTAACAAAAAAGTCTACAATTTAATTGTGGATAGTGGGAGCTTCAAAAACTTCGTTTGAAGAAAACTGGTGGAGCACTTAAAGCTACGAACAGAGATGCATCACGCGCCTTACTCTGTAGGTTGGATCAAGAAAGGCCCGTTCGTGAAAGTGACAAAAGTTTGTAAGGTACCTATCTCTATCAGTTAATACTATAGAGATGATGTGTTTTGCAACGTGGACGTGGATATTAGCCATGTATTATTGGGTAGACCCTGGCAATACGACGTTGACATCATCTATCGAGGCCGCGACAACACTTATGTATTTGTCTGGGAGACACAAAAGATCGCAATGTTCCCCTTGGGACAACAACCGGTCTCCAAGGCTCCGAAGGCTGAGAGCAAATCTTTGATAACCAGTCCTACATCCAAGGTGACAGACTACATCAAATATCAACTTCTTAATCTATCAAATTCTTTGCATTTGAACTCGAGATTGAGTTCTTCTCAAGTGGAGGAGACTGATGTAGAACAGACGACTGATATGTTATTGGAGCGATCAGATGATCAGAAAAGATCTAGGAAGAAAACTGTAAGAATAGCAGGTGACAAGAGTAATTGAGACCATTTCAGAATCCCATATGCTAAATTATTTTGTGGAGATATTTAATTTTGCTAGATTTCATCATTAATGCCATTAAATAAGCAAATTTGTCATTTATGGAAATAATTTGCATGGTGTTTTTCTTTCCACAAATATTAGAATTGATTGTCATCGATTCTAATTGATTTGTGGGATCTTAGAATAAATGGCTATTATTTTTATTTAATATTTTCTATTTTAGTAAGTTTGTAATTACGTTTAATGAGGTTTCTCATTGGTCCTTATTGAGTTTATATAATAAAGACTTGTAGCCTAATGGCAGATTCAACTTTTATCTATCAATAATATTGGGTTATTTTAATTTTCCTTCTCTTTAAGAGAGGTTGTCTAAGATCTTGACATAGATCAGATCTTTTATTGTTCTTTTGCTACGTTAGTTAATAGTTAATTAATTCGGGAGTGATTTGAATTTTTCATACGTTTGTGGGGGTTAGTTTTATTTTGAAAAAATGCAATGGATTATCTGGATTTTGATATGTTTGTAGGGGGTTGTATGGATTTTTCCCTATAAAATAATAAACAAGGTATGTCACCTTTACAATTAAATGAGTTATATTACACCCAATCTCCTTTTAAACCAAAATACACTCATATATACTTCATTGAATTTTTTTTACATTTTTATCAAGTGATAACATTCAATTTCTTAGAGCATATAGTTCATATTTTATAAAAGTACATGAGTTATTAGATGATGTCTATGATTTTAAAAAAATAAAAATAATTGGTACAAATCGAGTGTAACATTTTTCAAATTAAATTAAAAATCAATACCCAATCTAAATGATTAAATGGTGGCTCAGTTTGCCCCCCTCCAAAATAGTGCACCCCCTCTTTTAGCATCCCTAACCAATCTAAGCGCTTCTATTTGCATCCCCTGTATATATAGAAATACAATGTAGAGGAAAAAAAAAAAACTCATCATCCTAAAGAATGATGTAGGACAGATTGTGCAGATGGAATCATTACAAGAGATCTATCAAATAAATTATAAATCAAGGGTCACGATGTTTGAAAAGCATGAAATTTTACATGGAGAAAGATATCGAAGAGATCCTCTGAATTAGTTATTATACAACTATCAATTCTTAGTTTCCAAAAATTCATTTATTTAGGCCTTCAAATTATCATTTTTATTATTTTTAATAAGTTTTGAATTTGTGATAACTCTCTCATAACATATCTGAATTCATCTCTATGGATTCATATGATCATCTAGGATCTCATAGATTTAGTCACAACAAATTTCGATTTTTTACTAGTTTTAATAATTTTTTTAATTTTCTATTATTTAGTATAAAAGAAAAACTTGTAACCTAGGGGTTTTAGTTTTTATTAATAATATTTTAAATTTCCTCCTTTCTGGGTCTTTCTTCCTTGAGGATTCAATGAGCTTATAAGATCTTAACGTTGGTTGGATATTTTTATCTGTTTCACGCTCCATTAAAGAAACTCTCCCTTCTCTTTCCTCCATCTCTAGTTCTCTCTCCATCGTGTTGTGAATCAAACCACACATACAAAAATTGCAATAGCTCACGGTACTAATTAAAGATCACAGATATAAGACTTAGCTTTGACCATCCTTTTTTTTTTTTTTTTGGTATGTATATGATCTAAGCATTCTCTTTCTTTTAGAAATGAAATTTGAACATCATCTTTTCAAAAAAATTATATATATATATATATATATATATATATATATATATATATATATATATATATATATATATATATATATATATATATATATATATATATATATATATATATATATATATATATCAAGAGAGTTTTCAGACATGCTTCCATTCTCACTGTCTTCTTGGGAGTCTTCTTCACAAGAGGACTCATCATTGAGGTTATTAATGGATAATTTTTTCAATCTTTCATATATATATATATATAGGGTCACGATGGGGGTGCGGTCGTGCGCACGGTGCACCCCATCGTGCGCCCCATAACGTGACCGTGTGATCGCTGGTTGTGCGATCGCATGGTTCACGTTTTTTTTTTAAAAAAAAAAAAATATAAAAAAAAAAAATGAAATCTCTCTCTCTCGTTGTCTCTCTCTCGAAACCACTCACGCTCTCTCGAAACCACTCTCTCTCGTCGACCCCCGTCGACGACGACCGCGACCCCCGTCCCTCTACAACCCCATCGACGACCACCCTCCGGTCATTCGACCGCGACCCCCGTCGACGACTGCACGGACCACCCCTCGACGTCCTCTGCTGCGGCACGTCCCCTGCTGCGACCCCATCGGTGACCCCCTCTGCAACCCCATCGACGGGGGTCGTCGACGGGGGTCGATTTTTTTTTTTTCATTTTGTTTTTTTTTTAAAAAAAAAACGTGGACCGTGCGATCGCACGACCAGCGATCGCACGGCCCACGTTAGGGGCGCACGATGGGGTGCACCGTGCGCACGGTCGCACCCCATCCCGACCCTCTATATATATATATATATTCATCAAAGTTTAGCATATGAACTCAAACAAAAAGTACATGTATTTGACTGATCTTTTAGGAGAGTGGGGATCCAGTTAGGACTAATTAATTTTGATTTGTCTGGTCAGTATCAAATTATACATCTTATGAATCAAACAATACACACAAAAACTGTAATAGCTCACAGTACTAAAGATCGTAGGAATTATATTGGCTAATATCATAATTATGTTGTACCATGTAGTTTGAATTAAAGGAATAGCCTCCTACACATAAGATGGAAATAACTGCATTGAGGAATGAGTGGTGCAACATAGTTCAAGACCTTATATAGTTGAATATTATGAGTACTATTATAATTTTTTTTATTATTTTGTAGTTTTTTATTTTGAAATTGACACGACTATTGAGTAGTTGAGACCCAACATGATATTTTGATGTATTTAATTCAAATGCAATATTCATTTTATATTTTCAGTTTATATTCGCATGAAAACAGGTGGGTGTATTAAAACAATTGTATGAAAATTGTTTTGGAATATCAAAATCAAATTTTTGGTACGGTAAGGTGGTTTTATTTTTGGAATAGTATTAAATATGCAATTTCGATAGCATGAATTATATTGACAAGATGTCAATCACAGTTTCAAATGTTATATTATGTGATCATTGCAAACAAAATATCACGATTTAAATGTAAATGTAATCTTCTCATATTATAAATTATCACGATCATCAAATAAACCGTGATCTTTACTAAGAAAACAATCACACGATTC
This sequence comes from Acorus gramineus, assembly GCA_030737835.1. Lineage (NCBI taxonomy): Eukaryota > Viridiplantae > Streptophyta > Magnoliopsida > Acorales > Acoraceae > Acorus > Acorus gramineus. Next base: position 5,004,891 of record CM060850.1, read on the forward strand.
TTATAATCACTGTGATAGTTAACCAACTAACAATCACGGGATAGCTTAAAACTGTATTTGTTATCCAACAAATGATCACGGTTACGTATATAATGTAATTTATTCGTACTTATAGATTACAGTTTGTATGCTAATCATCGCCTAACAAAAGATCACGATTGTCAATTAAACCATAATATTTAACCGTAATCTTTACCAACAAATAATTACAGTTATCAACTATGATAAAAATCACCAATCAAAAGATCATAATCACTAACAAAAAATTACAGCTCAATGGATCACGATTTTTAACCGTGATCTTTAACTTTTTTTTTTTTTTTTTTTAGAAGTTTTAGAAGTATCTATGAATTAAACTTTAATAGTCACTCTTCATACTGTTCAATTTGTAATCTACGTAGTTTAATTTATAAATTATACTGTTGGATATTGATAAAACCGATGTTACCATTATTTGAATGCATCTTTTACTCAGGATTTTTAAAATGAGACTGCATCAATTTTTATTTAAAAAAAAAAAAAAGTTGTGCCCGTACAACAGGTTTGGTCACTTGCGTGCGCATGGTTTACTCAAAACATTTATGTCAGGATGTTTTTCATCCATCCACGCACATGGCGTGGTGTCCGGTCTGACACGACGAGTCCAAATTGTACCTCTTAAACAATTAATTAAGCATGTTCAAACAAAGGGTCTAGTCTTTTATGTCAAATACAGGCCAGCTAGCATTCTCAGTGACATAGTACAGTAAGGACTCAAAAACTTGATTATTCTCATAGATAATCTCAAATGCATCCTCTCACTCTTTCTAACAACAAAGAGACCCAAAAAAACAAAAACAAAAACAAAACTCACAGTAGATAAGGATGCTCGCAACTAATAAGTTAAAACAGAGATGTAAAGAGCACTGGTGATAAGAAATCTAAGGGCACTTGGTGGCGTTGCGGTGGGTGAGGGTATCAGTGTAGCAAGTCCCGCAGAGCTCTCTGTTGCCGTAGGTTCCCGATGGGACGCACTTGCATTTCACACAGCACGAATTGCACGCTCTCATACACACGTTCTTCCTCGAGTGTAGCTGGCACCTCCCCGTGCACACTTCCGGGCACTCTATTTATTGGGTTATAAATAGAATCATAACAACAAATAAATAAAAGTGCTGGTTAGTCATATAAAGTATTATATACCTAGCTAAAAATGTAGTAAAACATATTCAATACTAAAATTAAAAAAAAAAAAACTATATACATTTTTTATTAAAATATATATGATATTTATCATTTATAAAAAAAGAATTTACTGTCATATGAATTTTGAACTGATAAAAAAAAACGAGTTCGACATTTTCCTTGAGAACAATGATATTTCCGACCATCGTGTAGTCCCACTTGCTCACACCGTTTTTTTATATATAAAAAAAATTTCACAGAAATACGTATACAAAATATAATATATTTTAAAATATAATAATATATTTCTTTCCTCTTTAAAATTTTTTTTATTATGACACTATAATTACACAATATAAAGTGTACTATCTTAACACTATATATGATTACACAATGTACATTAGACTGAGAGTATAATGATCTATATTTAATAAAGAATGAAGTATGAGAAATGGGAAGTCACTTGTTGAGTTGGTCACTCCGATGGCATGTGGTGGTGGGGCTGGAGGCAGGCTCGGCGCAACGACGACGGCATCCTAGGCAAAAAAATATAATTAGTGGGTACCATATATGTAAGACATTTTATTCACATGTTTGGATGTCATTGTTCATTGTCTGTGCAAAAAATTAAATTTAGCTAAAATTTCTACTGTGTCAACAGTACCCAGTTTATTCTTTTGGTTCTAACTTAGCATACATAATACTAGATTATTTCATTTTTAAACATATGTATATTTTTTAAATACAAAAATGTGTAAAATCATTATCCCTAACATTTTCCAAAGTGTATTAGCCATCTATGGTTGTTGTTTAGTACTGATACGTGTCTAGTATCCCCTACAAAGTGGACTGTACTTAGACAGTGAGTTTCAGAAACAAAAAAACTGCCATTGATACCACCATTTTTTCAAAACCAAAAAACATGATTTCTATGTCAAATCTGTGGTTTGAATTATTATTTTTTCCCCAACAACGTGGACTCTCTCGCATGTACACGAGGAACACTATTGTTGGGCTTCTCAAAATACATGTTTGTTAAAAGATCAACTATACAGTGTATTTTAACTTTACAAAGCCCTCTCATGGAACTTGCATATGGTACATCAAGTAATATTCATTTGGTGTGTGCATGTGATGAGGAGGGGAAGAGAGAGGCATACCATTGCACTGACCAACAAGAACAAGGCAAAGGCAAAGACAAAAGCTCTTGGAGCCATTGAGAGACTGAAAAACAAAAAAAATACAAAGTAGATTAAACAGGGTCGAAGCCAAAAACAAGGAACTCTGTATGCCTGGAGAAACAGAAGTAGACTGGACTCTACTGAAGAAGATAAAAACCCGAGAAGTGTCTCTTTAAATAGATGGGATGTGCCCCCATAAAATGACAAACTAGGCCAACCTGTTTGACTTGTGCTGTCAAAAGATGCAAGCTGTGCACATGAACAACTGTCATTTTTTTTTTTTTTCTTTTGGCTGAATACATGCATGGGGACTCGTGCGCATTATGTCACCCGTTGCTCCTAGTGCCTTGTCCTCTTATATTATCAGTTTTGTTTAGGTAACGTTTCAAAACGCATGGGGACTCGTTGCTTCAAAGTATAATTATTTTTTTAATTTTTATAATTTTATATATATTTTTTTAAAATGTAATGATGATGATTTGAGAGTGTAATGATGATTGTTGTTTTATAAAACATAGATTTCAAGGTACAGTTTAGAGATAAAATCTAGTAATGATAATGTATTTAAATCGATCTATTTAATAACAGCTTTTAACTTTTAAATGATGATGTATTTGAATTGATTTGACTCTAAAAATTAAAAACTACTTTTAGAAATTCTTGTCAAACATGCACTTAGATTAAGACATTAATGTAAGCAACATGTAAGGGACTACACTATCTGTAGTCATTAATGCATTTTCTACTTTGAATTTTCATGAATATATATCTATATACTTATAAAAAGAAATAAGAAGATGTTAAACTTAGTTTTTTTTTACGATTTAAAATTTATAATACACATGTTTTTATTTTTTTTAAATAATAAATATTATCTAATAAGATACATGTTTTAATAAAAAAAAATATATATCGTTCTATTTTAAATTAAATAAATTTATTTTTAAAAAGTATAAAAAAATATTTAATGATATATATATATCAATTTTTAATGATATATATATATATATATTTTGTGGAGTGAGGACTATTATATATGGTACTCGCTTATAGTAAATCACGCTATAAGTGAGAACCCAATGTATTGTATATAATAAGATCGATAAAAATAAAAAAATATTTTTTAATAGTATAAAGATACAGACAAAATAACAGAACAGACCCAACATAGATCTTTTTCAAACAAAACGTGGACTAAACCCATTAAAACCAGTCCAGATGGGCTGTACTGACATTTTTTTTTAACTTTGCACACCAAAGATCGAATCTTGGATAGTCACCCAAAAATGGTGGTGTCCACTGCTAGGCCAAAGACCTCGGGACATAAGTGAGGACTGTTATCACCATTCAACACCTCCTACCTATTTAATCAGCTTTAAGTAATGTAAAACCATAGGCATTATATATATATATATATATATATATATATAGGTCATAAAGCCTTGGAGAAGGTGCAGTGCACATTAAATTATGAACCGACACAGGAAGGACGTCTGTCTCTGCGTGTATATAGTTTTATGAACGGAAAGTGTTGCCGTCAGTCACACTCACTCATATATTTTTATTTTTTAAAAAATAATAAATATTATTTTATAATTATATGTTTTAATAAAAAATATATATCACTTTATTTCAAGTTAAACGAATCAAATTTTAATAAATCTAATAAAATATTTAATGTGATATATATAATATTTAACGATGAATATGTTTCACTAGATTTCTAATATAGTATATAGGACTGTGTTTTGGAATGAGAAAAAAAATAAGTGTAACATGACTCTTTATGAACTAGTGGTCTGTCCTACCAAAAAAAAAAAAAATTGGTCCGTCCCATATATTTTGTAGTTTTTAATTAACAGTTTATGAATCAGTAATACAAAGTACTAATTAAAATAAGGAGGGTAGATACGAGTAAAGATAGCTAGGGAGAAACATTTGAAAAAAAGGATGGAAGGTCTATTGGCCATTTTGATAATCTGAGTGTTATTATCTTAGGATGCGTTTAAAAAAACAGTTTAAAAAATAATTTTAAGTTTTATACACGTTTTTTTAGGATGTAATGATAATGACTACTTTTTAATTAATCAATTAATCATGTTTGTTGTTCATAACAGAAGTTGCTTTTGTTGAAATGAACACAGTTTTTTATGCACATTTTTTAATGTAATGATGATGGCAGTTTTTCAATTAAGTGGACTTGTTTGGTAACTTGTTTGAGGCTTTTAATTTTTAAAGAAACTAAAAACAACTCCAATTGAGTCGCAAAACGCACACTTAGCCATCCAAGTGAAATCAAATTGTTAAAGCAAAATGTTACACTAAGTCCATTTTACAGTAAAAAAAACCATAATTGCCCATGTCTTCATTTTTTAAAAATCTTATATGTATTATTTTTACAAAAACTAAATTATATACTTTGATAAATTGAATAGTATCTAAGTGTCAAACATTTCAACTATGTATATATTTATTATAGTGAGTTGAAAGAGTAATCAGGTATATAGTTGAACTATAAAAATAACAAAGTTGAATTTTTAAGGTCTTTTTTGGATCATAAAGTTATCATATAATCCATTCAATGCTTATCAAGCCGATGGAGTTAGGGGATGGTTCAAATTTTGCCTTCCATCTTTTGCCCATCTCACTCTTGCTATTGAACTGTGTAGATGAAAAAATAAAAAATAAATAGACAAAAAAAATAATAAATAGATAAACTGAACACTAAGGAAGAACTGTTCCAAGGCTTTATGGAACCCAGCAAGTACGTTTTCTTTCAATGCTAATTATCACTCCTTGAAAATAATGTTTTCTTGCAACAGATACCATGCAAACTTGCTTTAGAATACATAAAATCTTTCAATGCATGGTTCTGGAAGTTTCCCTTCAAGTCGATCAATAGCTTCACACAATTATGTGAGGTCCTCAATTGCCACTATGTTTGTCATTCTCGACCAAAGAAGGATGCCATAATTCTCTTCACTATGAAGGAGGTACAAGGAGAGAGCATCAAGGACTTCTTAGCACAATTTAGTGCTAAAATGACCTGGTTTGAGGATTGTGACATTTTAAGGTGCGTTTGGTAGCGTAATTGCAAAACATGAATCTGGGTTTTAAAACTGATTTTGTAGGATGCTCACTCCCCTATCTTTTAGAAATCGCAGCTTTTAGACACTATTTGCATAAAATCTGTCCGTATGAAGATGCTACATTAAAACTGTTTGTTTGTATGATTACAGAAACAACTTTCTACAAACACAAAACTGTCCAATCATGCAACCAAACGCTGCCTAAGGAATAATGATATATTTTGTTATGGACTTTTTGCCCATGGACAAACTGTATGAGTCACATGTTTTGAAGCCACCGCCAATAAGCATGGAGGACATATTCATCCATGAGGGGGGATGCATTCGCCTTGAAGAGGACACTATCTTCCCCTCTTATAAGGCTACATGCCACGTCACAGTAAGATCCAGCCCAAAAGGTGTCCTCTCGTCGAAGAAGCACACTTTCCCAAGGGTGAAGAAGGATGCCGGATTAGATGACAGTGGGTGCCTTTTGGGAGAGCGAATTCCAAAACACCCCATTGACCATCTCCCAACATCAGATTTGGCAAGAGAACAAGGATAATGATATCCTTAGGCTCCCAAAACCTATATGTTGATATATACTTCATGGTGGTCAATTCCCCCTTGGCCTACAAGGCCATTATGGATTGGGAGTGGATTCATTGCATTGAAGACATCCCATCCACTTTACACCAGGTCATGAGATTCTTGACCAAGGATGGCTAGGAGACCCTTCACATCCACAACGACCAAGTGATGGCGAAGAAATATTCTATCATGTCAAAACAAAACTTTTTACCAAGGAAATTATTCTTGTAATGATGTATGTTATTTATTTGAAAGACTTAAATGATATTTACCCATAAATTAGTTTCTCGGTAAAAAGGGTTGTTTTGAAAAACTATATTTTCACCAAGGAATTATTTATCAAAATAGTTTTTGGTTTTTTTTATTCCCCTTTACCCACGAAATGAAAATGTCCTTGGTAAATATATAAAATTACCTATGAAAATGGTTTCTTTGGCACAGTTTGTGACTAAAATCCATTTTTCTTGTAGTGAGTGTTGTCCTCCATGGAAGGTGTGAACCATGTCGACATCATCTGCCTAGAGTTCAAAAATGACACTATGCAATTTTATTCATCATCATGTATTTCAAATCAGAATAAAAATTAACATTTACATTGAAAATAAAACTGAGCGAACCAAAACAGCAACCAAAGGTATCTTAGCTCACAAAAATTTACATGTTACAACCCTAGCTTGAGACCCTAGAACTCATTGAAAACAAAACCTCTCTTTTTTTTCTTCACCTGAAAAGCTGTCATTTAATCTTTTGACTAAATGGCAAGCTTTCAGGTTTGTACAGTCTCTTTCTTGTATCTACATTTCTGATCTCACACAAACCATTACAATTACCATGTTGAGCTCATATATTTACCTCTTATACTTACATGAACTGAATTTATGATTGTTCTGACATGGCAAGTATAACTGCAATTGCATTAGAACTGAGGTTTGAAACCAGAACAAAGATGACCATCCCATACAAACTTTAGCTGATCTCTGGATCTGTCTCAAATGATAGAAAATTAGTGGAACTGCTGCTGTAGAAATCCTGGCTAGAAAAACCATGAGCATCAGAGTCGAATCTAGAATCAACATTGTCTATCATTTCCAAAGGACAGTCATTTACGCTTCGAGCGAAGGTGGATGGTGAAAAGTACGATGGCGAACCAATAAAATTTGGAAGACCAAATCCATCAGGCTTGTGATAACTTGAGAAACTATTTTCAAAATTTTCCATCAACGGGGATTCGGTAGGGCATGGATGGGATGAAAAATGAGAAGAGACACCTGCAACAGATGTATTCTCAAAGGACACTACATTATCCCAGTGTTCAAATGCATTTTTCACCAGCTCAACAGCATCTGCCTGTACAGTAGAATAGGTAATTAGAAAATAATGCTAAATGTGAAAATGAAACAAAAATTGTCGGTATAAACCATGCCTTTTGCGTTTCTGAAAGCTTATCAACAGGGACAAATTGCTCTTCTAAAAGTATACCCATCACTTTCCCCACAATGTTGAAAAAAATTCTTGATTTAATATCAGCCTCTGAACAGTAAAAATACATTCGATTATCGAGCGAACACGTCCTAGCATGATCTATCACAGCTTCCCACATCTTAGTAGACATGCCAGTTCCTAAGATCTGCACAGTTTGTTTAGATAACATATTAATAATATATTTATAGCATAGAAATTGACATCAAATAGTAAAACTTTAAAAGAGCAAGCAGCAAAGAAAGGCATGCAACTAACATTTTTGCACATACATAGAGATAGTTTGTATAATTTATCATGAGATAAGTGGACAACAAAAGATTCAGTGAGTGATCAAAGCTCTCTATACTAAAAGGGATAAATAGATAAGTTCTTCATTAAGCATTTATAGTGGAAAAATTCAAGGATAGTCTCAGTGCATACAGTATCCAATAAAAAAATTTCCAATACATGATAATCCATCAATCCTCTTCTATTACACAAGAAAGTCCAAACTTCTAATTGTACCCCATCCCATCCACAAGTTTTGCAGAAGGATGATAATTGTTAACAGAGATGATAAATGTTAGGGATATCAAGATATGTAAATGGATCATGCTATCTTCTAACATTCACATGAGTCTCATATAGTATATTTAGCAATTAGATAGTTTAATTTATTAAAACCAATAATGTAAGACATGGTGCACCTAATTTATTACCTAGCATAAATTATGGAAGATTCTCCCTATTTGAATGTACTTCTACAAACCGAGATTTGGGTTTAAAAAGGGTCTAAGTTTTGAAGATATATAATATGCAGAATGCTAGTACTGAAAAACAGAACATATTATAAATTAGAGGATACCACAGTAGTACATTTCGTAGCCTTGAAGAATCAATGTTAAGTAGAGTAAGGAAATCTCGGACAGTTTTCACGTTCTCACTGCTTAGACGTTTATGAAAAGCACCATCTTTAGCAATCTTTTCTAGGCGCCAGACTTCATCATGTAGCAATGGAGGATGATGCTTTTTATATACTGCATAGAAAAATCAGATATATGATTTTAGCTTTGCATTTGAAATTGAGGTAATGTTAATTGCACTAAAAGTAAAAACTCTAGCAAAAGAAGAAGAATTTAGTAATATGGTAGGGAGGTCAACTGCAGAAAATATTTATTTATTATGAGGAACAATGTTAAAGTTTAGGGAGAAGAAAAGAGACCTCCATAGGAATTTCCTTTATCAGATTTTAAAGGTGAAGGAATTCTTCAGGAATCCAATCTTCAAGTATAATATAATTTAAGAAAAGATTCTTTAGCTTACTATTCAATTGGGAAGATAAATGAAATGGGCATGGATGCGAGGATACAAATCAAAGTGTGCATACTTATACAGAAAGTAATCTATAAAATATGAATACTATTGTCATCACTATACACCAGGTCTAATCAATAAAATCCATATTGTTTTAGAGAGCAATAAAATTGTAAATGAACATAAAATGCCACTTTCTAATTAACAGGACTTCGTAGTGTTGGAGAAGATGATCAAGACTTTAATGAACACTTCAAGTCGCGTTACGATGTCGCTCTCCTTAAGACAATAGTTGCCCCTTATAGAGAGTGCACAGGGTACTGCAAATCTGTCTGCATGATAACTTGAAACAATTTTTACCAGCATTGCACCCATCGTGCACGTGCGAACGGTACTTTGTGTGCATAACACCTTACCATTCCTAAGGTAAACATTATTTTATACATACCACACTTTATATAGTGCCAAATATTTTTCTCTTTAACTGATGTGGGACTAAAAACCCAACACACAAAGTTACAAGCAAAGACCCAACTTACAAGACACATAAATTTACATTTAGAAAAACTACTAACACTTAGTCCTATATTTAAGCATAACTAGCCTTTTATTTCTTGTTACGAAGAAATTATAGAAAAACAACAACCACATAACAAAACAAATGGTTAGGCCCCACAGAGGTCAGCATGCAATGTGAAAGAGGCAAAGCTACCAGGCCATAAACAAGTAAATATCCATCAACCAAAACAGAGTGTAATGGACACAAAAGTCAGAGAAATCAGTAATATCACTTGTTTCAAGCTAATAAAGTGACAAATATAAGCTGCCACCAATTTTGAGCCTCATATTTAAGACAACCTCAGCTAGGGTGTGGTTATTGGCTTCCAATGAGATGCATATACAACATATCATCAAGAAAAAATAAATTCTTTTCTGAAATTTATATATAATTTCTTATGATGCATAAACTTTTGCAGTCTACGCTTGAGGTCATTTTTGCATCTTATTTTTTAATCATTGCTAACTACCTCAACAATTTCTTGGACTGCCATTTCTTCAAACAACATTGATATAGATAAGTAACTGTTTCTCAAGTGTGCAGTCATTTGAAAATGTTATACATGTCCAAACCAACTTCTAAAATGTATTCCGTCGTCGTTTGAGTTGCATCAAAAAATTGATAACCACTTCCTTATGAACTTTCAAGCATTGTATTTCACAGCTTTTCAACGGATGTGTAATCCAATCGAGTTCACTATGAACAAGCCATTATTGTTTTTCCAAAACATGAAATTTTCTATCGAGATAGTAGTATGAAATACACTTCTGGTCGCACAATGTTTTTCCTTGAATGATCATATCAAATGTGTCCAACTCCAAACCCCAAAGGCACACATTTCTTAAAGGAGACATTGACTGACACATGGGGAAAAAAATCATGGCATTAAATACCACAATATTGAATAAATGAATGAGTATTATATGTCATTTCCAACACCTAGACAACATCATTTCTACAAGAAAATTTGTTGGATAATTTATAGTATAATAAGGACTTAAGTACAATATTCCCTCTATGCACCCTAGCATCAATTAAAGATATGTGCAAGAAATTGATGAACTATAGAGTATTTGAACTTCTGATGTGGATAAAATGATTAGAATCAACGTTGGCTAGGAAGGGCATAAATGTCAGTGCAATCATTATAGCAAATTCCTTGGTATTGGAACTTTCAAATTAAATGACAATAAAACAAAGTCTTTAAAGCATGTTGTATATTGAAAAAGATGTCATTATAATATCTGCACCTTTTTTTTTTCTTTTTTCTTTGAGGAATGCAACATCAACTAGTTGATGTTTTATGTCACATATTTTGTAAGACATTCGACCAATACATATATGACATAGAAGTGCAACAAGCACCGATTAATATCCCACTAAACTACATGAGTTACTGTGGTCTTTTTTAAAATTTTAAAATATAAAGACTTATAAAACAATAATAATAATAATGTCAGTCTTAATGAGGCCTGAGATCACATACACAAAAACAACAATAAAGACAGCAAATGACCAAATAGTGATAATTGTGAGGCAAGGACAAATATAGATTCTTATGTCATGGCTTGCAGAAATATGAAAGATATGGATTCCATTCTCAAGATTTAAAAAAGTAAATAATAGAAAACTACTATATCATTGATTTAATGTGATAATTAGCATCATTCAAGCATCGCAAATACGACTCAAGTATCAGTCATCAACCAAATTCAAGAACAAATACTAAGATATCAGGAATAGAAGATATCAAAAGTCAAAAGTATATGCATACTCACATTCACCACGATGATCTTTAACCGTGAATGGTTTCGACTTTGCCTCTATGACTCTCTTTCCATTAGAATAACCAGACTCAACTCTTGCACCTAGCCTGAATTTCCTGCTCCTTGTCCAGCTAGAATTATCTGTGAACATTAGCTCACCAAAGGCACCAATACCCTCAATCAGATTCAGAAAAACATCTCCAAAAAGAAGTGGTGGCTTTCCTTCCCTTTCTCTGACAATATTACTTTTGAATTCCTCATATGTCCAGTTTTCTTCTTCATCACCATCAAAGTCCCCCTCTAGAACAACTATTTCAACCTTCATCATGGATTCTGGACCTGATATGACAACTTGACCAGTCAAAGCATCAACTACAGCTATATTTATAGAGTTCTCCCCCTCAATTCTAGCACCAGTAAATATTGGCAAAGGAAGACTATTTGTGAACTTCAGTTGCAAGCATGAGGCAGATGGTTGTATCTGTGAGTTCCCACATTGACTGTAATGAAAAAGGAGAGGGTCATCCACATACAATAAGATTAAATTTCTAAAACTTGATAGATTTTACATGTCTTGGTTATATTTTCATTAATGATGAGTTAATTCTCACCGTTTGTTACTAGCCAGATGCTTTGTCAATGCCAATTCCACTTCCTCCTTTACCTAGAAAAAAGTAAAAGCCAATGCATTGGGATTACATTCCAGAACCTATGAGCATAAGATTACACAGATATACAGACATTCCCATTAAGAAATTAATTAAATCATGCACAAATTAAGCTTACAGAGTTCATCAGTTGGGGATCTTCAACAACAAACATATGCATGAAAATCAAAATTTTCTTATCTAATGCCCATAATGCTTCAAACATGAGCAATTATTTCATATTAATTACAGTGACTTTTTTGATGGAATGGTATTCCTTACAGTGAAATTGAAATAAAAAAATGGTACTAATGTTTTAATCCCCAAAGATTAGGGGTGGTAAACGAGCCGAACGAGCCGAGCTTTGACCTGCTCAGGCTCGGCTCGTTTAGTATCAGGCTCGGCTCGGGCTCGGCTCGATTCGGGAACGAGCTTCATTTTATGTTCAAGCTCGGCTCGTTGGGCTCGTGAAAAGCTCGGTTAAAGCTCGGCTCGGCTCGTTTGTTAAACAAGCCAAGCTGAAGCTCGAATCAAGGTTTTGCTCGGGCTCGTTTAGCTAAAAAAAATCTTGTTTAGCATTTAAGAAATCACATTTCATAAATCACAACACCTTATACATGTGAAAGTAACATAAGTTCGGGCTCAGGCTCGGCTCGGGCTCGGCTCGTTAACCTTTTTTCAGTTAAGTAAACGAGCTCGTCTAGGCTCGGGCTCGGTTCGGGCTCGGCTCGGACTCGGCTCGTTTACAAACCGAGCTTTAAAAATTGTTCAAGCTCGGCTCGTTTGCCTAATCGAACGAGCCTGAGCGAGCTTTAACCGAGCCGAGCCCGAGCCGAGCCCGAGCTGCTCGGCTCGTTTACCAGCCCCCAAAGATTTTCAATGTACTCCCTGACGCTTTTGAAAGGTACAATATTTTAACTTATGTTGTCTTTATATTAGCAAGAATCAGGAGTGTTTACTATATATGAAAGATCAAGCAAGTGGACAAGGGTCATCATTTGGCCCAAAACCCGAAAACCCAACCCACTACAGCCCGACCGGTTTTTAGGTTGACAGGACTCGAGCCAGATTCTGGTGCCCGGGCCGACCACGGGCCAGCCCACAGGCCCATCCCATAAGCCCATGGGGGGCCATGTCATGTGGAAAAAGGGGGCATTGTTAATAATTTTATATGAGTTTATTTGAATTGAGGTTAAGTTATGCAAATGATTAACATATATGTAGTGGTCAACCTAGTTGAGATGTATATGATATACTATGTAGCTTTTTAACTAATTAATTTATTTTATTTTTCATTTTTGAAAATCCAATGAATATAAACATTTTTTTCAATTAATATATTCAATGAATTTCAATATTATACTTTCAATATTTTGTGTTATTTTAACAGGAATATACAAATGCAAAACTTAAATTGAAAAAAATAATCATTTAAAACCTTGGCCCGTGAAGACCCGTTCAGGCATGGGCCCATGGGCAAGGTCTGAACCTGGTTTTTAGCCCTGAGTAAGCCGACACAGGTCCCCTGGCCAAACAGGCCCATCGGCATGGGCCTAGGGGCGGGCTTGGGCACTGTTTCAATGGGCCGAGCCGGCTAGCCCAGCCCAGCCCGTTGTCGATGATTCCTTCCGAAGATCAATTTCTATCGGGCCGATTGTCGATGATTCCTTTCAAAGATCAATTTCTATTACAATGAAGTACTATCATGTGTTACAAAGGATCATTGGAGTCTTAGTTAGATTATTAAAGGCAAAATAGAGAGAATTCAATGAAAATGAGGTATTTCAGCATTGTCCAGGGGGGAAAAATAGACGGGGAAACATTACGCGTGTTGTTTATCCGTAGAGATTGTTAGGATATTATTCTAAAAATCATGACTTATATAGCAAAATTTAGTTTTTAATTATTGAGATGGTTTTGACATTTTGATGAGAATCATTGTCATAGTCCTTTACACTGTAGATAATTTGGAATATCGAGTTTGGTTAACACAAATGATTAGATTATCAGTTCTTTATAAATTATAAATTAAGGTTCACAATCTTATATGGATTTGGGCAACCAGTTGGATAAGGGTTGTAGTATATGTCATCTCACTTAGTCTATCTTGACTATGAAAAACCGGTTCATATGTTTGTATGTTTGGAATGATTGTGCTAGTGCACGTTATGTGTATTTTACAGGACCAAGTTGGGATAATCATTTTTGTATTGATTAAATAACATGATTTACACCCCATGTTTATTATGATTGTTTATACTCCTAATCCTGAGATAGTTCTTAGATATATGCATTTACTATCTGTTACTTTAATTCACAAAGAGTAAGATTCTTCCACATTGACACCTATCTTATTGATGATACTCTCTCGAGGATGCTGATACATTTTGCTTATACCAACCCAACCGGTAGATTTAATTATTTGAGATCTCAAATAAGTTAAGTCGATGATATCAAGAAAATAACAAGATGTTGTAAGATAATGTTGTCAATAGTAATTATTTCATCACGAGTATTAAAATCTTAACGTTAAAAAATTATAAACATATAATAAAAGGAGCTCAAAATATAATTATGAGGTAAGTGTTTTGGTGCATTCATAATTTTTTAGTGTATTGAATTATGATTAATGCCCCTCAAGAGTTTAAATCTGAATTGAGTTATGGTGACCAAACCTATAGGAATCAAATTACTGATTTCTTTTTTTAGATCCCGGACCTAGCCTATATATATATGGCTTCCTCTTTCTAAAATTCACACATTGAATTCCACCACAACAATAAAAACCCTAAAATTCGTTTAGGATCTCCAGAAACATAAACGTGAGGAATGAGAGAGAGAGAGAGAAGGGATGTACTATTGTTGTTTGAAGTAAGGAGCTCACGCTATGTCACATATCTTTAACATATGAGGATATATTGAAAAAGATTTAAAGGTTCTGATTAGGTGATCCAACTTCATCTATCATATCCATCCTCCATTATTTGTAGAACTCAAATTTGAGTTATGGGGTTAACTCTATCTTCTGCCATGTAATGTTTGCATGACAAGAGAAACCCTAATTTTTTTTGTTACTAGATCTATCTCTCTATCAATGGATCTTGGTGTTTGGGTGTGTGTTTTCAACAGTTGGTGTTAGAGCCCCATTGATACTATGTAGAGATTGAATATGGCTATGTTGTCCATTGATATGATGATACATGATTAGATCTATATGCCATGTAAATAGTCTAGATTGTAGATCTGTGCTAACTTGGCTTTGCAGTGATCTTAATCCGGTTATTATAGTTATTGTGTTGTTTATTGTCTTGTTTTTCATGTGATTGGATCTCATGCCGGTTGTCTATGATGCACGCAACAACTTGTGTAGTGTACCAATGCATGCGCAAATGGAGGCTTATGGAAAATTATGGTCAACGCATAGAAAAGTGGAGACTCATGGAGGATTATGGTTTTTCAAGTTATAAAAAATGGTGGGTGGTTGGTAAAGCGGTGAAATGAATGAGGTGATTGGTAGTAGAAAGTATTATAAGGGTGGCGGTAAACACTTATGCAAATAAGTTAAGGGTACCCCACACAAAATCATAATTTGCATCACTACATCTAGGCCTGTCAATGGGTCAAATACGGGCCAGGTCAGGGTGGTCTCGGACCCAACCTGTGGCAAGACCCGGGTCCAACCCAGTTTTTGGCGGGTCCTTGAAAATCTGGACCCGAACCCGTCGGATCAAGGCCCTTGTTCCGGTCCAGCTGCTCAATCTCTCTCCCAAGTCCCCCCCACTCCTCCACATCAGATCTCTCCCAACCCATCTCCTCCTTCGAATTGGTCTCTCTCCCACTCCTCCGCATCAAATCTTCCCCGGCACATCTCCTCCAACTCGATCTCCCTCTCTTCCCACCCATTCCCAAACAGACTGATAAAGACCATTTCTGAGAGCATCTCCAATCCTATACACAAACTTTTACCAAAATTTAAATTTGAGTAAAAATCACCCAAAATTTTCTCTAACCATTTACCCATACCCATACCAAATCAAGTTTTTATTCAAATCTTTTCCCAAATCAAGTTGAAATCAAATCTTTACCCAAATTTTCAATATCTCTTTTTTCCCTTTGTCTACACATTTTCTTCTAAAGTGACATTTTTTTTCCAACTCCACCTTTAGTTGAATTATATTAGATGCATTTTCACCCCCAAAATTTTCACTCTCTTGAAACCCAAAAAAAAAAAAGGGTTTTCTTTCTTAAATCTTTATTTTTTTTTAATTTCTTATTTTTACTCTAATAAAAAATACTATTTTTATGTTTTTTTTTCAAAAATTGGATGATTATAATTTTTAAATTTGAATATATTGAAAGGAAGAAAAATTGAGCAGTAAATTTTTTTTGGAAAAAAAGACTTTGAAAATGTTTATAGGAAATAAATAAAAGAAAATGTGAATTTTTTAAAATATTTGAGTAAAACACAAAATGATAGTTGGAGACACATCGTATCAAATTAATCTTTTACTCAAATTTTAAGTAAAATTTGAGTATAGGTTTGTATAAGAGCTGGAGATGGCTTGAGCTCCCTGTCAACCGTGGAGAGGTAAATCGCTCTCGGCAGGCCAAAAACAATGAAATAATAGGAGGAATGTTCATGTCTTATTTGCTGACGTTTTTTATTTTCTCTTTTTATTCTAAATTTTGGTAGGTTCTTCTGAATCAACAGATGATGGTAGTCTGTGTTCATCATTTCATATTTTATCCTTGACACCAACGTTTGGTTTTACAATTCGATTTGTGTTCCTCCTATTATTTCATTGTTTTTGGCTTTGTAAAGGAAGCTTATTTTTAAAAAAAAAATTGTGGTTGATGTTTATTTTTCAAGTGTTCTACTTTAGGATGGGGAGAATATCAGGGGTTGATTTTTGAAGAAGATGGCGATAAATGGGCCAAAATGTTAAACTGTGGGCCAAATTGTTATGGATACAAAAATAAAGAAGTTATAACTTGGTAAATGAGATACAAAATTACAAGACAACTAATATTAATAGCTTAATAACATATAGACTTATATATAAAACAGTCAGGTCTTGGGTCCATATGATCACGGCGGGGTGAACCTAGAGCCAACCCATTTGTATGTTTGAGTCTAAATCGGGTTGGGTATATTACACATGTAATTGGATCCGGGTCGGGCCGGGTCGAAGTCCGGGTCTGGACCCAACCCGTCGACAGACCTAACTACATCCCTCAAATATAAAAACTAAGATAGATCAGAAAGTTCACTTTAAAATAGAACTATTCACCGGTTCCAACAAGTAGTAATTAATGGTGGAATAATTCAAAGAGCTATGTTACACACTATCTTTTTTCTGTCCCCAATTGTAGTCATGTATGTCTCGGTAGTACTATATATTCATACTAACGAGGTATATGATTCATTAGAGATTTTCATGCTTTTAATAAATGAATACATATAATTCATTATAATATATATTTCATTCTTTATGAAAATATATATTTCATGTAGAATATTAAAAAAATAAAAATTCAAAAGACAGTGAAATATAAATGAAATTGAAAAAAGTACTTTACGTAACATTTTCCTAATTCAAAGGAGAGATGCACTTACAATTCTCCTAAGCATGGGCTCTATAGCTGACATCAACTTGTCGAGGGCATGAATCTTCATAGCCTCCATAACCACACTACAACCAATGAAAAAAAACACTTGTTAGGAAAAACAATGAGACAAAAAACTTATGAAGAATCATGCATGCACCAAAATAATCATCATTTTTTTTTCTTGAAATCATAATCCAACCAACCCTGACACCAAAATAGAAAGATCATTTGAAGCTCAATGTCTCCAAAGATAGCATACACAAATCAATATGCATGTAAATAAAACTTGAGCACCACCCATTAAGCTCTTATAACAGAACACCATGAATATATTAGTCTTTCATAAACTCTCATTTGTCCCCATAGTTTAATGGGAAATCTCAATATACTTTTTAAAAAAAAACCATAAAGAAACAATATAATAGTTACCATTTTCAACAAAAACAAGCAAACACACCTCGGATTCCACGAGAAGAACATCAAATGACTAAATTCCAACTCTTCCATTATAGAAAAAACTGATCACAACCCATGTCCACATATATCATCAAGTGGAAACAAACATGCATGCTCACATAGATATTCCATTTCATCACAAATAAATAAATAAATAAGCAATGCCCACATCAGCTTTCATAATATAATAACAATAGTAAAAACAAAACCCCGTTATGTTTTCTCCTAGTCAAACCCTTCCCATGACTCCTCCAAACAAAATGGAAAATAATACACTAACTCCTAAAATTACATCAAAACAAAATACATCAGTTCACATGACTTTAGATATGTATATAAATTAAGAGTGACCAAGCAAAACATAACACATCATCTTTCACAGTATAATAGTAAAAACATAACCCCGTTATGCATGTTTTCTCCTAGTCAAACCCTTCCCATCACTCCTCAAAACTCAAACAAAATTGTATTATATAGAATGTATCAAAACTCAAACAAAATACACATCCAGTTCACATAATTTGAGAGAGAGAGAGAGACCAGGCAAAACTGGGGACTTTGCGCCTCTTCCCATCAGGTCTGTCGCTCCCCTGCGACGACGAAGGCGTCGGGTCGGCGACCTTCTCTTCCTCTTGATGCCTCTTCTGTGACATAATCTTTGTCTCTCTCACAAAGCTAAGTGAATAATTGACAGTAGTGTTTCTTTCTTAGGCTTTCGAATATGGTCGAGAGACGTTATCATGGAGTGACTGGTGTGTTTGACGTGGTTTCGGCGAAGTTTCCGAATCTTTAATTTTGTGTGTGCTCTGTGTATTTTAGTTAACGTTTTAAGCGTGTGATGTGTGAAGCCAATCAAATCGGGGCCGCTAATTGTTGCTACAGTCCCAGTAGATGGAGGTCTTACTGAATAAAGATGGGGGTTTTTGTTTTGTAATCGACAGTTGAAAATCAGCTTTTTGAAGGAAAAAACTACTTTTGTACCTGCTTATGATACTGTGGTTATACTTTTGTCCATTTGTATCAACCATCCTGTCAGTCAAAAAGACAGATATATACGATGCATTCTAACAGATTTTTCAGTTTTCAGTGCCCCTCAAAAATAACCCTTGTTCACTGTTCAGTGAAACATAATTTTCTGTTTTGAATTGAAAAGTATCTTCTGGATTTGCAGGAAGCTGTTTTTTTCTAACCCGTTTTTAAACAAAAATATTAGAACTAAAAGTTGTAGGTAAATTTCTGTGAAAAAATACTCAAAACATGATCAGTTTTTCAAAAGCTGTGAAGAGACAGTTTTCTAGAAAATGAGTTTTAAACCCAGCTTTTATTTAAATTCAGTTTTTGCAATGGTGATGCCCAGCTTTGCCACAGAGGTAGGCCTTCTTTGACTGCAAAAAAAAGTTGGAAAAAAAAAAAAAAAAGGTTCTCCTGGCTGGTCTTATGGGTTTTAGCTCATTGTTAGTTTACGGGTTCATACTGACCCAAAGCTTAATTTATACTAGTAAAATAGTGTGGGATCTCGTAGCCCATCATATCTCCATACCAAAAAAAAATAAAATTAAGAAAAAATTTAATGTGGTCAAGAGGTCTGATTTTAGTTCAGACATAAATTTTGAATTTCAAAATTTAAATTAAGAAAAAATAGATATAACTCCCTAAAAACTTATGAAAATTGAAAAATGTCCCATTAAAATCAGAAGATCCCTTTAGGTCCATATCTTTTGTTCTAGTTAGTGATTTTAGTCTATGAGTCAATATTCCATTAGTACAAAGAGCATATCTAAATAATATTCCATTTTGGATACAAAATCTATGAAAATAATATTTAAGTTCTTAAAAAACTAATAAAATCTAAATTAGTCATTTTTTTTACCCAAATACCCTTCAAATGTAGAAATATCAAGAAAATTATTTATTTTTATTATAAAAAAAGTTTTTGAAATCCTATGTAAAAAATTATTTATATATGCATTAAAACTGTAATTTTACAGGGATGTTTACCGATTTTCATATGTTTTGGGGGAGTTATATCGATTTTTTTCAAGAAAGAAAGTAAAATTTAAAGGGTATTACAGTAATTTATCATGTATGGTTAGTTTTAAGCACATTTCTAATTAATTTAGGTAATAGTAGATACTAAAATAAATATTATCTAATAAGATAGGAATCTAGGAGGATTTACGAATTTTAGAGAGACCTTTTCTGATTTTCATATATATAGGGAGCTATATATATATATGTATCAATTTTTCCCTTTTAATTATCTGGTTAAGCTATGATAACTCGAATAAAAATTATGAATGCAATTTTATCCCTAAGTTGGATCTCAGATCGTCCAGACAGATGAAGGTCTATAGGATTTCTAATTTTGAGTCTGAATATTCAGTGAATTTTCTTTTTGCCTCAACCTCTATGAATAGACATGCCTGCATCCATAATATTTCAAGGAGACTTAAATTGAATATCTGAGAGAGCATTTTGAGAGTTCAAACCCAAGCACTATTTTCTCTTTCAAAAACATTAATCACATTAATGGGAATGTAATTAAATGTACCCAAAAAAATGAATAATGTAAATCCTAAATTAGTTACTGCGGATCAAGGCCTCCTGAATAAAGCTAGGGTGTTTGTTTTGGAATCGCCTGTTGAAGATCAGCGAAAAGAAGAAAAAACACACGTCTTTGTACCCCCTTATAAATATTGTGGTTGGACTGGCTTACTTTGGTGGATTCTTATTTGTGAAAACAGTCCATCCTGTCTGTCAAAAAATTCACAAACATTAATTCTAACAGATTTTTCAGTGTTATTGATATACCCCTAAAAAATAATCCGTGTTCAGTGACAATACATCACATACCCACGGTCCAACCAATTTAAGTCTCATATGCGTTGATAAAAAATTATTGGAGTATATATACACATTTACAAAGTATATATATTTTGATAGAAATTTTTTATATTTTTTATAAATGTGCATGTTTACAATTCATTGAAATATAAGTTTCATTTCTTTAAAAACATGTATCTCATAAGATAAATAAATTAAACCAGAGTTACCATAGTTGTAACACTGTTTATTCAATAAATAAATAAAAACACACTGTTGAAAAACTGTATTCACAAAGCACAACGTTATATAGTCCGCTCTGACATGTATTATAGGAGTTTCAATTTTATTTTTATCCTAAGTTGGATCTCAGACCGTCCGTACAGATGATGGTCTACCTGCATATGATTTTGAGTCAGAATACCCAATGAATTTTGTTTTTGCCTAAATTTTGAGTCAGAATATTCAATGAATTTTGTTTTTGCCTAAACCTCTATGAATAGACAAGCTTCCATCCATGATATAATGTCCCCAACAGATTGAGTTTGCGTTAAAAAAATACAGTTAAAAAAAGCAAGTTTTAAATTTATCCACAAATTTTATAGTGCGTTGGACAATTTGATTGGTTTTTTTTATTTTTTTAAATATCTAAAATATCAAACATGTTATCAAACATATCCACATAAAAATATGATTTAAAAACTGTGTTTATTCTAACAAAAACAGCTTTTGTTATCAACATCAAATATGATTCTTTGATTAATTAAAAAACAGTCACCATCATTACATCATAAAAAAATGTGTATAAAGCTTAAAGTTTTTTTTCAAACTGTGTTTCCAAAAGCATGGATGTAATAATGAGGGTTATTTTTTAATTAATCGATAAATCACGTTTGTTGCTGATAAAAGAAGCTCCTTTTATTAGAATAAACACAGTTTTTGATACACTTTTTTTTGTTGTAATTATGTAGACAGCTATTCAATTCAACGAGCTTGCATGTTTGGTAACTTGTTTGGGTTTTTTAGCTTTTAAAAAAGCTAAAAACAACCTTAAACGGGTTGCCAAATGAGTTGCCAAAATATTCTTAGTTTGATGATGGTTGAGTTTCTTACAAAACCAGGAATATTTTAAGAGGGTTTATAGTAATACTGTGTTTTTTTTTTAATAATTTATCTGTTTTAGGAGGGATGGAAATTAAATAACTCTAAAAAATTTACCATGATTTTTTTTCTCAAACAAGACACACAATTTTAAAATTAACATTAAAGAATTCACATTATATTCTAATAAAAAAAATAAGGGATCTATATTTTTAAGCCCCTATAAACTGTGTTATTTAGTGATGAATCCCTCACTTTTTTATATTACTTTTTATATCCCCACCTTCAAAAGCCTATTTCGTTATTAGCGCCAAACAACCGTCACAATATTCCATATGCCATTAGTTTGTAAAATAAAATTTTTATTTTTAAGTCCCTATAAACTATGTTATTCAGTTATCAGTCCCTCCCTTCTTCATATTTCATTTTAAGTCATCAACATCAAACATCTTTTTCTTATTACTCATTGGACAAAATGTCTGTATAATTTTAAAAATATTTTGATATTTGGGACGTTAATACAAAATGTTAGGTAAAATATCTAAAACAAAATTGTATTTGCATTGTTAGATATTCAGTGACAATTTTAATTTTATTCAACACTTTATATGCCCACCAATCCGAGATTGAATTCTCTTATATCTTTAACTGTTTAATTGGGATTGATAATATAAGCAGAATAAGAATGAATACATAAACAAATTTTGAGGATTTTTTCATTTTTTTTTTCATTTTGATTTAAATGATTTTTTTTTTAATTTTGAAGTATCAAATTAGATATTTTGAGTATGTTTAGAATTTAAAATTTAGATGTTATTAAAAAATATATATGTAGTCAATGAAAATTTTATTTTGTATAGTTCTAAAATTTTTTTGTATTTAGAGATATAGTGATTTTATGGGAATCTAACATATTTATTTATTTTTTCTACATTAAGCTTCTATTATTTTAGTTTATTTATTTATTTATAATTGAAATCTCATTCATGAAGGATCCGATATTTTCTCTCACTGTTTATTTTGCCTACATTTAAGATACTATTATATTTTAATCTATATTTGAAGATAGACTAAACCAGAAAATCCTAGTTATAAAAATATTGAAAATGATTTGATTGGAGGGTTTCTTTTATTTAGGGGATGAGTAGTTTAGGAATTTTAATTATATATTAGCCCCAAATAGATAGACATTTTGGGGTCTTAAAATACATTACGAAGAAGGGAGGGATCGATAACTAAATAATACAATTTACAGGGACTTAAAAAAATTCAAATTGTAGTTTAGGAATTTCAACAATCCGTCAGCCCAAACATTTTAAGTTGGACAGGTGGAGGGATTAATAATGAAATAGACGTTTTAAGTTGGGGGCTTGAAAATAAATATGAAGAAGAGAAAGATCAATTGTTAAATATCATAATTTATAGAGACTTAAAAATTAAAATCCCAAAAATTAAATATACACGAAAAAACGATTTGAGAATATATTATTCACACACACATTCACTTAATCCTTCGAAACCATAAACCCTAAATAAAAAAAATTTAATCATATTAATGGGAATCTAATTAAATGCAACAAAAAGATGAATAATGTAAATCCTAAATTAGTTACTGCGGATCAAGGCCTCCTGAATAAAGATGGGGTGTTTGTTTTGGAATCGCCTGTTGCAGATCAGCTTTTTTTTATAAAAAAAAAACACGTTTTTGTACCCCCTTATAAATATTGTGGTTGGACTGGATTACTTTGGTGGATTCTTATTTGTGAAAACAGTCCATCCTGTCTGCCAAAAAATTCACAAGCATTCTAACAGATTTTTCATGTTTTTTTAAAGAATAGTGCTATCAGAATTTAATCTCTTGATCTCTTTCATAGAGGTGGGAGGTGTTCGTCGAATATAATTTCTTGTTATGAGTGTGTTTAATATATAACTGTATAAGGGACCATTTTCTGAGCCTAATGACAACTCACCACGTGTCTACGGTCCAACCAATTTCAGCCTCAATTTTAGTCTTATATTTGTCGATAGAAAATTGTCAGAGCATATATAATTTTTTGTTATGAGTGCGTTTAATAACTGTAGAGATCATTTTCTAAGTCCAATGACAACACACCACATGCCCACGATCTAACTAATTTCAGTCCCAATTTTAATCTCACATGTGTCGATAGAAAATTATTGAAGCATATATACACATTCTCAAAGTATATGTTTTGATAGAATTTTTTTCACATTTTCTATAAATACATAATTTATTGAAGAATAAGTTTCATTTTTTTAAAAGCTTGTAACATTATCCTTACTTAAATTAAACCAGAAACACTGTAAAACAGTTTATTTCACAAAAAAAAAAAAAAAAACAGCTGAAAAACTGTATTCACAAAGCACAACGTGTAGGCCTTACATAGTCCGCTCTGACATATATTCTAGTTGTTTCAATTTATTTTTATCCTAAGTTGGATCTCAGACTGCCCGGACAGACGATGGTCTACCTGCAGATGATTTTGAGTCAGAATATTCAATGAATTTTCTTTTTGCCTCAACCTCTATGAATAGACAAGCCTGCGTCTGTCATCTGTCTCCAGGAGACTTGAGTGTGCATTTGACACCCAAAAAATTTTATTTTTATTATTTTTTTAAGATTTTAACATTTTAAAAGTTAAAAGTTGTTATTAAACATGTCAGTTTACATGCATCATTACTAGATTTTGTTAAGAGACTGTGTCTTGAAATATGTGTTTCATAAAATAGGCATCATCATTACATCCTCAAAAGTTGTGCATGAAACAACTTAAAGCTAAAAGTAACATTTCAAACTATGTTTCCAAACGCATACTTAGAAAACAATTTTTAGCTTTATACACAGTTTTTTAAGATGCATTTGGCAATCTGATTGGGTTTACTTTTAGCTTCTTTAAAAGCTAAAAGCCACAAACAAATTACTAAACAAACCTACTTAATTGAAAAGTTGTCTTCACCGTTACATAAAAAAAGGTACCTCGCAAATTGTGTTTATTCTAATAAAAACAACTTCTGTTATCAGTAACAAATATGACTCCTTGATTAATTAAAAAAATAACCTTCATTATTAGATCCTAAAAAAACATGTATAAAACTTAAAGTTTCTTTTCAAACTGTGTTTTCCAACACATGTATGTAATAATGAGAACTATTTTTTTAATAATCAAAGAATCATGTTTATTGTTTGTAATATGATACAATAAAAGCGCCGAGAAATCCTTCCCAAAAAGCATCTTTTCTCCAATGTGATGTCTTTCAATTGTTTTTTTCTCATTTTTTTATTTTTTTGTATGTGATAGATTTTTTGATGCTTGAGTGGAAAATAGTGACAATGAATTGAGTGAGGTAAGTGCTCAAACTGAGAAGGATCACGCTTTATTGACGATTCATCAAACTCTTTGAATTTTTCAGGCCTTTTTACTCTTTCTTACCCTCACATTAGTCTTCTCCAATGACTCCAACAATTGGGTGGTGGTGGCCGATTCGCTCAACATCTTCCCTTTCTTCTTCATCTCTAACTTTTTCATGTGATTGTACGAGACCCAATTCTTGGAAATCATTTCCAACTCTGTAGCGATATTGACATCTTCTTCCTCCCTCTCAACATATGGTATAATTTAATGTTGAGTTTTTTATTTTATTTTTAAGTCTTCGTAAACTATATGATTTAGTGATCGATCTCTCACTTCTTCATATTTTGGTTTAAGTCCCCAGATTTAAATGATATATTTTTTTTAGTTTCTCCCATGGATTAAAAAGAAAACCAAATAATTTAGGGATGGGTCCCTCCCAGGTACTAATAAGAAACATACCATTTTATTCTAGGAACTTAAACTAAAATATGAAGAAGTGAGGTATCGATCACTAAATCATATAGTTTACGGGGACCTAAAAATAAAAAACCCTTTAAGATTTTATCCAAAATGGATGAATATCTACCAATGGCATAGACTAACCCACTCTCCTATAAGCTACGATCATACAAGCACAAGGTAGCCCATGTGTATATAATATGATGTGACCGCATGCATTAGGACCCACCGTGAGGCCTTCACTAAGGTTGATATCAACTCCAATTAAATTCTTTAAAACTAGGCTTCTAAAACAATGAGGGATCTTAGTCAAATTATGCTCGAACGAAGCCTTAATGTCTAGATTATGTTGATCTAAGATTGATTGTACCCCACGAATTTACAAGATTTTGGGTTGATGAGTATAAATACTTTTTCAGCTTTGCATGATTTCCGTCAACACGATTAGTAAAATATTACTCAAGTGAAAATGTCTATCCACCCACACAAAAACTAATTTTTCTTTAATTGGAGGAGCTCTCGAATGTTTATTCAATATTCTCTTCAAGCTCAAATAGTCCATATTTATATTCTTCTTCTGTACTACATCGCATAAAACTAGACCACATCTTAAAAAATTCATCCCATTTTTCATTAGTTCTGAAGTCTTTTCTGCAATTTGCTAGAACATTTTCTAAAAGTGGAAGTGACATAACAAGTGCGTTGTGTCTGCAAAAACATTGTTCAAGGCATTAGTTGACACCCCTGCTCTCGATCCGTGACAATGACTAACGCCAATGGTGTGTGTACCATTGAATAGCTCTCTAAAACCAAGCAATGCCCAAATATAGTTTGCCTCTCTTTTTTTTCCATGTACATGAATGTAGTTGAAAATATCTTATTGGTTGTGTAAAACCTACGATCTCGAGAATTGACAATTTATACTGATTCGTTTTGTATGTACAATCCATCATAAAAACAAATAAAAATACATTCGCCAATGCAATGGATGTAGGTAGGACTGTCAACGGGTCGGGTCCGGGTCGGGTCGGGGTGGACCCGGACCCGACCCGTGACAGGACCCGATGGGTCCGGGTCCAACCCAGGACCCGGCGGGTCCGGGGAAATGTGGACCCGGACCCGGACCAGTCGGACCCGGGTCGGGTCCGGGTCCGACCCGACCCGAATGATTGGGTAAAAAAAAAAAAAAAAGAGAAGAGCTCATGTATTTGTTTGCCTTATCATTCTATTTGAAATTTTTTGTAATAAAACATTATTGTTAATGAGACTATGTTTGAATATAATTTTATACAATTCAAAAGAAGTAAATGAATTATTAAACAACATCCAAAACAATAATCACTAACATAAAAAACATATTAAACTAAATAATAAACATAACTAACCTAAACAACATTCAAAACAATATTAACCTAAACAACATTCATAACAATAAACACTAACATATTAACCTAAATAATAAACATAAATCATGCAACAAACTAATTAATCATACAAATTCAAAAACTAATAAGTTAATTGTCCAAAACAAACCGATTTATAGGCTTGTTATGATTATGATTTATGAACTTGTAGATGCAAAAATAAGTTAAGTAAGAAATAAAATTATGTATCAACTAATACTAATGGTCTTATAATATATGAGCATATTTTAAAAAAAACAGTCGGGTCTAACGGGTCCAACGGGTCGGGGCGGGGTGGACCCGGACCCGACCCGTTTGTTTGTTCGGGTCCGCCGGGTCGGGTCCAAATCGGGTCGGGTATATTACACATGTAATCGGGTCAGAGTCAGGTCGGGTCCGGACCCGACCCGTTGACAGGCCTAGATGTAGGGTGTGCACAAAAATATTTAGTAGTCTTTGAGAATATGAATCTTCTCTGTGTCAAGCCAAATGGGCCTTTTAAGGTCCATGGACCTTATCATTGTTGTTACTTCTTTTTTCACCATATCTCATGTTAGGACCGTGTATACTCCGGGTACAGATCTGTTGGTGATCCAGTCTTCTGTTTGTTGTGATTTTCACACATTTTTTACAACGAGCCTATAAAAGATCTCTCTCTCAATCAATCCTTCTCCCCTATAACTACTAGTACTTGTTCATCAGAAAATAATCATCCAAAATCCATTTGAGATACACAAAAATACAGAGAAAAAAGACAGTGAGATTCCACCTTAAAAAAATAGTCTATTTTGTTTTCAGCTCGTCCTCTTCAAATTGGGGCGAGAGCAATCGCATGCATCGTTTTCTTCTTCCTGTTCAACTCTGATCTAGATATTTGAAAGGTCGAAAATGTGTTCAACACCTCACACCACGGAAAGACATACCAATGGTCATATTTTTCGGTGGAAAAGTGTCGTCATCCATGTACGTAGAAGGGGCCTATTTCACTGAAGACAAAGTTTCGCTCGCTTCCACCTACCTCATACACGTTTCTAACTCAGATTTATTTTTGTATTCAAATTCGGTGCATGCTAGCTATTTTCATAGTTAATTTTCAAAAAGAATAAGTGGCTTTGGTGTCTTTACTAGAAAAAGTGTTAAGACTCGTTAACTGTGTGTTTGTCACCCAACAATAACAATGACCACTATGCCATTATCCTTACCAATTTTCTTTACCCACTCATCAATCATTTCATCGGGGTTTGAAACAACAAAAAAATTAAAAATCCTAAACCAATATTCATCAATTTAATGAGAATCCCTTCTTCTCTCTCTCTCTCTCTCTCTCATCATGCAATGAGAATCCCTTCTTCCTCTCTCTCATCATGCTCCTTTCTTTCCTCCTCTCCTATGGCTTCTGGTCCACACTCTTTCTTTCCTTCTTTTCTCTCTCATCTTGTTCCCTCTCATATATCTTCTCCTTGTCTCTTTTCTTTTCATCTCCTTGTCTACCCTTCCCAATTGGATCTTCTCTTTGTCTGTCCGGCATGACAGAATGTTGATTCTTCTTCTCTTCTACTCATTCAAATTTTGAATTTCAATATGATGTCATCCATGCATATCTTCTTCCCACTTTTTTGGTTCTATATTACAAATAACTTAACCCCTTATTGTTTTTATCCTTTTGACCATTTGTGTCTTCCAATCTTGGCTTTCCTTCCCCCTTTAAAGGACACGTGGGCCCTCACCTCTTGTACTATTTTTTTCTTGCAATCAATAAAATTCTGTTAACTTAAATTAATAAACAATTGATCATATTCTAAACCTATTTTTTCCAATTATATGTAATTATTGTATATGAATACCACCCTTAATAATATTAACATAATTTTTTTTTTCAAACAAGACAATCAATTTTAAAATTAACATTAAAAAAA
Source organism: Acorus gramineus (assembly GCA_030737835.1). Lineage (NCBI taxonomy): Eukaryota > Viridiplantae > Streptophyta > Magnoliopsida > Acorales > Acoraceae > Acorus > Acorus gramineus. The sequence goes on from CM060850.1 coordinate 5,033,784, forward strand.
TTTATATTATAATTCTAATTAAAAAAATTATATCTACAGATAAAAACAATAGGATAATATATTATCCATGCACATAATCATTCAATCCCTTTAAATCATACATCCTAAAAGAACATTAATCACTTTAATGAGAATCTATATGTACCAAAAAAATCAATAATGTATATTCTAAATTAGTAATCATTCCATCCTAACTTAAACCAATTTTTTTTCTAAGTACATATATACTTATTGTATATGAACACCACTCTTCAAAAAATTACTACAAAACATAAATTATTTTTTTCAAACAAGACACATACAATTGTAGAATTAAATTTATAAAAACTCACAACATATTGTAATAAGAAAATCAAATAAAAACAATATGAGAATGAAAACATGAGCATAAATTCACCTAATCCTTCAAAACCCTAAACCCTAAAAATACTTTACAAAACCAAACCCTATACAAACCAATATCAATACAAACCTTAGATAAACTTTGAACCTCATTATTTGGTGAATAAGAATACATGGCCAGCTAACACGTAAGAAAATCTTCTCCTCATCTTCTTTCCTAGGAAAAGAAGAATATATTTAATTTATATGAGATAGGTGATCGCGCATATTAAAAGAATGCTAATAAAATGATTTACTAAAAAAAATAGGTGTGTTTCTAAATTGGGGATGTGTTTATCAAACAAATTCAAAAGGATCTTTTGTATCATGATCCCTGGAAATGAGAGTACTTATATATTAGAGGTTAAAAAAGGGGAGAGGTGGGGACAATGGCTGACGTGTTGACCCCATTTGATAGTAATTGGGCCCGACTTGATTCGGCTCATAGGCCCATTGGGTTAGATCCGTTAACAAATACGTCATGATCCGTCATGATCCGTTAACAATTAACGGGTCAACCCGACCTGAAACGACCTATTTTACGCTCTTAACTACACTAATGGAGTATTTATCACATTAAAATAGTATATTCTCCACTGGAGGACTGCCTTCAATATAAATGGGGAACAAATGGAACCGGATGTAACACTTAGGAAAATAAATAAGAAAAGGGTTTCTACATGTATACCATTGAAAAAATATATTATTTATTTTTATATCATCATAATAGTCTATTTACTTTTATACCATTAAATTATTTAAAAATGATGCATTTTTACCATCCTAGTTAAGTTCTATCAAATTTTCTACTAACCCTGTTAAAGTAATGGAGAAATGACAAAAATACCCTTATTTTTATTTTTATATTTGCCCTTACAAAATACAATATTTATTTTTATACCATCAAAAAGTTATATTTGTTTTTATACCATGGAAAGATAACAAAAGAAATGTTAAATTTTACCATGAGAACTATTTAATGGTATAAAAAAAATAACCTAATTTTGGATGTTATATATGCGAAAAAATCTATTATTTTTGTGATTATCAAATAGCATTAGTTTTGAAAATTAAAGACTATGATGTTCAATAATGAATAAATCTTTGATGTTTAAAATGTATTTTTAAAATTTTTTCTTTAATAATTATTTTTATCTAAATATTAAAATTCCTATGTTTTATGATATAAAGAATATATAGATTTTTATTTATAAATATAGTGGGAGAGTTTGTGTATGTATGTGCGTGTGATTGTGTCTATGTATGTATGTAGAAAGTAAAGCTATTGTGATATTTTATATGCCTTGTTAATGGCGGTAATAGATGTATTTAAAAATATGAAAAAACCTAATTAAATTGATAAATATGTAAAATTTAAAAAATAATTTAATTGTACAAAAATAAATAGATTATTTTTAATGGTATAAATATATATAACAAGTTTTTGAAGGGTATATATGCAAAAACTTGTTATTCTTTACATTATAAAAAAAATTATAATAAGGTTATTTTGATCATTTTCTTTGTCTAATTAAAAGTAAACTCTTGCAAAATTTGGTTTTGGCTATAAAAGGTAACAGAATGACATATTGTTTTATTGATAAAGATTGCAATGGTATAAAAATCAATATACTTTTTGTAATGGAATAAATAAAAAAAAAACATAATTTTCAATGGTATACATACAAAAAACCCATAAGAAAATATCAAGTCTAGCCCTTTTTTTATATCTTTAATGTACATATTCACCTAATGTACTACTCTGATGAAGTGAAATATGATGCTTAGATAAATCAATACATAATTTTCTTTTCTTAAAAAATAAAAATAATAATTTTTCATTCACTACACCAGTGAAGGACAAAACTGCACTAAAACAGTATGTGCTCTACTTAGGGGTGCAACTTGGGTCGGTTAAACTGAATCCAAACCGATTTCTTTCAGGTTTGGGTCAAGAGTTTTATGGTTTACTTTGGGTATGGATTGAAAAATTAATAAACCGATCTACATTGGTTTGGGTTTGGTTTGACTTCAAAAAAAAAAACTGAATTAATCAAACCGAACCAAATTAATTTTAAACACATGATTATTCATAATCAATATTCATGTAGATCAAAAGTTTATGTTGTTGTTATACTATTAATATTCATAAAAAATTTACTAATTTATACCATCAATCCTAACATTTTGATATTTACATAAAGTTATAAACCAACCCCTAAACAACTCTAAACAACCCAAATCAGTTGGAATAAAAAAAAAAATGGGTATATATATGCTTATCTTTGATAGTTCGATTAGGTTCAGTTTGATTCAGGTTAACCAAAAAAAATTTCGATTCTGTTCAATTTTGGATTTTCATTTCGATTTTCAGGTTATATGTGAAAATAGTTTAATTCAATTTAGGCTTACAAAAAACCAAACCAAACCAATCAAATTGCACCCCTAGCTCCACTAATAGTTTGTAGAAATAAGCGGGGGACAATACCCATGCACTGCTTGAAGACAATTGTCCCACTTAAGGGAAAATTAGAAATTACATATAAAGAAAATTCATATAACCCCTGGAAACTGCCCGAAATCTATATAACTCATTGCTTTTCATGGACTCCATGTAACCCCTTGATAAATTAAAATAATCTCTTGAGTTAAATTTTTATTGACAGATGAAAAATATTATACGAATATTATGTTTGGTTAACATTGACTGAAAACATAATATACTAAAAATCCATGCAATATGTTAAAAATGCGACAAATCCTCTATAAGTGATGATTTTACCCATCCAGGTGGTTTTATAATCTATTCCAAGGGGATAAAATCATCATTTAAAGAGGGTTTTTGGCATTTTAAAAAAATTGTAGGGGGGCTATTTGAATTTACATTGGTGTTTCAGGGGGTTATATGAACTTTAGAAAAATTCGGAGTGAACCCAGACCCTACCCATTTTGATTATCAGGTCCTTTGGGTTGAGTACTTTAAGGATTTTATCTGGGCCGGGTTGGGTCCGGGTCGACCTATAGGCCAGCCATGTAAAAGTCGAGGGATGTAAATAGAAATAACATGGCCTACCTATAGACAGGCTTAGGTCGAACCATATAAAATAAATTAACACAAACACATAAAAACCAAATCCATTTTATAAAGTTAAAACAGGTTACAACAACACCCAAAATAAATCATACAACAAACCAACCAATCAAATTATATAAATTCAAAAATTAATTGTCCAAAATATTAAAATAAGTTAACCAAAGTTACACAACCACATTGCGTTACTAAGTTTACTACATATTAAACAACTAAGTTCTTGCAAGTACGAGCTTATATATAAAATAGTAGGGTCTCGAGTTTATAGGATCAGGTCAGGGTGAAGCTGGACTCGACCCGATTTTATGTTCAGGTCCACTGTTACACGTGTAATCAGATAAGACCACATCAAAGAAAAAGAAATGTCATACGACAACAAACCAACCAACCAACCAAGCACAAAACAACTACAAACTACAAACCCAGAAAAAACCAAAAAACAAAAATAGAACCAACCAAGCTAAAAAACAACAAGCCTCTAAAAACAATGAGGGACCTTGGACAGACCCAGAAACATGAACCCCTGGTAAAAAATATACACCCATATGTTTTCAAAAGTGATCAGTACCTTATAAGCACTTTATATAAACTGTTAAAACATATACATCCATCAAACCTCTGACACAATTTAAAAGATACTCCAAAGCGCACGATTCAGTATCTGTTTTACATCCTTGTCTACAGTCCAGAAGAGATCTTCCAGCAGCCTATACACTATAATAGTATAATGCACATTACGATATCATAGTATATACTGTATGAAAATTATAAAATAAATTAGTGTATCTCAATATGTATTTTACTTTTTATAACATATATTTCAATAGATAAGTATAAATGTTTCTTTTTAAAAACGATAAAAACTCTGGATGGGGCTATACAAAGGGCTGAACATATCATTTTTCTACTCCAAAACATAATCCCCAAAGGGAAAATTATGCATCCCAATGACATGTTTTTCCATGTGATGACTATAAGCATCTTAAACATATATAGCCCTTTAAGAAGCCCCAAGTGCAAAATATACATCCCAATTACATGATCTTTTCCAAGTAACTGGTATGATAAGCATCTTCAGCATACAATTATTTATGACAGGTTTAAAAAGCAATTCTTTACAGAATATTATTCTTCCAAACACACCAGAAGAAGTCATAAAAAAACTAAGGGAAAAACAGCCAGCCCAGCTTTTAGAGAACATGAAAAATAAGGCAATCACACAAATACCCACACAATATTTATAGATCATTAAAAATAGGATAGTAAAAAAAAATTCACACAATTTTAACAAAACAGGAAAAGAGGGCAGTCAATCACAATGGCTGGGAATTTTGTATATAAGATGATCATCCATTCAATAGGGCAGGTCATATTATCCCATTGAAGAATAGGAAGGAATGCCCCACAGCATCCACAACAAACTCCTAACATGGGACACAAAGGCAAACACAAAAAACATAAGCTCCAAGGTCAAAATATACATCCAAAATATCGTCCATTACAGAAAATCAAAATCTACCATATGACTAATTCGTCTAACAGAAAATGAACACGACATGAGTTTCTACAAGTACAGTTAAGCAGGAATTAGGAATAAGTGATCTTTGATTTTTGCTACTAATAATTTAGCCTAAAAGACATGCTACAAGCATGAGGATATTTTGTTGTCAACCATTGAAGTACAGATCCAATCCCTTAGTTTATTCTTATTGAGTTGGTTGATTCATCTGTTAGTTTATTCTTATTGAGTTGGTTGATGAATCTTATAACTCCATCAACTTGTAACTTTTAAGTTGCTTGTGTGTGTGTGTGTGTGTGTTTTTTTTTTTTTTTGGGTAGCTAAGTTGTATATTTTGTTTCATTGTATTCTAGTTTTTCCATGGCCATCATCAGAAATAGATTGCTCTTTAACTATGAGATATTTTCTTCCCAAAGACCCTCTATGTAGTGCATACCAATTTCCCTTACCTTATATTGGTTTTCTTCATTTGAAATTATTCCTGTGAAACAATTTTCTTCATCAATAAATTTGACAATCTCAAGTCCTGTTTCTTAATTAGACCTGTGATCTGCACTATTTCACCAGAACATTATATGAATGCACACCCAAAACTTTCAATTGTAATATACGTTGATGATATCTTATTAAACACCTCAATATATCAAGGGCTATTTACTTTTCTTTAAAAAACATGGGAAAATTAATTAGGGTTCCTTGTGATCGCACGAATTTTTAGATTCCTAAAATTTTTTAAGTTTTTTATAGTCATTGAGACAGTGAAAAATTATCTTTAGATCCCTGAAATCAGATGCCGTTATTGTCCCGTCAAAAACACCAAAAATACCCCCAAGCAAATTTTTCAGTATACTATTAACACTCCCCAGTACATTAGTAATTATCTCCACTAAACTATTAACACTTCCAACTACATTGTTAACCTTCACAAAATGTTAACAGACAACAAATGACATTTTCGATATTTCTTTCAGACAGGCTAAAGGCATCCATTTCCAATGACTTACAGATAATTTTTCACCGCTTTAAGGACCTCAAAAAATTAAAAACTTTCAGGGACCTAAAAATAAATCATGGGTGATCACAGGGACCCTAATTAATTTCTCCAAAATACATCGTCAGAAACCTAACAGAGAACGAGCATAAATCACAGAGACAGGTCAATTGGATAACACACTAATACAATTAAATTCTCTAAAAGAACAATGAATAAATTTTTTGAGAATAAAATTCCCCTCAAATGATCTCTCAATCTTACTAGATTGTCACTCTCTGTATTGTAAAAAACAATGCTTGCGCATTTAATTCAAAATAGGGAAAAACAGGAGAGATGCTAATCTACTCAGTCCTTTTTGCAGTCCCCTTGACAGTCGTCAAATTGCCAAATCAATATATGAAATCGCTTAATGCAGTATATACTCCACTATATCAACATATACTCTATTATGAAAAACATAAAACATGAGTATTCAATTCATACAAGCATGTATTTCATTTTTTATGAAAGGATGTACTACATTAGCCAAGTATACTTCCGAAAAGAAAAGAAAAAAAAAAAAAGAGCTGCTAAAAAGAACTAAAACTAACATTTTCCAAACAGTTCTTATAGATTTTGCACCATGCCAATCTGAGGCAAGATTCTTGATGATTATGGATCCAATTCAACTGAGTTACACAAATGAGATCGAGCTGCATTCAAGACTAGTCTATAGTTGACCAAGCTTCAGAACTGCATGCAACATTAAATTGGTCACTGCATTCACGAGTATTCTATAGTTGATCAAGCTTCAGAACTGCATGCAACATTAAATTGGTCATCCATATTAACCTCTCAATTCAAGAAATCAAAATTAGACATTTAAGCAAAAAGGAGACGCATAGCAAAATAAATCCAAAAGCAGAATATCAACAATTTCCCAAGGGCATTGAGAATGAACAACAAGCAAAACTCAAATAGTTTTGCAAAAAGTAAATGCCAAAATAGGCTTTCCTCTGTTACAGTTTACTCAACTGACAGCTGCTTCTCTGTTAAACAAGTAGGGATTTATGTTGGTCCCTCTTGCTTGGTGAGACGCTAATTGGTATTTGGCAGGAGGTTTGCAAATAACCATGTAACAAATAAAGCACAAAATCTGACAAAAGCATATGTTAGATAACCAAGATAAAAACTTTACAAACAGCCTTGAAATAAACATGGATGGCTTAGACATTCATCAAAACTCTGGAACAAAATTGCAACAGCCCTTACAAAAGAAACAAAAGGATCAAAATAGCTGAACTTACTATGAAGAGATCAATTTCTCCAAGTAAATGTACATCTCAGATATCCAACAGACTGATATATATTGATCGATTTTATGCTAGAGATCTCACTCATATATTCAGTGCATGTCTAACATCAGCAGAACCTGTGAGGATACGAGGAAGAGATAAATCAAATTCAACAAGAACAAATTGCGATGATGACGGCAATTGCTAGGCAGGCAAGAAAATATCATCTCTAAAAGTTCGAAACTAACAAACATTTTAAAGAATGTCAAGCTGGGAACTTAAAAACATGCAACAAGTGCCTTTGATGTTTGGTTGTTGAAATTTTAGTTATTACTATAAAAGGTCTGCTTCCTTTTATCAGTGAAAAAAAAATTACTTTTTGGTAATCCCAACTTTGATTTGAGAACTTGACATGCAGTACAACTAATGCTTAAGCTTTTCATATAAAATCATAGCCCAAAAAACTATATATGATTGACAAAAGTATCAATTTTACCCCTAAATGAAACGTGTGGTAACACAAAAGAGTGGAAAGGGGTGGTTATTTTTAACACTTTATGTAAGGGTGTTTATTTTATCTATGCCAGTAGCTGAAAAAAAAAGGTATAAATCCTAATCTCTCTCTCAGATGGACTTGTTAAGCATAACTGTTTGGAGATCAAGATGGTATTCTAATAACAGAGATATTCCCAACATCTGTTGCCAAATGGTATTAAAATATCATTCCAGCTTTCTACCATGATTATACCAGTCAATATACTACTCTTAAAAAGGAAGGCTTTAAGGTATAGATTTGATTGAATGGTTTTGATCCCTGATATGATAGTAAATGATTCGAAGTGGAACCTTACATCAATGCATCGTGTGTGTGTGTGTGTGTGTGTGTGTGTGTGACGAAATTGTATGCATTCCGCTTCGAAATTATTAAATTGAAGAGAATGCCCGAAATCAAACAAACATCACAAAACACACAAAAGGAGAAAACAAATCTCCCACCCCCGGCCTACACGCGGTGGAGGAGAGGCCTATCATATCTTTGATCATACAAACCATTTACACCTCCAGGTTTTCCCCTTGAGAACATTATATAACTCATACCCGCACAAGCTCTACCTCAATCCAAAATAGAAATGTGTCACCATTTCCCACAAATTTTCCACATAAAAACGCTCTCCCCTGAACAACACTTGATTTCTTGTGAGCCAAATGGACCATGCGACCGCAGAGAGAAAAGATTGGGTAATTTTCAAGCATATGCTTCTATCACCCTCTCTTGAGCTTCTCTCCAGCGTCCCACATGCCCCCCAATGTTGTGAAATATCCCTCCATCCCTGTAGCAGCATCAAGCCAACCCCAAATACATCTTTCCATCAAGCATTGGGCAAGTAGATGGTCCATCGATTTGTTCTCTACTCCACACATCACGGATCTCAAGTCCTCACCAGAACCACACTCATTGGACAATAGCTTGTTTTGATACACCATCCACTTTGTTTTTCCAACACCTTTTAGGTCTCCATATCTCCTCTGATTTCTGCATCGTCACCATGGAAGTTGATCTACCTCTCCTCCAACACTCATAACACCTCTGCATTGAGAATCTCTCCCTGGGTTGTGGATTCCATTCTACTGTGTCTTGAGCATTCGAGGTGAGAGCCAACCCCTAAAGGTCTTACACAAGAGACAGGTAGCTGTCAGCTTCATCCTCGTTGAGATTCCTCCAAACCTGCACCTCCCAATATCCACTAACACCCCACCCATCCAGAACTGCCTGACCACCTTATTCTTGTTTACTGCAAGCTCCAATAGCCAAGGGAATTTTTCCTTCTGCACACCACACCACACATCATGCCAGAATAACACTGCCTTGCCATCCCCTATCCTTCGCTGGATCGTTTGGATGAATCCCTCTGTCATCGCAACCATGCCTTCCAAATCTTGAACAATCTCGAGGATTGTCTCAAGAATTTCTCTGTATGATTCCTACTGCATCAATATCTAGAACCCACCACCAGACATCAAAGCAGACTGATGCGCCACCCATCGCCACAGCCACTTACTGGGGAGCACTTTGTTCATGCCTTCCAAGTAGAGAATCCTGCCCCGCCAACCTCCCATTTGACAATGAGGCCCTGTCACCATCGCCACTAAGGCACTAACACTAAATCAATGCATCATTTATGAGTATTAAGTGGGGTCTAAATTCCATTACAACTTTTTGGAGGGATCCTACTAGCATTATTGCATTGATGTTTTTTTTTTTTTACCATTTCCTGTAAGATGTGTGTACTATTAAGTTTTATGGTACCTTCAACAAAATCATTTTTTTATTCTCTTTTATCAGGTATTATGTTATTGTATCATATTTCATCGACCCTCATAAATTTTGTTAAAGCTCTATCTTTAGCTGACAATTGAGTCCTTTTATATTCAAATTCAAAGAGAGGGAAACTCTCAAAGATTGCCACTATTGAAACCACTCCTTTTTAACATACTAAAGAGAGAACTTTTAATGTTTTAACAAATTTATAATATCACCTACAAGTGGGAGATAATTAAAATGAGGGCGACAAACATAATCATCTGAAAGATTATACTCATACCAAATGCACGATCTCTCCATTCACTTAAGGGAACAACTTTGTCTCACTAAATGACTAAATATATTGTCAACAAAATTAGACCACAGAATTGAATGACCCTCAATTAATGATGATTGATGATTAAATAATTAATATTCAAGTGGAACCTTCTAGGTTACCATTTGTCTGCACTAATAAAATCCATGTTTTCCATTTTGTAAAATAAAGTTACCAATCAACATGCCAACAGGTAAAGCTTATATTTATAATAACCTTTTCATACATGATAAAAACCATAGCATAAATATAGAACAAAAGATGGTGACAAATCCTTTTGGCAGAAAACGAGGGATATGCACAAAGGTCTGGTGGATTCCACTTGCACACGTGATCATCATCTTTCCATATTTGTAAAACAAAACAAGGATCTACAAATGAAAATATTACCCTTCTTTTTAAGTTTATTCCGGAAGCTCCTTTTCCTACTGAATGCTTTCTCCTGCAATCAGAATGAAAACATGATGTGACTGACAATATTCATAATGTCAATGCAGCAACAAATTTTTGTCAACATGAAAGAGGAACACTCAAAAGAGCATCGTTTCAAAATAATAGAGGGCATGTATATAATTTTAAAAATACTGATACATCACTGCAGTGAACTGAACTGAAAGAAGCTTATTTGGGACCAACCATGATAATACCAGAATTAATAGATATTAACTGATGAAAAACCCATAGGCAAAAATTTGACAACAGAGAATATAATTTATAGATTTCACATTGTATGCCACATGACACATGAATCTCAAATTGGAAAGAGGAAAAACAATAGTATTAGAATGCAAACCTGATCAGAAGAACATAAATAAAATTATAGATATAGTTCGAAATATGACATTTCAATTACAGTTTAAATCTGATGCATCCAAATACTTGTAAAGGTGGATGATTAATATATCAGCATTATTTTATAAGATAACCATCATGCAAGGTTACTTGTAGACAGCCAATTTATTCACGTAGAACAGCTGACACCTAGATAATGATGTCACATACTTGTGATGCACTTAATAAGTCCTGTATGAAAATTAAAATATTAAAAAAGTAAATCGTGACTAAATGATTACCACAGGCTGATCTATTTTCCCTGCTTGATGCACAGCTGCAACAAGAGCTCTATTAAATTCCGTGAATAAGCTTGTCACTAGCCCAGATTGACCAGCTCTTGCAGTACGACCAATTCTATGCAGAAAGTCAACAGCTGAAGTTGCGAATTCCGCCTTATGTTCAAAAGTAAAATTTATCAGTTCTTCAGAAAATAGGAAAATAAATTCCAACTCAGCTTACAAGTTAAAAGGCACGATGAAGAGGTGCAGATAATCATTCAGATGCAGTCCACAAGAATGTATGAATAGTATGGTTTGCAAGGAGAATACTAGGACAACTTATCATACAATTGATGCCATGCAGGAAGACAATCATGAAAAAAATCAATGAGTTGGATCTAGAAAATCTAATGATAATAGGAAAATACATGCCATGTACTAATTAAATTTAGTGAAAAATAAGAAGGAAATCATTCCTCTTTCTGTTGAATAGGAAAGTATAAAAATATTTAAAGCCACAATGAGACAAATCAAACCATGAGAGTGACAGAAACCATTAGATAGAGCATGTGGAAGAAAAAGGTAATGATAATGTAGAGAAGGTGCTAAAGATTCAGTATTCCATCAGTCAAGGTCCTCATTTCATAAGCTATAGAAGACCTTGTTGATTAAAGAACAGAATCTATCAGGCACACAAATAACAAAAAAATTTCAACCATAATAAATCATTAAATTGCATTGATTATTTCCATGAATAAAATAAAATAAAAAATTGGTAAAAGACAATGCGAACTATGGAAACCATCTTGAGATGATTCTGCTAGGACATTCATCAAGTCTGACAATTATAATTTATAGGTCTTAGACATGCACCTGAGTACGACTTTTTAAGAGTACATATGAATATAATTGTACCTGAAAACTTGTTGAGATTTATATTTTAATACTCAATGAGTTTAATAACTGTTTTTTAAAAGTTACTTCTTTTCCACACTTATTCTGGTTTCTTACCGTTACTCTGCAGTGCATTGATTTTAAAACGAGCACAATGAGCATTGAGCAAAATTTTGTACAATGCCTGCAGCATCTGTTCACCAATATGTGAATAATACAAGCACACCTATATAATGCCAAGGAAACTTGAAATGTAATTTAAGATTTAGGGAAACTAGCCTTCTTATATCACAGTCCATCATAGTCAGTGCAAACTCAAGTAACTAATTGGAATCTAATACAGGCAACCAGAACAATCGTCTCTGGTGTCTCATCTTAATGTTACAATGACAGTAAGCAACTCAATGTTGTCTCCGTATGGATGCCGGATTGTCAATCTGAGCGTGCATGGATACTCACATATTTTCAGTGAGAGACAATTTTGGATATTGTAAGCAGCCATTTAAAACAAAATATCACATATATGGATTTTTTTAGACAGTGCTTCTTATGAGATGCATATATCATCTCTCAACAATCTCTATCTCAGTAGATGATCCAAAAGTAGAAATGGTTACTGTGTCCATTGTTGCTTCAATGCCAATCTATATGGTGGTTTCTCAACGCAGATCCACAATTTTCTTTCACGATTCATTGTTTAAAAATTACAACCATGATTGACATAATTTAAAGATGGATTTTCTCTAGAACGTGACAGACTAAGGCCCTCCTCTCATTAATTTAACATGCAAATTTTTATTTCAAATTCATTTTATTATTTGATTGATATAATTTGTTTGCTGGTATATCTCTGGAATTGGTGCTACAAAGATTTTAAATTTATCACTAACAAGTAACCACAAAGCAATTCTTATGGCTCGTCAAAGAACTCATCATTTACCATGGAAGGGCTTTGATGGTGTCCCACTGTACTCCAATACACACATTTTATAGATAGATCTTCTTTGGAATGTGAAAGACTAAGGCCACCCTCTCTCATTTTTAGCATTCTAATTTTTGTTATGATTTCATCTAGTTTGATTGATATAACTGGTTTTCTAGTATAGCTCTGGAGTTAGTGCTAAGAGGATTTCAAGTTCATGGCACAGTTTGCAAAGCACATATGGCAAAGTCAATATAAAAACACTTTTTAACAGTCATAAGAAACTTTAAAGAAAGTGTCATAAGAAACTAGAAGGACGTTTCGTATATAGCACAAGAGATTGAGCCATCACATCAGTCCTTGGTGGTTTGATTTCAGAGGTATGTATAAGATTTTCCCAGTTGAGTCAAGTCATAACAGGGAGCATTGGCCTCCTCATGGATAACTAAGAATTTAATGAATGAATAAATACACAATAATATAGATAATAATATCTGTTATTCTCTTTTATAAAGGTGAAATATGCACATACCACACACTATAAAGCCTATAAAATGGAATATGGAGGACCATTTGCTAAATGAAAATTGTATATGTGAATAAGGCATACTTCTCAAACAACAATAAGGCCTTCGCAAAATTGATCCCTATAGGCCATTGGTCTAGCGGTTATGGGAAGGACACCTTCCCTCTGTAGAGAACCCAGGTTCAAGTCTTGTCATTTGCAAAATTGAAAATTTTTGCAAACCAAGTTTTTATTAGCTGGTCAGCACCCTTTCTCTGAAAAGGAGGTCAAGGGATCAAACCCCCCAACGTGCCAGATGTGCACAGGGGGCACCAATTTTTAAAAAAATTAAAAAAACAACCAGATTTGTGGAATACTATGAATTTTACATTTTATATTTGATTGATTGAAAGATGAAATAATTTTTTTAATCTATATTCATATTATTAGAAAATCTCTTTCTTCAATTCTCTTTTTCCTTCTCTCTTTTATAGGGAGGTCTGCACCAACACAGAATGTGATGACATCATCTCTTTTCAGAACTATCAACACATATATGTGCACTACTCTATACGGACGTATTCACTAGCAAATGTTGTACTAATTTTTTACATAGAAATTACTCCTCAGTTTTCTTTTTTCTTTTTTTTGAATGAAGCTTAGAACAATTCATTAAGAGAAAATTGCCCCTCAAACAATCGGAGAATAGGGATCTCTGATTTACACAAAAAAAAGAACAAAAAATATGAAAAGAGCAAAATGGTCATCGATCGGGCCACTCAAAGCCCCACAACAGCCCCCAACCCATAATTCTTGACAGTGACTCCTCCTCTAGAAACACTATCACCATGAACGAATGTCTTTCGTTATATTGTTATGGATCCCTTGATATTCTCTATATCAATGTTTAGAAATGCGGTATGTGCGACCGTTTATGCAACTGCATATGCGATTTGATCCAGGTCCTAGGCACACAAGGATTGAACAAAAAAGTATGATTTTTTCTTTTTTTTTCTTTTCTTTCTTCTTTATTAGTGGTTTAAGTCTACAACAATGTGACTACATATTTTAACGGTGGACATGGTGATGCAAATTAATTGGTCAACATAAATATAAAAAAACACCTTTCAGTAATGACTACATGGTTTGGGGATCCATTAATTTCAAGTGATTCCTAGCTTTTAATTTTAGTCTCATATGTTCATAGAATTTTAATCCTTGGGATGTCAACAAAACAGCTAATAAGAAATATCACATTTTTTTTATAAATAAAAGTGCAAAACCGCATATACTCCCGCATACCACATATATTCTATGTGGTACCCGAGCCGCATGCAAGTCGCATATCACACTTTCGTACACTGCTCCATACATGTTCTTTTGCGTTCGAACATGCATTCATTTGGAGCAAGTCATATCTTCCAATGCACCGCATGGGGGGATAAACCCTTAGGTGCCATTTGGATAGAGATATAAGTTATTCTGGGGTTTACGACTACTTTAAGAATAGATAACTATATCAATGAAATAAGTAATTTTCTTTTTAGTTGTGTTTTTAATTATTCTCGTTTGCAAACAAAATAATGAAGTTTTTACTTTTTGGTTAATCATGGATAAGTTGTGGATAAAATGTGAATAAATTGTAAATAAAGATCTATAAAAAGTGGAAAAAAATGATTTGACTTATGGACCCCGTTATTTATAAAAGATGATGACAGTTGATTTGACATGTGGGCCCTCCTTATAGATTAAGTGGAATAACACAACTCCAAGGGGGCCAGGAATACAAATATCAGCTTATTCCCACCTATTCTAGCATTAGCTATACCCATCTATTTCTTCCAAACAAACAGCATTCTTGACTTATTTACCCCTATTCCCTCCTATTCTCCCCCTATTCCACTACCAAAACAGCTCCTTAGAAGTTAGTGATATTTCTTCGATCTCCTTTTTTGCTTCTTTTTCTAAACCACCTACACATATCTTCGAGAATGGTAAAATCATTGATTGCAAGAAACTCCAAATTTCTTTAGTTTATTAATTTCACTTCTTTCTGGATTTTCCACAAATCCAATTAAGCATCCTTATTCTGCAACACCCTCTATGAGAGGGGGAGTCTTGTGTTTTCTTTTATTTGCTCTCGCTTGTAGGCGTGTCACCTACTTCTTGTTTTTTTCTTGTTCTTTCTTTGGTCCCTCTCTGTTGTCGGCTTGTGCTCCTTGACATTCTAATACAATGGTGGTAACAATCCAATATTTCGATGACATCCTCGAATTTAAGGGGTATTGATAAATAGCTCTCCACATTTACAAATGACTATGAAAAAATATTTGACTAAAACTATTTGCACTCAAAAACTTTGACGAATTTTATTTTACAAATAGCTACTCTAGATAGTCATTTCAGAGAGATCTAAAGAAAAACATATTAAAGGGGACTTGCTAGCACACCATTTATTTTCTAGGATTTGAAATCTAGAACTGTATAAATTTTTAAAAATTGTTAAATTTTGAAATCATAACATTTAGAATTCTAGAAATCAATAAAACATGGCATCATACTTTTACATGCGACATTTATAATTGAATTATGAATATTACAACAACATATTATACTATTATTGCTACATATCGATAGAATATATTCCATCATTTTTTCTAGCCTCACCAATTAGAAAAAAATGTTATTCCTGAATGCCTCATTAGGATGAGTCGATTAAAGGTTATTGCCATTTCATATCTTACTTGAAGCTTTACGTAGGAAAAGATTAATAAGAGGGGTTCCATGTTTAGACTAGCTTTCAATCTTACGAATCAGTAAACAAAAAATGTGACTAAGTAAAACAAAATGAATACAAAACAAAGTACCAATTTTGTGGTCTAGAATGACACAATCAAAGAAAATATACATTCACAAATGCATACATACGTGAATACACACAAACGCATGTGCACGCATGCACATAACATAATCCAGATTAAATTAAAGATTGAATTTCACAATACAATTATACTGGCACTTCATCTAAAAATGGTATGGAGTTCTGGAGGATTATGAAATCTTTGGCATGTGAATGAGAATATCTAACACCCGGTATTTTCTTGGAACCATCACATCACTTGGATGAAAAAGTGATTATTTAAGCATCTGGATAATAAGGATTTGTTTTTGTAACTTAGGTCAAGCCATACAATATAGCTATCAGACTTACAATTGCATATAAAGAGTTGAAAACATAGATAAAATACCTGAATAACATGTGACACATGTGGTATGTCAAGACCACGTGCAGCAGCATCAGTGCACACAAGTACCCCACCTTTCTCTCGGAAATCAATCAAATTCTTCTTTCGCTCCTCTAAAGAGCTCTCACTATGGTAACAGATGCATTCAATACCAACTCTCTGCAATATGTTAGCCACCGACTCAGCAGCATCTACTGTATTGGCAAACACCATTGTCCGGTACACAACTTCAGAATCATTGGTTTTAGGGTTAACATATTTTTTCACGGCATCTATTAGAGCATCTACTTGTGTCTCAGTAGTAACTTCCACCCATCTGTGCTCTAACCTGAAATTAGTAAAAAAAAATATAAGAAAAATTACCCGTAATAATTCAATTCCAGAGAAAGAGAGAGAGAGATGTTTAAAATGCGATGCACTAAAAACAGATAATATAATATATGTATCAGCTACATATACTATTAATTTTGGTTGCCGAAAAACTTCTGAATCAATCAGATATATTCAGTAAAAGATTTAATATCACAAGAAAGCAGATATGATTAAAGAAAATATGCAATACCTTGGATTGTGACAATGGAGGAAATTTCCGCTGACCCAGCTGGCATCAGGAAACATCCTCCTTAACACCCCACCGGCAGTCTTCTTTCCATTTCCAGGGAGGGTGGCAGCAACAAATATGTACTGCTTACTTCGCGTATAAACTTCTCTTACCCTTCGCCAATCCCTCCTTTCTCCAGTCCTGACTTTGATATCTTCATTTTTAAAATCTTCATGGTCACTTTCAACATCAACATCCTCCTCTTCAAGGTTGTGGTTTGATTGCTGCTCCTCATCATCTTCATGCGGATGCTCAAAATCCATAAGAGGCTTGATGGGCAAGTCTGTTGAATTATCAAGTGCTGATTCCGCCTTCTTGGACAACATTTTTTCTTCATATCTTAGCATGTTTATGAGACGCACTACCTGATGTTGAAAACTCCCACACAAGAGCAAATCTGCCTCATCAAACACCTGCCAAACAGGAAGCAACAGCATTATCAATCCACATCACTATGATCATAACAACAGAGCTTGATTTATTAGCTCTGTAGTGGCATGGACTCTCTCCAATGATATATCCAAAGTAATTTTAATAACATTTGAGTTGAATGTGAGGTAGAAGTAGAAAATATCAAAACAATCCAACCACAAGGATAATATAATTCTTACACAAGACAGAGAAGTTAATATGACCAAATCTGAATTCCCTTCTTAATATTAAATACAATATGTATAGATATTATAATAAACTGATCAAATAAATGAAATATCAATTTGTGGTGAACAGAAAATCAATACATAACAAGAACCACATCTTGGTTTAAAGCCCCCTGGGACACTCCATGTCCAAGCCTGGCACCACTTTATGTGTCCATGTCCCTATTACTTCAACATAATTTAAGTTTGGTCTTCTGAAGAAGCTGAGTTTGATGCTCTCTAACCATGTAAGAGACAAACAAAAGTTTCTTTTTTACTGCTACATAAATCCTAAATAAGAATTCTTAAAAATCAGAACAAGGAACCAGAAATCTGAGAGGAACCATTACCACATATTTTACACTGCGTAAAAATTTAGGACGGCGCTGTCTTTCAGGATCAAGTGCAAAAAGATAATTCAGCAGAGAAGCTGGAGTTGAGACAACAATATCAGGTGCAGCAACTGGCCACCCCTACATTGAAGCATCTATTTGTATAAGTTGTTTGCCACAAAGAGAAGCTAAATGAAGCAAATAGAATGAACACAAGGAAGCAAATAGTTCACCTGTCGCCCACATACAGAAGAAACTTTCAGAAGCGGTTCACCACTATCATCACGGAGACAGTTTGCCATGTGAACCACTTGCTCACATAACATTACATTAGGGCAAAGAATAAGAGAAATTTCTTTCGGTTCATGAAGTTCTCGACTGCCACCAGTGCCCATTAAAGAATATGACTCAGAATATAATTTCTCAATCAATGGGATAAGATAAGCATGGGTTTTACCACTTCCTGTCTCTGCCGCCAAAACCACATCATTTCCCGAAAGTATGCGAGGTATGCCAGCAGCCTGAAATGCTACAACCATTAACTCAAGGGATGTTAAAAAAAATATCGACTGTGGAATTTAGATGAACAAGCGACAATAAAAGAACATCTTGTGATCATACGAGACTATATTTCCAAACAATAAAGATGAAAGCAATTAGACGGTTCTACCATGCATATGAGAATTAGCAATAACATCCATTAGTCTCCACGAAATTGTTTTACAGTGGCAGATCATGTCAACATGCAAATAAACAACATTACAAAAGTCCAATGAAATTTAAACACCAGATTATATAACTCTCTTCATGTTAAACATTAAATTACTGAGTGGAGAACAATTGATTGATCATTGTTCAGAAAGCCCTCGGCTGAAAATGATATATTTGTCCATCTATAGACTGCATTATCCAATATTGCATAATACTCAAAAATTATTATGTAAATAATAAAACAAACTATAGGTGAGCAGTTTAATGAATAATCATGGAAGCATTTGCATAGAGAGATCAACATCACAATTTATTATGGATGAACATTGATATTAATAAAAATATTAAGGCATGTGCCTATGAACCATAATTCATTTGATCACAAATTTCTCCGTTTTCCATATGGTTAACTCGTTGATGCAAATCAAAATGAAGAAGTGATGGTTTTAATCCACAAAAGACAGGACCATCAATCAACTAAAAATTGAACATCAAACAACAACATGAACTTGGGAGCTTAAAAACTTCACCAAATACTTGTTGAGATCTGCAACTTCATAGGCTAACTTCTCCACTCTCGTCATCACATGGGTGCCAAACATAACCGTTTCTCTAGGTGGGAACTACCATAATATCCACATAATCAAGACCCATCGATCACAATTGACCACAGACTTGATAAACAGAAACTTCGCATTTATTTTTTCCCCTAAGAATCAGGACTTGAGCTTTGATACCAGATGACACATACCAAAAATTCAAAAGAAATGGTTTTAAACACACAAAATACACAACCATCAATCAACTAACATTAGAACATTGAACAACTACATGAGCTTGGGAGCTTACAAGTTTCACCAAACATAAAATACAAATAATTCAAATTCTTTGCTACTCTTCTATCATTCAGAACCTATTTATATGTTCCAACAGTGGTTAGATAATATATGACTTCCCTTATGAGGATATCTCCATTTGACTAACAATGGTTAGACTTCTTTAACCATCAAAGCCCACAGTTATTGTACTCATCTATGGACCATGATTGCTATGAAGAGGTCATCTTGTATCCAACAGCTAGACTAGCCATCTCTCTACTTCTACTCGGTCTTCTTCTACTGCCTCCTTTACTTACTCCCGCCCATTACGATCCGAATTTTCATCGATTTCAAGTTTAAATTTGAAATTCTTCTTCTTTTTTTTGAAAGAATGATTGGAGCGACTCTTATTAAAAGAAATTCTCGAACTTTATTTCAATTTGAATTCAGGGGTTTTGAATTTTCAATATTCAAAGTCGACGATTAGACTTTTCTAATTGTTAGTTCTTCTTGGGGTCGATGATTTGTTAATTCCAACCAATGGGACTTCTTTCGTGGGCAACGGTTGATTAATTCTCATTGGTATGAATTAATTCACATGCAACACATTCATATCAGAGCCAATAAAGTAATTGGCATTGAAGATCAATGTATTGAGCTTTAAAAAAACTTTATTCTATATCTACAACAACATTGAATATAAGACAATCTCAAAGTACTAATTATTACTTAAATTTCTCAGTGACACAAAGGTTTAGTAGCCATACCACAATTCTCATGGAGTGTTTTTAATAGAATAGAAACAACAATGAATAAGAAAAAAAAATATAGAACTCACCACAATCTCAAATTCGCATTTCCAATTTAATACATCATAATGATTCAAATGGAAATAGTTGTGACAAAAAAAAATTTACAAAGGTAGCATTCAGAATTTTTCTAATGAAGAATCAATGAAAATGAATTTTTCTCATGAATACTCCATAGGAAGCTCAGGACAGTAACTTATTCTAATTTTTTTTGGGCTCGTGATTGTTTTAAGGAAAATGGTGTAATAACCAAAAGTTTAAACAATTTGGTGACCCAACCTGTTGGAACCAATCCCCAATTGAAAACACGCACATCAAAAGTAATAAGATGGCACATGTGTGTGTGTGCACGCGTGCGCATTATCCAATGAAACATGATACAAAATAATCCTCTCTCAAAATATCCCCCAACAGTTAGCACTGAGCATATATACCACCCTTTCCTTTTCTATGATTGAATTTTCATTTCTCTTGATTGATCTGAATCAGGTTTTCCACTAATAGTGCTCATGTCACTCTTCATTATACAGATGACATCCATTTTGTTTGAAACATATCAACCTAACATTCAATAATCGCAATCCCAATTCTCCGTGCACGCATTCACATATAACAAAAAAAAACTCTGAAGCATTTACACAAACATCTAATACGTCCCAAATTTGGCTCTACCAAATCCTCCAAGTTGACCTTATCACACAGATTCGATGGGAGAGAGAGAGAGAGAGAGAGAGAGAGAGAGAGAGAGAGAGAGAGAACCTGAACAAGAGAGGGCCTGGCGAGGGACGCATTGAGGAGAACCCGAGAGAGTCGATCGGAGATCCCAAGGGAAGTCCAAGAAACCCCATCAGCGGCGAAGAAGCTATCCTTCCCCGCGCCATCATCACCAACAACCGCGTCAGAAGCACTGGTGTTCGAGAGCGCTCCGTAGTGACGGTTTCCAAATCTCGAGGCGTTATTCGGCCCGAGTAGGAGGAGGAAGCTCCTCGGAGGAGGAAGCGAAGACGGTGGTGCGGACCTGTAGAAGAAGGAAGAAGAGAGGGTGATGAGGATTCGGTGGCCGGGACGGGAGTAGCAGAGGAGCGGCGCGAAGCGGATTGCCATGGGCGCCTAGTCAGAATTTTTTTTTTTTTCCCTTACATGTTTTTGCTTGCATTTAATATATAGGATGATGTGCCTTTCAACTTCTTTTCCAAGCTCAATTCTAGTACGCGCATAACCCTAAAGTACATATCTTTATATAAAAAAAAACATATATATTTTTATTAATAATATAGATACATTTATAAAAAATATAAAAAATTTCTATTAAAATACATATCTTACTAATGTAAATATATAGCATTAGTGTCACAGATAAAACGGAATTGAATTGAATATTTGTCTCACACAACTGAGCCTTGGGGGCGAT
This sequence comes from Acorus gramineus, assembly GCA_030737835.1. Lineage (NCBI taxonomy): Eukaryota > Viridiplantae > Streptophyta > Magnoliopsida > Acorales > Acoraceae > Acorus > Acorus gramineus. The sequence continues at coordinate 5,055,620 of CM060850.1, forward strand.
AATGGTGGCGATCACATAGAATCTCATCCTTCAGGATATCTCTTATCCCCCAATGATGCATAATTGATGCTTCATGACCTCTTGGAGCCAATAGACATCGTCCAAATACATGTCCTGCTTGCTACGATAGCGAGCTCAGCTCTTCATCTCTAGTTGCATCTAAGCAATGGTAGCCACGAGCTAATCCCAATCAGTCTCAATGGAAGCTAGATTTACATAGTTGTTTTCAGTGGGTTATATAGACTTCAAGAAAAGCCAGGTGGTTTTATGGAATAGGTGATACACTCAGTTCATTTTACTGTCCATTTTGCAACCCTATACACTATGATAGCATAGCATATACTGTGTTATCATAGTATATAAGGTTTATCATAATGTATGGATTAATTTTTTTTTATTTTTTCAAAGTGAAAAAATACATTAGTATATCTCAGTATATATTATATTTCATATAACAATATGTATTTCATTGGGAGAGTATATGATTTTAAAAAAATGTAAAACGGTATGGACTACAGTTGAGTTGTAATGGGGTTGGATGCATCATTTTCATTTTGGGCTAGGGGTTATTTGAATCTTTCCCTATTTCCTAATCCATCCGCGGGATTAGGAACATGGAATTAGGAACATGATTAGTAAAATTTATTTCAGAAAGATAGAATGAAACTCAAAAGAAATAGTCCACAACTAAAAAAGAAAATCATAGTCATAATTACTGCATAACTAAATTTTAAAAGAATATTTTAAATAAAAAATTCCTCGGGCACGGCTATCCCCACTAAGTATTTTTCTTACCCCACCAATCGAGAAAAAAAAATCGATGTTTTATCTTTTCCCACCGATCCGGCCAGGTCAACCAGATTTGGTCGCCACTTCAGGTTTTGGACAACCGGACTTGGTCGCCATTTCAGATTTTGGACGACCGGACTTGGTCGCCATTTCAAGTTTCGGGCGACCGAACTTGGTCGAACAGGATTTGTAATAAAGTTTTAAATTTTTTTTCTTGGAAACATAATCCCATGATGTATATCTTCCTTGAATCCTTCATAATATTCCAAGTCTGAGTTGTAATGTAAGGAGAATCAATTATTATTCTTAAATATAGAATATAAGAAAATTTTTTTTTACATAAGTGACGGACTAATTTTCAAAAGCCAAATATAAAATGTGTTTGGATCAACTGGTATATTTTTTTTGTTTTCAAATAAAGAATCCGCTTAACTACGAATTCAAACGAAACTTAAAAATGATATATATTTGTCTAATAAGATATTTTTCTATAAAAATTTGAATTAATTGAAAGTATACCTACTTACATTTTTTTCGGCCCCTTAGCTGTTGTTTGGATAAAAGAATAAATGTAAAATATGATGGATAAACCTAAAAATTTATTTGTTTACAAAAAATAGGTAGATATAGTTTTGAACCCTGTTCGACAAATTACAGTCGCCCAAAGCCTGAAATTGCGACCAAGTCCAATCGCCCAAAACTTGAAATGGCGATTAAGTTCAGTCGCTCAAAACCTGAAATGGCGATTAAGTTCGATCGCCTAAAATCTAAAATGGCGATCAAGTTCGGTCAACCTGGATTGGTGGGAACAGCCAAACACCGGTTTTTTTTTTTTTTTTTTTTTGATTGGTGGGGTAAGAAAAACGCTTGGTGGGGATAGACGCGCCCGAAATTCCTCTTAAGAATAACTCTGTAAAATATGTAATGTTAAAAAGTTTACATCAAAACGTATTTTTACCGGATGACAAGTAATATTAGGAATTTAAGACTTTAAATCCATACGCAAGATAATAAGCACTATTCTGGTTTCAAACAGGGCATTGGAAAAAACATTAATTTTCCCACTTCAGCAGATAAGACACCCCGAGTGAGTGGGAGAGACGGGGATATGGCATCCATTGAATTCGTCATAACATGCTCTATTCGTCCTTCTATCCCCCTCAGTCGCTCTTCTGCATTCGCTCTATCATTTCCTCCACTTCCTTCTCCCTCTCGTCTCTCACTTTCTCCTCTTCTCATCAGACCCAACTCTCTCTGTCACCGTCTCTTCACACCCTCTTCGCCCAAGAAGCAATCTTGCAGAGCCGGGGAGTATGTGTTCCCTGACCCAATCCCTCAATTCGCCGAAAAGGTCTCTCTTTCACTCCCCCTCTGTGTGTTTGTGTTTATGTACAATTTTATGTGTGGATGTTTTGAAGATTGTCTTTGAATAATGGAGCTTCTTTTTCATCTGGGTAAGTTTGGGTGGAGTCTCTCTGTCAGACATCATTGACAAAAAATTGGTTATTTTTCATTTTTGGTAAGTTTGGATTAATTTGAAATACCCAATATGAAGTGCATCTCTGATTACTCATCACTTTATTATTTGCTTTTCAAATGGATCTTTTATTTTCATCTGGGTGAGTTTGGGGGAGTCTTTCTATTAGACTATATATAGGTATTTGGATTACTTTTCACTTGTTCCACATGCGGTGTGTTGGCTATCGCGCAGTGAATGTATCTTCAAAGGAAGATCAGCTTACATTGAAAATATCCGGGCAAGTAATCATCATCCAGATGATGATGATAGATATCTATCAGTGTGTTGGCTATTCGCGTAATGAATGTGTTGGCTTTTCTCTCCACCCATTCGGATTTGTACTACGAATTCAGAAATGAAATCGCGGTAGCAATATCTACCTCTATTTCAAAAATGTATATCTATCATCCTATGTTGCTGTGAGACTGGGTGAAGTTTCTTTTGGTGGTGGAATCGCTTATAAAACTTCATAGGTTTGAAACTAGGGGCTGATTCATTTGGTTTAGACTATTTCTGCTTCTTGGTCGTTTTGAGATAAGTGGTTTTCTTACTTTATTGTTTCAGTTTATTCGATGACTTAATTCGTTTGATACCCTTCTTTTAAATGGATTTTGTTAGTTGGGATGAGATCCAAATTTGTTTTCCTTGATTAGCTAATCATTCTTTTTTTCTTTTGAGGAAAGCTAACTATTCTAAGTTTTAATATATCTTATACCATATATTGTTTGTTCTTACTGTGGATGCAGGAAACTGATAAGTTTAAGACACATATGCTTGAGAGGTTGTCCAAGAAAGAAATCTTTGGAGATGCGGTAGAGGAAGTTGTGGGTGTTTGTACTGAGGTATCTCTTTAAATTTATATTCCCTGTTACGCTAAATATGTTCTCTTTTTTTGGTACTTGGTGTTCTTTTTTATACTATGATGAAAAGAATGTATAATAGTTGCTTGGTTTGGGCATGCATTATGCACCTGCTCTTTATCAGTCCCGATGTCATCTCCTAATTTATTTATTTTTAAATGACAATAGGCATTTTACCTCAATGTTATTAATTAAGGACTTCCATATAATCAGGAGTCATCCTGTAACATCATATCCTGCTAAACAGCTTCTCCCATGAGCCTTATCATCTGATGACATTCAACCAACCTCAACCCAGTATCATTTTACCAACCCAACCTGTAAGAAATGTCACACGCTACAGGAATGTAATTCATCTCACCCAGACCTCTTCAATACAACCATTTAAACATATACTTTGTTCTGTAGTTCTTGTATAGATAGACCTCTTCAATACAACCATTTAAACATATACTTGGTTCAATAGTTCATGTATATACAATTACCCAAGGAGCCTCAGATAGATGTTTGCTTCTATCATAGAGACATGGTAAGAGGCTTTACTATACATTTTCTTCTTTACCGTCAACTTTTATTAAATACCTACCAAATAAACACTTTTATAAATTTCCTGGGAGTTCTTGGCAAGCAACTCATTAGGGCTTGTCATATTTATTGAGTCCTTTCTACAAGTGAATATAAAAAGTTTAGACAGGCAGGTTGGTTGTTCAACCGGGCATGAATTGAAACTGTCCTAGAATTGACCCATACATGGAACCAGCAATTGTGGTACATGTCCAAGTCAACACCTTTCGTCAATGGTTCAGATTCTAAATAAAATAATGATAGATCTTGTCCAAATCAAAAAGCCACCTTTGTTTGATCTGTGTGCTATATTTATAATAGCTGTCTAATCAACATGATTCAACCCAATTATAATTGCTAAACCAATAACTCAGAGCTGTTCAATAAACCTTTTTTTATTCTTGCTAGTACTTCTCTGAGTTCTCTCCCACTATTCAGTTGTAAGTAGATGCTTTTGCATATGCTTAGAGTTTCTGCCATTCATTCCCATACACAAGCTACTACGTTTTCCCTTACACCTGCTGAACTTCTCTCTGTCTGAACTAAAGGAATAACTCAGTAATGTTTATGGATTTTCTATCTGTAATTTAGCTCTTCCTACATTGCCAGATTAGCATAATTGATGGTTACTGGTAAGTGCCTATATGAATTTGTGGGAACAATGGCATATCTTGCAGAATGGGGAAAGAAAGTAAGAAAAACTCATTGAGTGACAAGCTCTGTTGGCCCATGCTGACACCCCATTCATGTGTAATCTTGTTATATGGCTGATATGTGTACAATTAGGTGTGAAAGACCTTGATGAGATATATAAAGAATGAGAAATATAAAGAATAGATTAATGAATTATTGGGCAACTGCCTACCATTTCATTTTAAAAAAAAAGAAAGATTAATTAATTATTGTTTTCTTTCTGTAAAGTGAACTAATCGACTTTAGTATGGTGCTTTTCTATGCAACAAGAACACAGTTTCTGGATCTTTGTGTTAGACATTCTGTATTTTATATTGTTTCCATGTCCAACATGTATACCTGAACATCTCCATGCCCCATCTCAGGATCACCAATTGCGCTTTCCAAGTGGTCATGTTAATCAATTGCTTGTGCCATTGCTACATAAATTGAACTAAAATGAACCACATCACCATATTACGTATATGAAATCTGTTCAAAGATATAAATAGGCACTTTTATATGAGTTTGGTCGTGTTGCTCCATTTGGGGTTAATTTCAGTTGGCTGATGATGACACACGTTTGTGCAACTATGATATTTATATCTATTGTGTATCTATGCATTTATATGTATACACATTGATGTATATTAATGGTATGAATATTGGACTAGCCGAAATTTTGGAAGATGTTGGGCCTAGGTGATATAAAGTCCAATGTGGCATCAAACAGAGGATATTCTCATTCACAGCTTGGTCTGAATGTAGAGAATTAAGCAATGTTCAGATTTTGCAGAAGATTATCTGGTGAAATATTTATGACAGTTCCTTTCACTTCATTCACTCAGTGGTCATTTTTTGCCACATTAGATCAACCAATATGGGACAGTCTACTACTCAGCTCATTTTTCTTCCAGTCATCATTTTGCTGATCCATTGGTCTTTAATAGAGCCAAAACATGAAAGGCACAATCCAAAGTGTTTGGTTACTTTTCCTTGAAACAGGGGAATCATGCCATATAATTCATGTCCCATCATTGCTTTTTTGTACTGCTTGTTTGACAATTTTTAATTTTTTTTTAATTTCCAAATGATGGGTGAATTTGCTTGCTTTGTTGGATATCTAGATGCTGTCAGAATGGATATTATGATCTGATAAGTAATTTATCTTTAATGGGTGGACAGTTTTATTTGTTAGTATATTTTCCAGACCATCGTTATTGCAATCTTTTGTTCAAATTGTCAATTAAAATTGTGCATGGATTAGGTTACATACTACATGCATTCATGATTGTTCGAACGCGCATGCGAACATCATTAACTTGTTTATATGGAATACAACTGTTCTGTCATACCAATAATTTTAATGCCTTTTTGGGTGTGGCTTTCCCTGACAATAATATGTTTGAATGGAATTGGCGTCCTCTGATCTCGAAACCATATTTTTGTTGAATTTTGCATCCAAATAAACTTTCAGTAACTACAAGCTCTTGCGATATCACGCATCACCGTTCTCCTTTTTATGTTTGAATTGTTCACAGATATTCAGCGACTTCTTACATACCGAATATGGGGGACCAGGCACGCTACTGGTCGTTCCCTTCATCGACATGGCAGATACTTTGAACGAGAAGGGTTTGCCTGGCGGACCTCAGGCCGCACGTGCTGCTGTTGTCTGGGCTCAGAAGCATGTCGACAAGGACTGGAAGGAGTGGACGGGTAGCGAGTAGTCAGACAATGAGCAAATACACATCCTCTAGAGTTGCCTCTTGCCATAGATAAGGAGATGTATGAAATAGCTTAGGAAATTTTGACTGGCATCAGATTTTTTTGTGGAGGAATATGTTGTTTTGTTTATCATGATGAAACAGTTTGGTCAGTTCTGTATAATTCATGGGTGCATAAACCAGATCATAATAGATGAGAAAAAAACCTTGTCTGACATTGTTACTGTTAGCTATGTTTGGATTAATGAAGAATCTCAATCATTTTTCACCTTTTTGGGTAAGATTCAGACTGTACAATTTATGAACATGTGGGGTTTAGTAGAGTTTGATAGAAACCCAGAAATATGGTTCCTGGATTGTGCGGCGCATGCTCCAAATGTTAAACTATTCACTGCTACTACAAATTCCCATGGCGTATATAGAAAGTTTCCAGCTTCTGAGCCTGCCATCGCAGAATTTCCAGAATAGGTGTCTAGAGGTGGGCTAGTGGGGGGGCACCATTGTTTATAGTATGGTCACCAAGATTTGAGCATCTGAGCATACATAAATTGGGACATTCCACTGCGAGCAAATAGTATGAAGGGCATTGGTGATGTCTGTTGCTTCTGCAATAGGTGGGGGATGCATGGGGACATCCATCCCATGCAACTCCCAGAATTTGGCAAGGAGAGAATTGAAGGGCAATCCATCTAGTTTGCTCGAGGATGTAAAAGATCATAACACGAGAGATTCGGCATATTTGAATTCCTATATATCCACTCCTGTGGTACTTCATCATATGATTCATATAAGATCCATCTGTCTAGATATCATCATATACATCTAGAAAGCCGTATGCTTTGGAAGAAGAAGCTCGTATAGTTTGGGAAGGAGTTGTTTTTTTTTAAAAAAAAAAAACAGAAAAAAAAAGAAAGAAGAATATACTTCAACCCATGTCCTTAGAGTGGACAATTAGCTATTGCAACGAGTGTTGTAACGAAACCCATTGCTAAAGAGAGTAAATAAGCCATAATAAGATCAGAGGGCCCCTACCCCCAAATAGGGTCCCAAATCTTTAAAAATAATATTGTATTAAAACTATTTGAGTATTTTTAGAATTAAGATTTAATATTTTTTAAAAAAAAATTATCTATATCCTTGTTTTTATCCTTTTTTAAATTTCTGAAAACTTATTTAAATTTTTTCATATTTATAGGAATTTAGTTTAACATTTGAATTTATAATCTTTTTATTAATAGATCCCATGTTTCAAGGATTTTTTTTTATTATTGTTCATTAAAAACGGAACATTTTTTTTTTGTATTTATTTATTTAATTTTTTTGAAGATTAATTGTTTGTTACTCACTATTTATTTTTATTTTTTTGGCCCCATTTCATGAATTCACCTAAGGGCCATTCCCATTAAACGAATCTTAGGGCCGGCCCTGAATAAGATTACCATTTGTTGTTTGGTATCCAAAAACTGCTAAGTAGCAGTCATTTGTGGCCCTTATTTAGGTGTAGGAATCGGTACCTTAATTCCTAGAATCTAAGAATTAAATAATAATACATCACCATAATTTAAACTTTAAATATCAACTCTAATATCTATTACACATTGTGACGCATGACCTATTGATGGGGTGGTGGGGCATGTAGCTAAGAGCTTAACAGTTCTAAAAAACTCATGGATAGGGTGAGGGTGGAATAATTTTATGAACCATGAGTTATCTTAGATTTCTTAATGGGAAAAATCGGTTGTGCTTATATATGACTAGAACTTAGACGCATTCTTAAGCTATTAGTCCACAAAGGGCAAAACGAAGAATTTTACCGGCAATTCCAAGATAGAAGACACATGTCACAAAACTTATTTGGTTAATAAGTATGAAGGGCATAGGGGTTAATGAAAGGGTAACATCATTCTTGGATGCAAATTTCGTTCTAAGACCCCTTGTGATACTCTGCACTCTCTTATTGGATGATGAACAAGCCAAGGGGAATGGAACTCATTTCCAGCAAATCAACACATTACATAATACTCTAGGAAATTCACTCTGAAAGGGTGCCCCCTCCATTTTTTTTTAACGAAACTATAGGCATGTGTATATTCCAATAAAAATCAAAATAGACACCGTTTGAATGGGAGTGAGAAAAAATAGAAAAAAAACATAAAGATAGAAAACAATTTTAAAATAGATAGAAGGTCACGCACAAGACCCGAAAAGGTTGACATAGAAAAGATTTCTTCACGCACACCTCTCCGTCTTAAAAGACTATGTCCCCCTCCGTTAGTCACTCATGTTGATATAGCAGTAAATGTTGATCATGTTCAAGAAGGAACTCCGAGAAAGATGTGTATGATACTACGGGGGGGAAGCGTCTGAGGAGTCTGATTGCTTCACTCCTTTCTATCTATAAAAATTATGGGAAGGAGTATTCCAGGAGTCCAATTATCACACCCATATAGCTTTACTCATAAAGAGTATCATAGGAGGATTGCTATCAACAAATGATCAACACTACGATTCTCATAAGCACGCACATGACTCTCCATGTGACAACTGTTTTGATGAACTTAACTATTCTTATGCGTTCTCGAATCATATTCCGACACATATTTATACCTCTAGATACTCACCACATGGTCTAACCATTGCATAACACGCGTACATATGATGAAGTAATTAAAAGGAGACTTGGCATGCCAGGATTTATCTATAAATAGAATTCCACAATCCTAAATTTGAGGTATAAGATTCATTTTTCTCATATATTATTTTCTATCCAATCATTTTTCTTCCACGAGAAAAGCAAGATTTCTAACTTAATCGGAGGGCCTGTGGCACTCACCACACTAGGGTCAAGATCACGTATTAGATAGACTAACCCCATCCACAAAGGCATGTGAGTTGGAGCCAAATCACATTGCTGACTTGGTCAAAGAAGAATAATGGGAATACATGACACCCTATCATTAGTCCACGTGGAAGAATCTTCCACGTCAGCCAATTGTGCTCAGCACGCAACCTTCGTCTATAAATAGAGAGGTACCCCCCTCCGAGTGATGTGCACATGTTTACGCAATTTCGCATATGTTCATATTCGTTCTTTCCTTCCATTCTTGAATCTCGTACTAACTTGAGCGTCGGAGGTTCATTGGCTGAAACCACACTAGTGTGAGTTCAAGAAGGAGAAACTGACGATCACCAGCCACAAAGTCACATCGCCAGTTCTTCCGGATCTACATCAACCTAGGCTAGATCGACTTTGAATCCAGCCCACTTCAAGAAGAGGATTGTTCTCCCCTCAACAAAGTTGAATGCCAAGCACCATAAACTCTATCAGAGAAAAGTACTCAAATGGATAAATATTAGCAAAATGTATCATTTTTTGCTTATTAAAAGCAACAAATGCATTACTCAGATCAATACATGCTATGCAAAGAAGCAACGAACTCAGTAGTAATGTCACAAAAATAATGATTGAGCTCTTGAAGTTGCATATCTATCACAGTGTAAAATGTTTCAAAACGATAACGGTATAGGTTTGTAGTTTCGTCAACTATACATCTTGATCGCCCTGAAGCTACGTACATCTCATTCATATTCATAATTTCAATATTGTGTTTGACACAAAATAATGACACCTCTTCCACTAATGCTTCCCATCCAACATTCTCATGCATCATAAAATAGTTGCTTGGATATTTTGACTAACCCTATCTCATTTACAATGTCTTGATCTTTATTTGCGATGCCCATGACAACTTATTTGTGATGCCCAATACATTTCTCATTAAATGCAAGTTGGAACTCAAAAGATTGCGCTATAATAAAAAAAAAAAAATTGTTTCCATTCTTTGATATGCACTTGTACCATTTTCTTCAACTACATCCACCGCATTAATAATGACACCGCCGCAAATCCAAACATAAAACTGATGTCTGCGTTTCAACACTGGCCCAGCACTTGTACCATTTTCTCAAACGCCGAGTAAACTCACCCTTCCAATTTCTCTACCTTAGGCATTGAGAAAAGGGGTTGGGATAAGGAAATAATTGGGTTAAATCACATGTTATCCCATATGGCATAAGAAAAAAAATGATAAAACATAGACAATTACCCGTATTTTGAGAGAAAAAGTAGAGATATTTTGTTCCACGTAAAAAGTGGAATAGACTTTATCCCTATCTTTAATCTTATTTTGTAAAACATGGACAACATTTATGACCACCCTTCCAAAAAAAAAAAAAAAAGATCAAAAACTTCATAAAATCAAAACCAACCCTTTAATAGAAAGGGTAGACTCGATATTTTTAAATTTTTTTTGAAGTTATCTCATATTTTATATCATGTGATCCAAATGCAAAGTTAAAGATAAGAACAAAAAAAAAATAGAGATAACAAAATCCATTATAAAATATGAATATAGATAAAAATAATAATTTTTTTATTTTTATAAATTAGACTAACTTGTTCTAAATATATAGTCATTTATCAAACTAAGCCTAAAAGCCGTTGGGGGAGGATATATGTATACCTTCTTGTCCACGTGACCTGTCCTTGGAATTTCTCTTCCAATGATTTTCTTATAGAGATTTTCTTTATAATTTCATCTACCTGGACCACTAATAGGTGTGGTTTTGGGACAATATTCTACGTGTGATGGCGCCACATACTGACCACCACCTTTTCTCTACCTAAAGAAAAGAATTGTAAGTTAGTGAATGAAATGAATGAATATCGTTACGAAGAAGAAAGGTCAACCATCACAATCATTTACTCACTCTCTCACTCAGGACGCCAGCTTTTACATCACAATCATTTACTCACTCTCTCCACTCAGGACGCCAGCTTTTACACAGCACATATATATATTATCCGTGATGCGCGTGTGAGCCCTTCCATGCTACGCTTTCTCTTATGTTTATGTAGGTCCGATGTCACACTTTGTCCATCGTATCTTCTCATCAGTCAAAAATATTTGTCAAGTTATTTTAGGTGCAACGTCAAGAAAAGTGACAAAAATTACACCTTTTAAAGCACCGGTTCAAAGTGCGGTGGGAGGAAGAGATTTTGAAAATTATATAGTACGCTCTTTCGCTGATCTGATAAACATTAATCACATCTGTAGGGGACCAACGACTCTATTGATTCTTCATGAAATTGAGATTTGGAAGAGAAGAGTATGGGAGGAGAAAGGAGAGGAAATTAAGAAGTTTCTAAAAAGAGAAAGATTAGAATCTAATTAAATGTTAAATTTAGTTTAAAAATTTTAATTACAAGATATCTCAATTATAATGAATTTTGATATGTCAATTTATATATAATTGTCGCATGCATGCAAGATAGGTGATCGTTGACTGTATTTGATTTGTGGTTGTCGTGATTACATGTATTTCTAAATGAAGAGCTGGCCTTAGTTCGTCTCCTACTGTATACGAGAAAGGGTTGATGTATACTGATTATAAAACGGTTCTCAGCCACCCAAAAAATATTCTTAATTAATTACCAGTAGGTGAGGTATGTGGCAACTGGCAATGTGCATCAATTTTTTTCAATATCATGCAGTTAATCTACTATAATCAGGGTGCATGCAGCCCTTGTACTAAACCTGACATATAATTTATGTTATGCAAATATGCTATGTGTTTCACTTGGTGAAATTGTTAGGTTTAGGTTTTGCATTAGATCCAGTTTTTGGATCATCAAGGAAGAGTTGCAAGTGCGGATTTTTCCTGTCTCTGAATATAATTTGCCCCTACGATTGAAATACGGGCCAGAATTACACAATTTGCTCCCTCATAGTCAAGGGCAATGCCCTTGTAAAAAATCAAATGTATTTTTCACGTGTAATGATATGATGTAATTTTGTATTATGTGTGGGGGTATTATAATAATGTACTAGGCTCTATATATTTTTTTATGAGTTAAATTCAAATACAATTGAGAATTGCATTAGGGTTTAGGAGAGTGGATTTGTAATCCCATTATCCATAAAATTAATAAAAATCCTCACTTCCCTTTACGTGAATGTAAACAATTTTTTTTTATTAAAGTATGCATTTTATTTTATTTTTTAGGGATTTATCCATATAACTCCTTGTAAACTGACTAAAATCCATATAACCCCCTGACTTTTCTTAAAATCCATATAACCCCCTGAAAACACCTAGTAAATCCAAAAATCCCCATGAATAAAATTTACGTTGACAGATGATGAATATTTTATGAATATTATGTTTGGTTAATCCTGGTAGAAAACACAGTATACAAAAAAAAACCCTACAATGTGTTAAAAATGTGAAAAATCCCTTGTAAATTACGATTTTACCTCCCTTCAGATAGGATTTTATAATATATCCAAAAAGGACAAAATCATCATTTTTCATAGGATTTTTCTTATTTTTAACACATTGTAGGAGTTTTTAAATATATTGTATTTTCAGTCAAGGTTAACCAAATGAATTATTCACAAAATATTCATCATCTATCAATGAATATTTTATTCAGGGGGTTATTTAGATTTATTAGATGTTTTTAAAGGATTATATGGATTTAAGAAAAGTCAATGGGTTATATAGATTTCAGTCAGATTTAAAGGGGTTGTGTGGATTTTTCCCTTTTAACAATGCATGATCAGTTAGCCTTTCCATATATATTGTCGTTTCCTAAGATTTGGATAGTCACCCACTGTCTATTGTCAAGTAATTTGTCTTGGCCAGGGTACGTACTAAAATGGGAGCAAGGAAATTTTGTTATGGAAATATTGAATATCAAACTCTTGGGTTTTTTTTCTTCACTGGGGAAATTGATTTGGGCTTTCCACATAATATGTATTAAAAAAAAGAGAGGATAATGTATGCTATAATCTTTTTTCAATTCCAATTCCAATTCCAGTTCACATTTTAATTTTTTTAAAAATAGTATACATCATTTAATAAGATATATGCTTAAAAAAAATGAAACATATATTTCTATAAATTGTATGAATGTATTAAAAAAATATATAAAAACTTTCTAAAGAAATATACTGAAAATTGTGTAACAACACTCTAAAAAAAATGATGAAAACTACGTGCGGGGCTGTCGCTGATATTTTCTTTAAGATAGATACATCCAATCTACATTAAAAAAAAAAAGACCATACCCAATTTCAAAGTTTACCAAATCCCCTATTTCATTAGAAATATGAGATTGTTTTTATCCCATGAAGCTGTTGAGAAGGCTCAGTTTATGCAAGTCGATATTTCCCTTTCAAAAGAGCTGGACCCAATGTTGTGTATGCGTATGGGGCAAAAACTTTTGATGAACCCCCACAACAAGAATTTGACTCATGGATGATCTGGCTTTTTGGACCTTATAACATACACATAAATTTGACATATATTGCTTGTTATCTGTCCCACCACCACCACCACCATCTATGGTCTGTAAACACCACAAAATAAAAATAAGGTCTCATTCAGAGCAAATGAAGCTTATCTCCATGCAGACGTCCATGTCCAATGACAGACCCTAAACACCTAAAGATTCTCTGATTGGGCTTTCCATGCACGTCTCTTTTAACAACCATAACAACCATACCAACATATAAATTACTTATAGCTTTACATGCAAGTTATCATATAGAGCAAGTGCTCTTCTTCTTCTTATTCCTTATATTCTTCTTCATGGATTCATTTGTTCTTTGCATGATGTGGAGGCTATTAGTGATAGCTTTGATGGTTTTTCTTGTATCTTCACAGAGTGTTAGCTATGATAAGAATTACAAGATCACATGGGGAGGGAACCATGCCCAGTATTTTAACCAAGGTCAGGAGCTCAGGCTCTCCATTGATCCGTCCTCCGGTGCGACTTCTTCTATCCTCTCTTTTTAAAATAAAAAGAAATTCATGTATAGTTATTTTAGTTTAATTTCTCTGTTCTAATTTCTGAATTTCTTTGTTTAAGGTTTTTTTTTTTTTTTTTTGCTAGCATGCATATATTTGTGATTCTAGCATATATACTCATGGAATAGTTATAACAAGTGCCTGTTTTAGGAATAATTCATTCACTTTCTGGATGGAATTCAAAAAATATAAATAATAAGTAATGGATTGTTCACAAGAGTAGTTTGAGAATTTCTAGGGAACAATAAAATGATTAATTCATAAAATTCAAGTTTAATTCAACCGTTTGTATAATTAAACATCATGAAATTTTTTTTTCCCAATTTTTCAAAGCTATGATAAACAATTTTATCCAAGTATTGAATCAGCATACAACCACAGATTTCAATTTTTATAATCATTATTTTGGTGATATATTAGCTATCTCAAAACAATTTCACTTAATTATTAAAATACAGATTCACTATTTACGGAGTCAACCCTCTCCTTAGGTCTGTTAAACAGCTCAGACTGTTACCTAAGGCCCTCACCCGGGAAGGACCCTAATTACGAAAAAAAAACATGTATATTTTTTATAGGCATTTATAAAAACTAAATAATTTTTTTTGTAATTATAAAAAGAATTATGTGAATATGCATGTGGATCTCATCTTAGGGGTGGTTCACTTAAAGCCCTGCCCACATTATTTATATCCACACAACTGCATTTGTACCCAAAACAAGTACGTAATTCAATGAATCTTGTCACAACCATGGACCACAAGTAGGGATAAACATTAAAAGGTTCACACACACATTCTTCATAGAATATTTTGTGAACTGGGGCCAGTACGACAAACTAATAAATTCAATGTACTAATGTTGTTTACTACTATATATTAATTAATTGCCTGTAATATGATACATATATAGGAGCTGGATTTGCATCAAACTCCTACTATGGCTCGGGTTATTTCAGAATGAGAATTATGGTCCCAAACAGGGATTCTTCAGGGGTGGTGACAGCCTACTATGTAAGCACCACAACCAAATTAGCCCACTTGAAACAAATGTTTGATTGAACACATTCAATTTATTAATTGACACAATTGTTTCTTGTTTAATTAATTAATCATGATTAGCTCTCCTCGGTGAAATCAAATGGCTACCATGACGAAATGGATTTCGAGTTCTTAGGCAACGAGCCTGGGAAGCCTTATATCCTACAAACGAATATCTTCACCGGCGATTCAGGGAACAGAGAGCAGCGCATCCGCTTGTGGTTCGACCCGACGACAAATTTCCATTACTATGGAATACTTTGGAACCCTTATCAGATAGTGTAAGCAACAAAACTCTCTGGGTAGATGATCAGTTGTTTCATATAAAATGATTTATCGATAGTTGTCACAAAACATTTTTAAGTGTCACTGAATACCTATGGTGACGCTTGGATAACTGTCACCATAGGTTTTAGTGGCGATCCATCATCCTATGATAGATTTTTTGAAAAACGTCACTCAATTCTTTTTACAGTATATTTATAGTTTGTACATATTTTGATTTTTCAAATATATACTTGACTAATGAAACACATTTTTCACATCAATTGAATAGTTATAAACTATGTTATTCGATTTCATATATTGTGATAGTATGATTAGATAAATATATCAAGTTAATTCAAACTAAAAAGATGAATATCATTTGAATCGAAGGTTCACGGTCGACGAAGTCCCGATTCGAGTCTTCAAGAACAAGAGGAACATCGGCATCAACTACGTGACACAGCCATTACAGGTGCAAGCAACATTGTGGGACGGTCATCAATGGGCAACGCAGGGAGGACGTCCGGTGAACTGGGGGGAGTCACCCTTCGTGGCGCGTTTTCAAGGCTTCGGGATCGCCGGATGCCCCTCCGGCGATGCCGCAATCCCTGGAGTTTGCTCTTCCCCCAGATATTGGTGGAACAAATACAAGGAGCTCAGTTTGGCACAGCAGAGGGCGTATGAGAATGTTAGGTCCAGATTTTTGTTGTATGATTACTGCAATGATAGGGGGAGGACTCCTAAACCACCACCTGAGTGTGTGTGACAAAATGTTGGTTGGGGTTTAAAGTGGAAGATTGATTTCATCATAGGTTTCATGGGTTTACTTTATTTGATTTGTCTGTTGTAGAAATATGAGTGGGAGTGAGTGTGATTTGATTGTCAACCAAAAATGTAATTGTTGAATGTTGATGGTACTCTACGTTATGTATTTGTTTTAGAGATGAAAGGAGGTTGGTGAGGCTAGAATAAGCTAACATAAATTTTGATAGTATTTTCAGTGGAAGATTGGAATAACTATATATATCCATGAATAATAATCCATCTGAATAAGCTTACATCGCATCCTATGTGGGAGTCATAAACTCAAGCACATTCTTTAATATTGATTCAAGAAAATAGAGGATATCATTTCTCATCCAATCTTATTCATTCAAAGTCGTAATTAGATTATGAAAGACAGATTAGGGAGAGATTTTTTAATCTACTATTTACCTTGAATATATAAGAAAATAACAAACAACTAGGAAATCATAAATTTCCCAATTGTTATCCATCATGGATAATTATTCTATGTTAGTTTCAGTCAACCTCAAATTAAATAGGGCCTATAATAATTAGGAGTACGAACAAAATATAAAAATAGATTTCATTGATTTAACTTCCTTAAGGCCTGGTTTGGCATTCGGATAAGGGGTTAGGATAAAGAAATAATTGGATTAAATCACATGTTATCCCATATGGCATAAGAAAAAAAAAATAAAACATGGACAATTATCTATATTTTGAGATAAAAAAAATAGGGATATTTTATTCTAAATAAAAGTTGGAATAGACTTTATCCCCCTTTTTTAACCTCATTTTGTAAAACATGAACAACATTTATAACTGTTCCCAAAGAAATAAAAATAAAAAACTTCATAAAACCAAAACCAACAATATTAATACATCTTTAATAAAAAGGGTAGACTTTGTATTTTTAAATTTTTTTTTTTTTAAGTTATCCCATATTTTACATCATGTGATCCAAATGCAAAGTTAAGTATAAGAACACAAAAAAATGGGAATAACAAAATGCATTACCAAATGTAAATATGGATAAAAATAATAATCTTTTTATCTTCATAAATTAGACTAACTTATCCTAAATATTTATACATTTATCAAACTAGACCTAACTTTGAAAAGGTTCTCATTGAGTGACCTAAATTTATTAATCACATTTTAAGCTAATGGCAAGAAGACATGTCATCTATTTTTGCGTGACATGTTGAAACGTGAGTTGTCATTCTCTTATTGACTGGGATTAAATTTTTGATAAATTTACTAGTGCCTAGTCTTTACTCAAATGAAAATAGCAGTAAAACTTCGACGTCTAAATTTGTCATTGATTTTCATATTACACATAATAATTTATAGATCAAATACTTATTGTCCACCAGAAAACAACTTATTAGGATTGGAAAGTCAGGTAGGATTTCAATCTGGTCATTGGATCAGAATTCATCTATTTGGAACCCATCCTATTAGGACGACCCAATTTGAGCAACATCACTCGCAATATATACTATGCCAACATATATATATATATATGTATATATATATATATATAACCTATCAAAAGAAACATAAAAATATATGTATTCAATTTATCGAGTATATGTTTCATTTTTTTATAAAATTTATACTTTGATTAGTCAAGTATACATCTCAACAAGAAATGCAAACCATGTGCAGTCTGCAAAATGAATACAGAAATAGCTAAAGATAACATTTTTCATCTTTGCAAAATTTGACTACTTCACCGGATAACCAAGAAAAATCTTCCACATCCAATCAATGCAAAATGACCTTTCAATTTTAGGTTTGATAACAACCTTATATTGAATTGTCACAAGACTACCAATTCTCCACAACAAACCAAATTTCTTTTTATAAACTAAAAGCCAAATTGAACCAAATTATTGATTCAGTTTTGCAGTATACAAAAGACAGGAGAGCAAAAAGTTAAACAATTTTTTATAAAAAAAAATGTGGTGAGAACCATATACAACTCCCATGTCTTCAGATCCTCAGAAACTGTCTTTACCCTTTCTCATCATCTCATCTCTGTCGATGAAACGGCGCATCATTTCGGCCTTCTCCAACACGATGCAATCATCTTCCTTCCCAAACCATTTGTACCTGTTCTTTGCGACATGGTCATAAACTGCATCCCTCAAAGGGGTAGGGATCACCAGCAGGACACTCAGTGCAGAGTACGGTAGTGGCAGGTATGATGCAATCTTAAGAGCAGCTGTAATCAAAATAATATGTTAATTGCCTTTGGTTGCAGACGGTACTTGAATGACTAACAGACATGTGAAGGACTCAAATTTCTAAGTGCATACATGATTCATGAGACACTATGATGAAACTCTCTAGTTGTTGATACTTTTATTTCCTTCTTCTAGACATGCTTCATATTCATCGTCACTCCTTTTTGATGGAATAAGGCTTGTTGTTTTAAGATAGGTGCATCCATCATTCACTAGATATGATGATGCAAGTTTTATGAATTGTTTCTGTACAATGAAACAAGCATTCAACCTAAATGATTAGCAAAAAGTTATTTTCACTGGTTTATTTGTCGTTGTGCACAATATTGTAGATACCGAAAACAAATATGAGACCAAAACAAGAACAATAGCATATTATGTAATTTGGCTTGAACCTACATTTACGGGGCAAATTCAAAGAGAATTTACTATTACATGTAAGACTTATAAGAGACTCACAAACTCAATAGAGTTTTGCACTCTTAGCTACCCCTCCCGACCTCAATAGCCCAAAATAGTCTCTACGTAAGGAAATTTATCTCAATGACCTCCCCCAACAATTTCTTAATAAACTGTTACAATAAATCATATTCATAATAGTTTATAAGATACTAGGAGATATATTTTATCAAAATAGCTAAATTAAATCTTAACTAACCCAACTTCTCCATGCATGCTTCTTTGGCGGCCACTATCCCTTGACAACCCATGATCATCACGTGTCCTTCACACTGCCCCCTCTACAAGGAAGGCCACCAAGAACTCCCTGCATGTCATGGGGTGCTCTCCTTCTTTTCTTAAATTTCAGTCCTCTCATGCATCATGAAAAACATGCATGGTGGACATCTGTTCACATGAAAAAAACTATCATGCACGGACATCTTTCTTCACGCATCTGGTGATGATTTTTTTTCTTCTTAGAGTGAACATGACTCATTGACCCTGAAGCAGTCATGTTGCAAACAATAAATTCACCAATGACCTCAATAGCCCAAAATCGTCCCTACATAAGGATATTTATCTCAATGATCTCCCCCAACAATTTCTTAATAAACTGTTACAATAAATCATATTCATAATAGTTTATAAGATACTAGGAGATATATTTTATCAAAATAGCTAAATTAAATCTTAACTAACCCAACTTCTCCATGCATGCTTCTTTGGCGGCCACTATCCCTTGACAACCCATGATCATCACGTGTCCTTCACACTACCTCCTCTACAAGGAAGGCCACCAAGAACTCCCTCTCCTTCTTTTCTTAAATTTCAGTCCTCTTGTGCATCATGAAAAACATGCATAGTGGACATCTGTTCACATGAACAAAACTATCATGCACGGACATCTTTCTTCACGCATCTGGTGATGATTTTTTTTCTTCTTAGAGTGAACATGACTCATTGACCCTGAAGCAGTCATGTTGCAAACAATAAATTCACCAATGTGGACACCATCATCGACCATTTCATTATCCATGTCGCCATCGATTCTCTTTCTTTAGACCTTCAAATTATGTTTGTTATACACATTGCGAAAACCGACAACAAACCCAAATTCGAAACAAGAACAATAGCACCACAAACGTAAGCACATGTTTTACATGATTCGATCAAAGCCTACATCTACAGGACAAATTCTAAGAGAGTCCACATTACAAGTGAGATACAATACTTACAAAGAGACTCACAAACTCCCATGGAGTTTCCCTCTCTTAGTTACCCAGCTCAATGCCTCTTTGGGATCTTTACATTATTTCAATGTCGTGAAATGTCTCGGAATAGCCAAACAAAATATTTATATGAGGATATTTATAAAGAAATATCTCAACAACCTCTCCAATAACCTCTTAACAAACTATAATAGTAATTATATGTTATCCAAAATAGATTATAAGATAACAACCCCCTATGATAGATGACAATCCATGCAGGATAAGCAAATTTTTGTTTGGTTACTTTTCTATTATTCTCATTAAGAAATGTAAAAGTGACTTTTTTGTTGTTTGTTTCACCATGAATAAAGTGAAGATAAGTGGTGGATAAGAGTTTAAAACTTTTTAAATGATAACTATACCCCTATATAAATTGTTGTGTTTGGGAATAAATGTCAAAGGTATGTATGATATGATAGATGTGGTATATTTTTGGGATCTGTGTTAGTATTAGATGAGATAATTTTTTAAAAATAACACAAAAGGGTATTATTATCCATCGGCATAGATAAGCCCTAATAAGTAATTCCAAAACCCCTAAAATAATTATTAGGCTTATTCCTAGCTTATCCAGGCATAGCTATGAGATTTTATTTTTCCAAAAACAAACAACTTTTTTTCCTTCAGGAACAACTATTCCCACCAATCAATTTCTTAAACCCACTACCTCAAATAATTCAAAACCCAATTTTCTTTTATGGTATGAAAATCATTGTCCCCACTACGCACTCTTGAACCCTTTCTGCCCCCAACCACCCTCTCACATCAACGGAGAGTGTGCGACGACAATGACAAAGACTGAGAGGAGGGGGAGGAGGAAGAGAGAAGGTCGGGGAGGAGGGGCCAAGGGCATAGGTGGAGGTGGAGGCGTGGGAGGTGGTGGTGGTGCCTATGGGAGGTGTGGTGGCCCCGGTGGGGTGGTGTTGATGTGGTGGCTGTGGTGTTAGAGGTGTGGTGGCTGTGGTGGTGGTGGTGGTGCCATGGTGGTGGCTGTGACATGGGAGGTCTGGTGGCTCCATGGTTGTGGTATTCATGTGGTGGCTGTGGCGGTGATGTTGTGGTTTTGGTGACCGCGGTGGTGGTTGTGGTGCAATGGTGGTGGTGGTGGCTTAGATGGTGTGGAGGTCACAATGGTGGTGATGATGTGGTGGTTGGAGCATGTGGCCGCAACAGTGGTGGTGTGGGGGGGGGGGGGGGGGGCAGTGGGAGGATGGAGGGGAAAAAGGGGAAAGAAAAGAGAGAGATATAGATGGGTTGGTCGAATTAAAAGTTGAAAAAGAAATTGCATGTATTCATAGGTGGGTTTAGGATTCTTATAAAATAAGATTAGTGGGATTAATAAGGTGGTGGGATAAAAAAATATGGGAATGGGAGCTAGGGCTGGTAAACGAGCCGAGCAGCTCGGGCTCGGCTCAGTTAAAGCTCGTTCAGGCTCGTTCGATTAGACAAACGAGCCGAGCTTGAACAATTTTTAAAGCTCGGTTTGTAAATGAGCCGAGCCCAAGCCAAGCCGAGCCCGAGCTTATGTTACTTTCACATGTATAAGGTGTTGTGATTTGTGAAATGTGATTTCTCAAATACTAAACAAGATTTTTTTTTAGCTAAACGAGTTTGAGCCGAGCCTTGATTCGAGCTTCGGCTTAACTTATTTAACAAACGAGCCGAGCCGAGCCGAGCCTGATACTAAACGAGCCAAGCTGAGCCTGAGCAGGTCTCAGCTTAGCTCGTTCAGCTCGTTTATCACCCCTAATGGGAGCAGAGTTGGCCCTGGGGGTAGGCGACCAAGGCACTTGTCTAGGGCCCTTATCCCAAACAAGGCCCCAAATCCCTAAAAATAAGATTGTATTAAAACTGTTTGAATATTTTTAGGATTAAGATTTATTTATTTTTTTCAATTTTATAGAAATTTAGTTTTGCATTTGAATTTACAAGGAATGTAACCTTTTCACTAAAAGATCCCACTTTTCAAGGAGTTTGTTTTTGCTTTTTTTTTTATTGTTCACCAAAAAGGAAAACTTAATTAATAATCGTTCTTCTTATCTGGTAACGTGTTTTTTGTTTTTTTTATTTTTGACGATTAATTGTGCTGTCACTCACCATATTTTTTTATTTTTGGGGCCTCATTTCATGAATTCGCTTAGAGCTCATTCCCATTAGACAAATTTCAAGGCCGGCCCTGAATGGGAGTATATGTTCCCCTTTCTTTATTCCCCTCTATCCCCCAATTATGCCTCACCACAAACAAGAGTAAGAGATAAACTTTATCCAAATAGTTAAAGATTAAATATTAACTACCCTAATCAATGACATTCCCACTCTATTATGACTTCATCATGACCATCCGATGTTGGTACAATGGATCAAGAAATAAATCCCAAATATTGGACTAAGACTTTAACGCAATAAACCATGGACCAATTTGTTTTGATGCCATCATCTCTCGCGTGCTTTAAGCTCATGAAGCCATTTCATACTGCATGTTTTCCTAACAGTTGATTTGGTACCCAAATCTTCAACTGAATGTCATAAATTTGATTTATAATTGCAAGGCTATGGAAATTGCAATGCTATCCTTGCTTCATGGTGTTTTCTTATTCTAAGTTTTCTTTTCATTTGTCAGAGAGATCCCTCCTCACCTTTTGTTCAAGGGTTATCATTGAATGCTCCAACATCTTTTCTCAAAAAAAAAGTGTTATATAATTGTTGAATTATAATACTGTTGAAAGCCTATCTATTTCACATGTTCTATATGCAGATGATTCGGTCGTCTTCAGTTCAGCGGACTCACGCTCAATTCGGGGTATAAAATTCATTTGTGTATGTTTTGAAATCCTTTCAGAGCTCCATATAAACTTCCAAAAGTGCTCTATGCTGGGTATAAACATGGAGAACGATGAACTCATGCGATTGGCTAGGATTTCTGGGTGTCCAGTTAAGCATTTTCCCACTCGGCTCTTTGGCCTTCCCCTCCACATTGGGAAGCTAAGGAAAGCGGATTGGTTACCCCTCGTGGAAAGGTTTGAAAAACGCTTGGACGGTTGGAAAGGAAAAGCTTTGGGCACAGGGGGTCGCCTAACGCTTGTGCAAGCTGTGCTATAAAATCTCCCAATCTTCTTTCTATCTATTTTCAAGGCTCCTGTGGGAATTCTTCAACGGCTGGAAGCAATCCGACGGAGATTCTACTGGCAGGGCAGCTTTGGGGAGGGCAGGAAGGTGCATATGGTGAAATGGGATCAGATATGCAGCAGAAAAAAAGACGGGGGGGAGGGGGGGCTGGCATGCTCAACTTGGCGAATATGAATAAGGCTCTATTAAGCAAATGGCATTGGCGTTGGCGCTGGCTGGAGAACAGAAATAGAGATTGGGCTCGCTTATTGGAGAACAGGTTCAGACGCGGAGGTCATTGCAAGCGTTTCCCACCCCTTCTCCCCATCTATCTAGCATATGGAGCGGCATATTGGAAGCTACAGAAGGTTTCATGGAGGCAATTAGTTGGAAAATCAGCTATGGGCGTGACACTAGTTTTTGGCACGACACTTGGTTGGGAGACTGTCCTTTAAAAGAGAGATTTCAATAGTCTATCAGTTATCAGCCTCCAAAATAGGGTCTGTGCAGAGCTTCTGGAGTGCCACGCCGGGGGAGGGGCATTGGGACATTCATATTCGGGGGAGATTAGGCGAAGCGGCTGCCAACCTAGTCTCAGATCTGTTGCAGGAATTATATGAGGTGCATCTCGACAATGATACACGGAACTCAGTGGTTTGGAGGCCGCAGCCATAACAATCCTTCTCAGTCCGCAGCTGTTATGACTGGTGGAGGCGAGACCACCCTCGTTTCAATGTCACAGCAAGCAAGGCAAAGGAAATTTGGCATTTGAAGACCCCTCTCAAGGTCAGATCTTTCACTTGGTTCATGTATCAGGAAAAGATCTTAACAAAAGTATATCGTGCGAAGTGGGATCCTCATGCGGACCGGTTATGCGTGATGTGCGGGTTGGAAGAAGAAACCATCAAGCATCTCATAATGGAGTGTCCCCTTACTAGGCAGTCTTGGATGTTTCTCTGCAGAACCCTCCAGGGCCCATGGGAGGCAGGTAGGTCCTTATGCAGCAGAGGTGATCGAAGCGCTAAGTCAAAGGTCACTCAATTGTACCCGCTGTAGTTTGGGCTTTATGGCTAACTCATAACCATTGCATTTTTAGGAATGCTCGCATGTATGTAGAAATGTATGGGACATGGCCAAGAACTTCATTCGCGACTGGGGGACTGCTTGTGGAGGGGCAAGTAGAGTGAGTTTTGTTGGGGAACAAATTGTAATTGTAGAATAGTCAGTCGTGCCCTGGAATTCTGTGGTAGATCCCTCTTCTACCACTCTTATCTTGCTTTTATGTTGTAATTTATTTAAGTTTGGGCATGTCCCCCTCTAATAATATTAAGGTGCATCCCTACCTTTACCCTAAAAAAAAATACTGTTGAAAGCATTGAACAATAACACAAACACCAAAATATAGAAACCAGCTGCATTCCACAAATGCACTATCATGGATATTACGTGCAGGGAATCTGTCCATGGTTTACAAAAAAATTTCTCTTCCTAGGCAGCTTCAGATACTAAAAGTGAGTTTTGACCAACTCACTGACCACTCAAGTAAGCTGCATATGAGCTGATACTAGGAGTTTCCTGAGTCCATCATCTTATGCTGTTCAATGAAATTAAGAGGGGAAACATATGTTGCAATCAGATAGAAAACTGTCTTAAATTCTACAAGGCCTCAAAACTGACATATATGCTGCATTCAACGTTCAACTGTTTCATAATCCTTTCGTAATATAAAAGAAAAAAATGTACTCTATTAAAATGCACAAGACAACATCAGAAAGAAAGTCAAAGGCAAGTTATAGTGACCTGTGGACCCTTGATAGTATGATTCTGGACCCTCAACGAATAAGAATCGATGAAGAACATCTTCTCTGTCAAGACCACAGTACCTCAAGTAAGGCTCTGCAGCCTTAGACTGTAAGCAACAAAACTTGATCAACTCATTCTTGTCAGCTTTAATCACCCATTTCACCCCTGCAATACTAAATAGCATAAATTTATATAAAAAATGAAGGGTAACAATGTAAAAAACATGAGATATACAAAATCAATAGTGATAAGAAAATAATATAAGGATCGAAAGAGCCCATATAGATTCGTGATGTAATATACACATTCAAGGCATCCTACATTGAAGATACAATCTAAAATTTACATGCAATTGTTACTCAGGTCAAATAAGGTTATCCTAATTTGGTTAAAACAGACAATTTGAAGTCTTCCAATTTATCTTAATTATTGACAAATTTAGGATGATACTAAAAATTCCCTGATGTAATGAAAAGCCATGAAAAGCTCAGATTGTTAAAATAAATAAATAAATAAATAATAGTTCATATGTGTTACACTTGAATTTGGATATAACCCACAAGCCACATAAACCAGAATATATGAGTTTCAGGGCAACAATTTCAAAACAGCAAAATGAAACATAAAGTGGGAGTATATAAGAAGGTGTTCTCATATACTTTAATTTTGCCCAAAATATTTTGGGTGAATTTTGATGATGTTTGTCATGCACCAAGTATGAGTTAAAATTCTGAAAGCAGCTGTTAGCAGATGGAATAGGAGTGGTGGGGAAGTGGCAGGGGACAAACTCCATAAAAGCAATCAGGAAGGTATGCACCTAGAATGCCTGAAGCAAAATAAGGTATAAAGGACAAAAAAGTGAATACAATGGATAAGTATATTTTGAAGTCGGACTCACACAACATTTGGCAATTATTACATAGCAAAAGACTCCTCAACTACTGATATGCTGAATTCAAACGGAATGACAGGAGGACCTTTGTCAGGGGATTGTCTCATGGAAGGAAAAGAAGAGAGTGTCAGTTAGTGGTGGCATCGTAACACTGATAGTGCCGTTGAGAAAGAAAGCCACAATGATGCTAGATCCAATTTTATGGATATCCTCAGGGAACAAGCAACACAAGCATTTTGGGCATGGTCATGCACCCATCAAGGATGGAGACCAAGTCTTTCACAAGTTTGTTGGGGGATCAGAATTTTGACAGAAGCAAAGTTAAATCCACCAACTAAACTGGTAATTCATGAATTGATACAACCGGATTGCAGAAATTATTCAGGGGCATTTAGCAGTTGATTCACTTTCGCAGCATAGATTTAACTATTAAGTGTTATTTAGAGTAAGCATTCAACAAAAATTTGCACAGCAAAAAGTTAGAATTTGTTACATGGATAAACACAAAAGAAATAACCATAGGACCTCATCTGGAGAGAAATCCCTAAAGAAATGCGAACAATGACTTAAAAACTGCCATTCACATCATCCATGCAGTCCCAGACTTGAATTATTATAACACCCTTGAAAGGCCAAACAACCATTTAGGTCCCATTTGATTGGTCGTATTCGAAGGTGGATTCTGATTCTATCCTTATTCCATCCTAGGATTACTAGGAAAGTGTGAAAATGCAACTGTTTGGTTGGTATTATTGTTGGAAGTAAATGTGGATTCCATTGACTTCAAAATCAAGGCAGGAGGGAAAATAAAATAGAATCAGAATTCCACCAATTTGGTGGGATTTTGATAATTGTGATGGAATATTTTTTTCTAATGATCATTATACTCTTCAAATGATAAATAATTACAATTTATATTCCTCATTAAACAAACAAAAAACATTTTATTTTCTGAGATTTAAACTTTGAGAATATGTTCTATTTTGGATATTATCATTTGCTATTTGTTTAGTATTTAAACATTATATAGCATACAACTTATTTTGGGATATTGCCCTCATATTGTGTCTAATTATGTACGTGGTTCTTTTATTTAATCTCAGTTGCTTTATATATTAAATATTTTATTGTGTTAGTGTTAGCCTTTTTTACAATTGTGGATGCTGAAGCCATGTGAGATTGTGAGAATGATTAAAGGGTATCACAGCAGACAAACTAAATTCTTTGCATCATTCCATAGGTTATATGTTACAGTAATTTTGAATTTCACGCAATGGTTCAGGAAGAGGACAAAAGGGGATTGCAACAAACAAGCTAAATTTTCCTCCAAAAAAAACAAACAAGCGAAATTCTTGCACTCATTCCGCATTCCATTTGTTGAATTGTTGGATTATTTGGATTACGCAAAATGAAATTGTCAAGGGCTGGACGGTCTACATAGAGAATATTTGGGTGAGCATCAATTCACTCTTGTTAGATTGGTTAATTTTTGTGAGAGTGGAGTCTGTTACTAGCTTTATGGGAGGGGTTTGGGGCGGGTTTAAAGAAAACATATTGTTTTTTGGAGAGAATACAAATTTACATATTGTACTGAGTGGTTACTGGTTTTATTTTGCATATTGTATTGAGTTATTTATCCCTTTAAGGTTCGGGGCTGGTTCAGTTTGTTTTGTTACTTTTTCTTCTTTTCTTGTGTTGGTTGTACAGAGAACTTTTGTCTCCATTGTTCAAGGACTTTCATTTGATTAATCAAATTAAGGGGAATCTCCATCTTCTTTCAAAATATACATACACACACAACCAAAGAATTATTTTCCTCCAAATCTATCCAATCTCCGGCTATCTAAGCCACCCAAAAATACCATAAAACATCTTAGCTTTATTGCTAAGAGATTCATTCCAATTTCTTATTTTGTGTTCATACATGCCTTCGACAGTTGATGAACCTCATATACAATGTAGTCACCTTCATCTAACATACTTTATGCTTTCCTCTCTTTTCCCTGCATCTTATCCTAAATAATCTATCGGCCTTTACAATGTCATCCACATCTTTTCGTCCAAAGGACATGAACTAGATCTCAAAGCATATAATGATTTTGGAGATATTATGATCCATGGGTTTTATAAATAATCTAATGCTTAAGAAAATCTAACAAAAGTAAAATTCAATCAATAAATTTCATGTGGGCCAAATTCAGAGAATTATTTAGATTCAGTAGTATACTGTTGAGGAAAATATCAACAAGCAAATGAGTGAATGACAGTTACCAGAATTATGACTTCTGCAACGCAGTGCCCAACTACATGAGTTAACTTTGAACATCAAGCTATAATATATTTTGGATGATATGTTCTGTTCAGCCGTTAAACCATGATTTAATCCCCATCTTTCATTGCACACAATAACAACAATAGAATGATGTAATGAGTGGTTTGTAAGCTTCTTGCTCAAACTAAAGAATAAAAGATAGAGGAATTAAAGAACAATCCATGTTCTACAGTCAACAAACCATTCCATTTGCATTTTCCAACACGACATGAGTCAAGTGAGAACTGAAAGACAATAAGGCATCAACCACAAGATGTTAAGCATATGTTAGAAGGCAAAGTCATGAAAAGCAAAGCAAAAATAAATATGGCCAGTACTCTTAATGCAATCAAACATAGCTACATCATAAAAACCTCAATAGTGTGAGAATCATTCAACTTTTACATAACAAAAAAAATTAAAAATGGGAAAATGAATGTTTTCTTCCGAGCAAAAACCAACAAACAATACACAACTTAAATATTCCCAAACCAAACTTAATCTAAAGCAAATGTTTTAATGTTCCAAACAAATAGCAGTACCCATTATCACATAAAGATTGATTAAAGAGTTATAAACAAGAGATAACAATATACAACAATTAAAAAATTAGAAATTGATTCCCACAAAATGGGAATAAAGTCATAAACAAATTCAAAAAACAACCTAGAGATCAGAACTCAAAATTACACCCATACAAACACAACAATGAAAACCAAAAGCAAAACCCCAAAGCTTTCCCATGAATACCGAGTTTTCAATTCAAATAAACTTCCAAAGTAACAACATGAAAACCACAAAATGCTAAAAATGGAAGCAAGAACCACATTGCAAAAAACAACCAAGAGAAACCCAATAACATAAAATCAAACCAAACAACAACCTTCCAAAATTTCCACCCAAAAAATGAACCCCGTCAACGAATTCACTTCCCGTCCAACAAAAACCCCAACTCGTCCCAAAAACGAAAAACCCACTCTATGAGAAACCCAACAAGAGGACCAAAACAAACAACAACCCACCAAAAACTTCCACCCAAAGAGCAAAACCCATCATCGAATTCACATGATATTCAACAAAAACTAAAAAAAACCAACAAAACCCCAATCTGCATCGCCATGGAAAAATACCTCTGTGACAGAGATGGCAGACACCATCATAGAGGACGACGCGAGGAAGAAGTAATGTAGGCTCCGAATCGATCACAGAAGAAGAAGAACACGAGGGAGGAGGGATGTCTTCGAGGAGGAGCTCATCGGTCTCTTTGGTGACAGATTCTGCGGAGGCTTTGTGGGTGGTGATGGTGGTGGTTGTTCTCAAGAGATTGTGAAATGAAAATGTGTTTGGAGATGGTGGTGGTGGTGGTGTGAAGAGCAGAGACCGAATGCCTCTTCTCCACATTGTGATCCGTGCCCCGTCCCCCTCTCCCCCTCCCCACCTCTCCAATACTCAAGCCCTGTTTTTTAGTTCTAATTCGAGGTGGTCGGATTAGGGCTGCAAGCCTGCAACTAGGGTATGGTTGAACCTGAATTCGATCGGTTGAATCCGATTTTTACATGGGTTAGGTTGGTTAAATCAGGTTCGAGATCGGGTTCATCAATTCAGGTTGACTCACAAATTAGGTTGGGTCAGATTGGCTCACTCACAACCCGACCCAACCCGAACCCGTAAATTAATAGTTAAAAAAAAATCATGGTCGTTCATTATGTAGTTTCTAATCTGGGCAGTCAAAATTTTAGATAAACTTAACTAATCTTATTGGTTGGGTCGGGTTGGTTTATTTAATTTACATATCATGTTAGAAAATCGGGTTGGGTCGGGTTAGGGTTGAGTAGTTTAGAATTCATGTTGGGTTCGGGTTGGATTCAACCCGAACCCAACCCACCCGAGTTGCAACCATAGGTCGAATGTTGTTAACCCTTGTCCAATTTAGAGATTAAAAAAATAGAAAATGATATGTCCAGCAGCCTGTTGTGTAGCCCCCGATCCCAGTCCACATCATTTTTCTTTTTTAAAATCATACATTCTTTTAGTTAAGTATATATTATTATACAAAATAAAATATATATTGAGATACAATAAAATATTTATTTTACTTTGAAAAAAATAAAGAAAAAAATTTTCACCACATTATTATAGAACTTGGGGGGGTTAGTCAATTAGGACTTTTATGGATAAAAAGTATATGTTCATGGATTTCTGAATCCTGCGTTATTCAATTAGGACATTAGTTCATGGACAAAAAGTCAAGCGTTATTCGATTAAGACATTAATTCGTCGACAAAAAGTTTAGCGTTATTCAATTGAGACATTAATTTATGGATAAAAAGTTTGTTGTTATTCCAAGTGATTTTTTGTTTGGCTGGAATAACTTAATTTTAAGGATTAGCTAAAATTCATATACACTTTATACTAGTTAATTATGGCATACAGATTCTTATTTATTCTAGCCTTATAAATACCTATTTTAAAAATATTCTTATTTATTCTAGTCCTATTCTTGAATCAAACATTGACTTTAGGTATTATATAAAACAAATTTTCTCTCACCTATCTCATTATGTAATGTATGGCAAATCTAAATTTTCTCTCACTTATCTCCTTAAATTATTTAGTTTTCTTTTTAACTCTTATAAGAAGTAAAAAGAAACATATCTTTTAAATTTTAAAACTAAAATCAAAATATAAAGAAGTGATGGATGGATTCATACGAAACTAAAAAACCCAATAATTAATAATAATTATTTCGGTAAAAAGGCTTCTTCTCAATTCTCATCCTCTCCCCCAACTCAAAGTAACACCGACCGCCCAAACCAGGCCCCCCCGACAGGAAGAGAAAGCCAAAGCAATGTCGCCACCACCATCAGCGATGTATTCACCTCCCCTTCCTATCCTCCCCTTCTCCACCTCCGCCCGAACCAACAAAACCCTCAGATCCCCTCCTCCGATTAGGTTTCCTCCTCTCCTTGCGAGGCGGGTGGGGACACGTGGCTTCTCCTTCGCCGTCCGATTGGTTCGGCAACCCGATCTGGCCTGGGAAGACCCCGTCATCGATGAAGAAGACGACGAAGAAGACAACGAAGAACACAATGAAGAGATTGCCACTTCTCCATACGCGAATCTTGTGAAAGGTCACTTTTTTGTGTGTGAGTTTCTTGCGTTTGTGATAAAATGAAGATAACCTGTTTGTTTTAAATTCCCTCAGAAGTTGAAAGTCTGCTGGGGCAAGAAAAAATGGCGATTTTGGCGCGGAACGAGACTCCTGATCTCACCAAGATATCCACTGTGAGAGCCAAATTTATTGAGTTTTTGGAATTTGTTTATATCTTTCATTGAGAAATCAACATGGACTTTTATTAAACGTGGTTTCATGTGATGTATTCACCTCCTCGATCTTGGTGGAATATTCGTTTCACTGAACGTAGTTTCCATGCGAGTTTTGTTGTATTCTGAAACTTTTTTGTGTCTGATTACCTTCAGAAACTCTTTTGAGCAGGGGAAAATCACGCTTTAAAGAAACCATACCCTTTTATGTGCCTCAAAAGCACAATTTTATATGGTCAATTTGGTTAACTCGCAACCAAGCTCTTTAATCCTTACATGGTCAATTTTCCATGCCTTACATGAAAATGAGTGGGAGAAAGTGGTCTATTTGATTAAAGATTGGGGTGTCTTTTGTGTGGGGGTGACAATGGTGGAATTAGTGCAAGGAATATTTGTAATCGGAACTTGATTTTCTATTCGGGCCATCAGTAGATTTCTCTCCTACTTTGGCCAAGTAGATATTGTAATTTTCCATAATTAGGCCCTTCTTAATTAATTGAATAGGAAGCTCTATCCTTTTTTCCATCTATTTTACTCTATTTGCAACTCTATTTCTTCAACATCTTTCCTCATTCTTGTGACCTTTTATTGGGTTTGTAGCCGAAATGGAGTTTGTTTCATACTCTCGCAATGTCAGGGCAGATAGCTTTGATGGATGAGCTGCTTGGCCTTGGCGCTGATATAGATGCGGCTGACAAAGTGAGCTTTTCTCCTCATCTTTCTTGTTTATGAAGCTTTTTTTCGTTCTATTGGCTGAAGTGTGAGAGTAGGTTTGATGAACAAACAGGATGGGTACACTGCCCTTCACAGGGCAGTGATTGGTAAGAAGGAGGCTGTGATCAGTCATCTCTTGAGGAAAGGTGCCAACCCTCATGTCAGAGATCGTGTAAGCTGATTCGCTTTCTGATTTTCTTTTGTTTATCATGATTTTTCTTACCTAATCTTTAAGTCTGTTTCCTCCCATAGGATGGTGCCACTCCACTTCATAGTGCGGTTCAAGTTGGCGCAATGCAGACGGTGAAGTTGCTGATTAAGTACAAGGTGGATGTTAACATTGCCGATGATGTGAGTATCATGAATGTTCATCGTATTTATATTTACCATGTACAAGTCTGTTGGCTTATTTGTCTTTTGTTTTTGTTGTTTGCTCAGGAAGGATGGACTCCGTTGCATGTTGCAATACAAAGTCGAAACAGAGATATAGCGAAAGTATTGTTGGTTAATAGTGCTGATAAGACGAGAAGAAACAAGGTATTTGAAATTTCTATTTTTTTCTGTGGTGAGATAATAAGTGTATTCACTATAAAAAAAAATAGGTGTATTTAAATATCCACTTAGGTATAGAAATCAAATATACTCACTATTTGAATGCATTGTAGAGTGAATAATTGGAATTGCATATACAGGTATAGTAAATATTTACAAAAAAGAACTAGATCTAGCCTTCTGTACATTAAGGCATTGCCACCTGATGTGTTTGCTTGGATAATAGGTAGGAATTTAGCCTCAATTTACCAAAACATGCAAGTACAAAGGCAAAAGAAAAAGCACAAGTTTGGACCTAGCTTCCCAGTGGAGGAGGGCTCCACGTTAGTGTCCAAAATAAATAAATAAATTTAGGAGCTACTTATAAATTAAAATTTTATCCCCCTCTAGCATCACTGATTCACTGTACTTGCCCCAACATAGAATCTTCTCCAATCTTGGATGCATCTGACAGTCGCTTCCCAAATATTTTCTGCGTACGAAGTAACACCTTTGAATCAGGGTTGGTTCCTCGCAAGCCAAGAGGACCACACCACTGCCTCGATGAAAGATTGAAAAATCTAGCTCTTCGAGCTTAGGTAGTGTTTGGTAACGCGATTGCAAAACTGATTTTCTGCAATCGCTGAGTTTAAAACTGATTCTGCAGGAAGCTACCATCTCCCAGCTTTCTCAAATCGCAGCTTTTGGGCACTATTTTTCTAAAATCTGTTTGCAGGAAACTGCGATTGCAAAACTGTTTGATTGCACGATTGCAGAGCCAACTTCCTGCAATCGCAAAAGCTGCGTAATCGCGGAACCAAACGCTGCCTTAGCGGGAATTTAAACCCCCAAATCTCTCTAGACTTTTGAGCAGTTGCAAACGTACATGGTCTTTCCCTCCACCAACTATAGCAGCTCCTGACAGTGAAACCCTCCCGGGTTTAGGCATCACACCACCAAGTCCTGCTCCTCAGACAGCGCAGAGAAATCGCCTGGAGCTCATTCATGCGTAAATTTTGATCTCATCATCATTGAGGTTCCTCCTCACCTGCACCTCCCAATGCCCTGCCACCATTCCTCTGTCCCCATGCTGGAACACTGCTCCATTCTTCTCTATCGCGATCTAAAAAATCCTTGGGTATCTCTCCCGGAGCGAGGAGTCATGCCCACCATCGAAGCTCCTTTTAGAATTCTTCTGAGCACGAGAGAATGCTCTTCCACAACTTAGAAAGTCTATAGGACACACGAGGAAATCTATCTATGTCCCAATGCTTGCCACCTGATGTTTACACAAGCCTTTTACCTGCATTTTACCACCCTTTTGAGGTCTTGAATCCTGATCCAAAAGCTCCTGTTAATGGAAGGTTGAGACCTCGATCTTTTATTTTCCAGCTTGCTAGATTGTCAACTGGCTCGTTTATTTCTCTAACAATGTGCTTTAGCTTCCGGCCTTGAAAATTATACAACAATTGCCTGATTTGCCAAATTTCATGTTGAATTTCTCAGTGGACCTTGCATTCTCAGCATTTATATACTGAAAACCTTGGGTGGCGACTAGTTTTAGGCCTGTTAGGAGTCCTAGATTTTCCATGAAGTGGACTGGCATATCAGTTTTTTGGCCTGCATAAGCTTGAGTAAATTCTCTCTGTTAGTTTCTGAGAACTCCATCGATCATGATTGGCTGGATGTTCTTGATCCCTCTGTTAATAGGATCTGGTGATATCTAGGTGTTAGTTGTCTATTTTTCCACCAAATGTTTCAAAGTGCAGCCGACTCTATCTAGGGTTTCCTTCTGCCTGTCTCCTGGTTTTTCCTTCCAGTTTCTGGCAAGAATAGTGTGCAATACTGCTACTTTTGTCTGGCTTTCTCTTGAAATATACGAATGTTTCTTTCCCTCCAAATGAACCAGATTCGTGCAATGAAGCAAGTTCTGTCCAATGCAACTATCTTCCTATAACCATGATAAACCCCCATAAGCCATATAGCTTCATCCTCATGGAATTTTGTTTTTGTTTTCTAATGCTTCCCAGTTTCAGAAGGACCCTCCAGATCCATGCATTATGACTACATTTTTTTTTTTACTGAAGCGGTAGGCATGCGCCTACAATTAGAATTATTTAAAAGGAGAAGCTCAAAAGCCAATACAAATCAGTTGAAGTATAAATTTAAATAAGTTTTGCACAGAGCTATTTGGCATCTAGAATTAACATCCCTTTGGCTTGAAGGCTTGTTCTCGTTGGCTGCCTGTGTAATAGTGCTTTTCAAGCACAATAAGACTGTTTAGGTACAGCTCCCATTCCTCATTTAAGCTTCCCCATTGAAATTTTTGGTATGTTTTGCATTGCTTCCCATGCTGCTCTGGGAGACACACTCCATGTGAGTCAGGGATTCAACTTATCCTATCTTCTTGCTGGTCTTTGTAGATGGGGATCTTGGTGATTTGCTGCTACAGGGTATCCATATCATGACCAAAACGTCTTGGAATGCACCATTCTCTTTTCCTGATGAGTTGGCTTAACAATGGTTGTTTTAAGAAATCTGTGTATATACTAAGAACAATGCGCGACTTCTAGAATCCTAGTGGGTATCTACCAATCATTCCATGTGCTAGTGTTAGGCTATTAGCTCCTGTACTTATTTGGTGTTGAACGTACTGCCTGACAATGGACTTTAGCTTCAATCGTTTCTTCCAAGCTCAAGAGGCATGTGGAGGAGCAAGAATCTAGATGGATCTTCCTTGCAAGTATTTGGCAAGGAACCATTTGATCCTTAATGTGTGTTTCTTGATGATCACTTCCCAGAGCAGATTGAGTAGGCTTCCTTTATTCCACTCGATATTTTTGATGCCTAGTCCTCCCTCAGTTTCGGTTTGCATATTCTGTCCCATTCCACTGCTTGCAGTCTTCTATTGGACTCTGTCCCTTGACATAAATAATGGACCGACAGTTTTTTCATCTACCCAGCACAGACTTTATGAGTTCCATGCAACCAGCATATGGAAGTGGTTGAGAAAAGCATATGATTGTCCTATGAGGATGGAGAAAAGCATTGTTGATGGTCTAGTGTCACAAAGGGCAGAGATGGGCTTACTCTTACCTGGCAGGGAGATGGTGGAGAGATGGATGTTAGTGGAGAACAGACGGAGGCGACCTACGTTGTAGGGAGACCCGGTTAAAATTGGGTCGTGCTTCAGATGCCTCTGGTGAGGCCATTGGAGAAGAGATTGTTAGAACCTGATTGTATGTCACAAATGCAATGGGGCGGGATCCAGAGGGGAGGCATGTACGAGCTTTGTTGGTACCTCACTCAAGGGTAAGGAAAAGATGGGTGTGCAACAAAAGGCTCCTCATTCTTGTCAACTCTTTGGCAGAAAGGGTGAGGGGGATGGGGGAATGTAGTCGTGCGCCTGTTCAAGCCTCGTCGATGGTGAGGGTGGAGTTATATGTAGTCTAGGTGTTGGGAGATTTGAATTTTATGAAGGAATGTGTGGTGGGGAAGGTGAGAGGGTAGTTGTATGGGGGTTTGGAGGTCAAGGAACGAGTGGCTAGGTGTCTTGTAGGGTTGCAATTTGGGTTGGATCCAACCTGAACCCAATTTTTAGGCGGGTTGGGTTGAAAAAACTGGATTTGGGTACAGGTTGATGTGTTCATGTTGATCAAAAAATCGGGTTGGGATCGGATTGGTGTCACTAAAAACCCGATCTAACTCGAGTTCGATCATTAATACCCAATATAGATTAAATCTGTACCACTCATCTTTTTTATCAATATAAACCGTTCATTTTATTTACACATATCTATCTCTCTCACAAAAAAAACTCAGCAAACCCCGCCGCCCCATTTTGACCCTCCCTTTGTTGCTCTTCCAGGCAACATAAGACATCAAATGGCTTCTCCCCCTCCTCTTCCAACAACAACCAACAACAAGGGTTCTCTCTCTCCCTCTCTCTCTTCCAAGAAACAATAAAATCTCTCTCTCTCTCTCTCTAATGGTTTGGGTTTCATTGATTCATAGTTCCCTTTCTTTCTCTTCCAGACAACAAAAAAAATATACATCAATGCAATGGGTAATGCCCCCCCCCCCCCCCACATATTCCAACAACAACCAACAAGGGATCTCTCTCTCTCTCTCTCTTCTAGCAACAACAAAGTCTCCCTCTCTAATGGGTTTTGTGATTCACAGACTTTATCCAAAATTCAGGTTGCTCGGATTGGGTTTGGGTCGTACGGATTTTACCACTGATTGAGTTTGGGTTTGGGTAATCGGGTTGGGTCGGGTTGGGGTTGAACACTTTGAACCTCGGGTTGGGTTCAGGTTGATTCTAACTTGAATCCAACCCGCTCAAGTTGTAGCCCTAGTGTCTTGTTGCTGTTGCACATTTCTAGCTTGTGCAATTAGTGGGTGATGTTTTCATGATCCATTCGTCAGCAACAAAAGGGAGAAGGGCGTTGACAGGGGTGAAGTGCTTAGAATTGGAAGATCAATCAATTTGATTCATGTCATGGAAGAAGTTGCTTCCCAAAGGACTTCCCCTTCACTGGAAATCGAAGAAGTGTTCAGTTGTTTTGTGTGCGCCTTTTGGGATGTTGAAGGAGCGTGGCAACATCTGGATGGTGAAGAGTCGTGCCATGAGGGAAGTGGTGGTGGAGGTGATGGATGAAGTGCTAATGGGATTAGGGCATCACTTGATGGCTTATGTGTAGACGTGGCGGTGGAAAAAGTGGACGGAGGCTTGTGGAGGGCCTTGTCATGGGTGGAGGTGGTGTGCGAAGCACATGATAAAAAAATAGAAGCGACGGTGAATGTGGGGATGAGTGGTGGGGGTGGTGCCGGAAAGGAGAGCGTCTCCACATTGGTCCGAGTCAACTCAGGGTGCATTCCTGAGGACTCAGGTGACTCATCTAGATCGGTGAGTCTGGCTCCAAAAGTCGTATCAGCTTGTACTGTGACGAGGGGGTTTGTGGAGTGTCTGGTAAGAAGAGGTACAGAGGAGGATGCTTTGTCGTTCATTGATTTGCATGGTGTGGTCATCACAAATGAAGGGGTGGAAGGGGTGGTGGCATTAGAGGATGACTTGCAAAAGCAGGTTGAAGAGGGTAGGAGGGGTGGCGTGGGAGGAGGAGAGAAGTGGAAGCGGCAGGGGTTATATGTAAAGAAGAGGGAAGGACCTGTCGTGGTATGCCTTGCGATCATGCGATGATGAGGCGTGGCATCTTGACACCCACCTAGGGTGGGGTTGACGAGTGCAGTGAGTTGGGCCCAAGGTGGCGAAGGCTGAGTTGAAAGTATGGTGTATTGGAAGAAGCGAAGAAGTGGGTCTTGGGCTCGTCAAGGAGGCCCAATGTGAGGGGATGCAACACAGTGAGCCAACTTTTATTGGGCCTTGATTTTGGATCAGGTGGAAGTGGAGAAGAATAATTTTGGCATGAGAGCTTACTATCGAAGACAATGGGTTCACAGGTTTGTGGTACAGGCCTTGCATTTGGTTTTACAAAACAAGGGTGTGCATGAAGGGGTGATGGGGTTCTTGCACAGTTGATCAGGGACTCAGGAAATTGGGGGATGGGGATGGAGGGGCGATGATCAGGTAATGGAGGATCGGGTGGGGCCAGAGGTCCAAGCTGTAGAGGGGTCGAAGGAGGTGGGTGGTGGGTCAAAACGTGAAGAAGGCATTAGGGTTGGTTTTACCGTTTGAATGAGGTGTCAGAAAGCAGCGGACATAGTCATCCACTTAAGGGATCAGGTGGACAATGAGATTTATGAATTTCATGGTGGACACTTTTCGAATGTGTGGCGAAGGGATGTCCATGGTGGCAATCCAGTCAGAGGGGCCCAGGGAGTTAGGTTTGGGACAGCTAGGGTCCCGCGGTTGGCGGAATTAAGTGGGTCAGGTTGGGGGAGCAGGTTTCTTTTGGTTTCCTATGCTATCTTGGAGTGGAACATACGAGGTCTGAATGATCAGAGGAAAAGGAGGGTATTAAGGTTTGGTTATAGAGCACAAAGCACAACTATGTTGTATCCAAGAGACCAAAATGGGAACCATTGATTAGTTCGTTCTTTAGGGCATTGGTGCAGGCATTTTAGACGAAATGGTGTTTAAGAGCTCTGTAGGTGCCTAGGGAAGGCATCATGATCGGATGGAATGCTTGTTGGTGGAGGAAGGTGGAGCACTCGGTTAATGCTTTCTTGGTGTAGATACTGTTCAAGGATGTTTTAGGATTGTGATGGGTCCTCACAGATGTGTATGGTCCAAATTTGGATATCCATAGAGGGAGATTTTGGGTGGAGCTGTGAAGTATACGTGTGAGGTGGGACTGCCTGAGGTGTATTGTTGGTGATTTTCATGTCACAAGGGCATCATTCAATTCATATGGTCACTCAAGAAGCTAGAAAGAATTGGAGGAAATCTGAAAAAAGCAATAAATGAGGACCAGCAAAGAAGAATGTCACAAGTGCAGTGGAGGATTGAAATAGAGTGGGTGGAGTGATGCAGGCGATGGCCAACTTCTTTGTCTGGATTGAACAGGGTGCTCTGTTGGATGTACCTTTCTCCAACCAGAACTTCACTTGGAGTAACCTTAGAGAGGAGGCCTCTGTGGCCAAACTAGACAAAGTGCTCATAGATTCTAAGTGGGAAGTCACTTTCCTTTGTGTTCTCTTATGGCCCTTTGGAGGAATTATTGTGACCACTGTCCTCTTCTATTTGAGGAAGGGTGGGAGGGATTGAGGCACAAACAGTTTTGTTTTGAATCGTGGTGGCTTCATGTGGAGGGGTTTTAAGAGTTCACAAGATCATCTTGGAGGAATGGGCTGTTGGGGGTGACTAGGGATAAGCGAGCGGCTTACAAACTTAGAAGATTGAAGGGGGCCCTAAAGATTTGGGGTTTTCAAGCCAGAAGACATACAAGAGGAAGGTAGATCTGGATGGCCAGATCATGTCGTTTGATGTAAAAGAGGAAACATAAAGGCTTACTCCTGAATAATGAGAGGCGAGAAGGGGCTTCAAATCCGAGGTGATGGACATTTTGTGTATGGAAGAGGAGTGGAGACAGATCCAAGTCTTTATGGTTAAAAGGAGATTTCAACATAATTTTTTTCACAAAATGGCAAGCAAAAGGAAGAGGATCAACCACATTGGACTGATCCGAGATGGTGATTTAGTGTGTCACGAGCAAGAGCAGATCTAGGACATTTTTCTGCAGCATTTCAGGTTAGTTTGGAGGAGGAAACGCAGATGGAAGCCACAGTGGTTTGATGAAGATTTAATTTTTTGTCGGATGAGTG
This sequence comes from Acorus gramineus, assembly GCA_030737835.1. Taxonomy (NCBI): domain Eukaryota; kingdom Viridiplantae; phylum Streptophyta; class Magnoliopsida; order Acorales; family Acoraceae; genus Acorus; species Acorus gramineus. Next base: position 5,095,647 of record CM060850.1, read on the forward strand.
TTTAGGCACGTTTTATGCACTCCTTTTGGAGGAGGGACGTCAGAAGGCAGTCCTTGGTGCAGATGCAGACAAAGCTCTAGGTCTGGATGGGCTTGACCTTCGTTTTTCTTTTGTTACTTTGAATCCAAAGAAGGAAGGGGCACAGGAGATAAATGATTTCCGGCTGATAAGTTTGGTGAATTTGTGCTATACTGCTATAAGATGATAGCCAAGGGGTTGGCTAATCAACTCAAGTCAGTGATTTCGAGCCTGTGGAGGAGAACCAATCTGCTTTTGTGCCAAGGAGGGTGCTCCATGATGGATTTATGATGGCTCCAGAGATCATTATCACGACAAAGAAGGATTGAGGATCAGTGGTTCTTCTCAAGCTTGATTTCTCGTAGGCTTATGACTGTGTTTTGGGATTTCTTGGAGCACGTGCTTAGTCTTCATTGTTTCGAACCTAGGTGGTTATGAATGCTTCGTCAATGCTACGACATTGCAAAAATGTATGTGGTGATCAATGAAAAGCCATGTGTGTACTTTCAGGTGAACAGAGGATTGCGATAAGGCAACCCTCTTTTGCCGATGTTCTTCGTCTTTGTGATGAATGCTTTGAGTTTGATGTTGAAGTAGGCAAGTGCGAGGGGTGGGTATTCGGGCTTGTGTGTGCCCCAAAAGGTCCTTTAGAGATCCATGTGCATGACACACTCATTATGATTGAAGCCAGGGAGAGGCAGTGCTTGGTGTGAAATTTGTGTTGAAATGCTTTGACCTGATGTTGGGATTGATGATTAATTTTGACAAGATTGCGGTATTTGGGTGAATGTGGAGGAGGCCAGACTTCCTTGCTTAGGGAGGAGTTTGGGTGTACTGAGCAGGTTTTCCCGACGAAACACTTTGTGCATCCATTGATGAGCGAGTGTTTGCTAGCTTCGGATTGAGAGGGTCTCATTGGAAGATTTGGGAATAGACTGTGTGGATGGAAGAGTAAGGTTCTAAGCCTTGGGGGTAGAATTATGCTTCTTCATAGTCTCCCCCTGTTCTTTTATTTCTTATTCAAGGTGCCAGTTGGGGTTTTGGAGAGGCTTGTTGTTTCTTATGGTGCAGGGTGACGGATGGAGCAATGAAGGTTCATTTGGTGTGCTGGGAGAATGTGTGCAAGGAAGGGATCATGGGGTATGGGGTTGCTTAACCAGAGACATGAACAATGCCCTCTTGCTGAAGTGGCTATGGCGGATTCTTGTGAACAAAAACCTACACTGTTGCAATGCCGTGGGGTCGTAGTATAATTTCATAAGTGTTCACGGTGGCATATTTTACATGAGCGACCAACAGATGTTAGAGTATTTGGAAAGATATTTTGGACCTCACGCCTTGATTTGTAGAGATAGTTATGTGGATGATTGGGATGGGTACTCGGTTCATTTTTGGTTAGATACTTCATGTGGGGAAGGCTTGTTAGCGAATTCATTCCCTTGGATTTTCGAAGTTGTGGAGTGGAAGGAAGGATGGGTGCATGACTTTTCCAGCGTTTCGCATGGCGGGGGTTATCGGGAGATCATATTGAGGAGAAATCTGGAGGATTGGGACGTTGAGGAATTTGAGACTTTTGGTTGTGCTTCAGCTGTTCAAGAGTTGGAGGACTGGGAGGTTCAAAAAATTTGAGAGACTTTTGGCAATGCTTTAGTTGTTTAGGCTATCTCAGTGTAAACATATGTCGTGAGGTGGATTCCTAGACTACGAGATGGCTACTCAATCAAATGTGTCTACGATTGGTTGAGATCGGGTAGAGGGATTAGGAAGACATAAAAAGAAAGTAAAGAAAAAATTTGGGGGGTTTAAATATCTATGAAGGTGGAGAGACTTCCCAGTGTGCAAGCTACTAACTAGAAGGCTGCCCAGATTTTGAAGTCTAAAGTCCCCTCGAAGGTCAGAGTCTTCTCTTGGCTGATGTACCGAAACAAACTTCTCACCAAATCATATAGAGAGCTAAATGGGCGGTGCAGGTGGATACTTGTTACCAGTGTTTAGGAAGGCGGGATGCGGTTTACGTGCAGCTGGTATACCGCACAGAGTATATGCGATATGTAGGAGTATATATGGTTTTGTAATATTTTATCAATAAAATGGTTTCTATGATATAATACAATGAAAAACACAAGTTAATCGGTGCATGTGCTCAATATTGAATCATATATATGTATGTATGTATGTATGTATGCATATATTTGTTTAGCTGAATATATGTATTAAATTAAAAGCTTATATTTTTTTTTTATTAAGTATGCATTTAATTCATTATGTGTATATCATTTTTTATAGATACTCCATTAATTATATACATACCCATTCCATGACAATTAAAATCTCACGTGAATCCCACCTCTCACGCGTGACATGTAATACCACTACTCACACAACTAACTTGTAAGACCACTCCCACACCTCCCTCACATGAATCCCATGTGTAAAAAAAAAACAAAACAAAACCAAAGCACTGCCAGCTGTTAAAGGGGGGGGGGACCAAAAGTCAGAGAATGAGAGGGAGGGACTGAGAGAGATGGGGGGGGGGGGACTGTGTGAGAGAATCAGAGAATGGGGAAGGGGGAGAGAGAGAGAGAGACATAGAGGGGAGCAGTGTTTTAAATATCGATATATCGATTAGGCCTCCAATCGATATATCGATTGGCCGATTTTTTTTTTTTTTTTTTGAAAAAAATGGGGAAAAATTTAAAAAAATAATTAAAAAAATGATAGAAAATTGTGGAAAATAATGAAAATGAATAAGAATAATTTTATATGAAGATATTAATAATTTTACAATGGTTTTGGTTTGAAATAAAAATGCATAACTAATTAATTATAACATAAAACTATATAAGTGAAGAAATTTTATTTAAATAGATAATCCATTGCATTGGTTACAAAATCCCCTCCCTGGGTTCCACCTAATGGTGTGCCATAACCATAAGAGGTGCCACCACCATCATTGCCATTGTGTCCACCGTTGTCATCTGAATCTGTGCCTTCTTCTTGAATTTCATTATCCACATCTCTTGTTTCATCTGATGATTCAACTCCTTCTTGGCCCTGAAATTGTGTTGCGGGGATGACTTCGTCTTCTTCATCATCGTTGTCATCCTCATCTTCATGCTCAATGATTGGCTGTTTTCCATGTCGTCTTGCACCTTCAGATTGTTGAGTCTGTTGCGTGGATCGTCTCGGGCGTTGATGTTCTATGGTGTCGCCGTATGCTTGATGCTCCACTTGAGACCATGTCAAGTCTTCACCTTGGAATACTGGGCCGTCGACATCCATAATCCACTCGTTCTCGTCTTCCAATGAATCCAAATTGATTGGATCTTCATATGCTAGGTTACGTTTAAGATTTAAGAAACACTCATGCAATTTTTGATTGTAGTGCACAAACACCAAATCATTCAACTTCTTTTGCTTCAACCGATTCCTCTTCTTGGTGTGTAACCGTTTAAAGCAAGAAAATTAAAGTGAGATATTATAAAGTAGATAAATTTTAAAAATCGTACTTCATAAATTTGTAAGGACAACTCACATTTTCAAATGCGCTCCAGTTTCTCTCACAACCGGAAGATGAACAAGTGAGTCCAAGAATTTTGATGGCGACCTTCCTCAACTCTAGTACCTCGCCCCCGTATTTATCCCACCAATTGACTGGGATTGTATTGTCCCTTGCTCTCACGATGGTTCCCCAATTGAACGGTTCACTTTTCTGTAAATAGTAATCCAGTTGTTTTTGTAGTTTGTATTGCACCTCCGGATCTGGCTCCATCTTCGCCATTGCCTGCACACAAAAAAGCATGTGTTTGGACTACCGCGTCCTGGTCCGCAGTCTTAAACCATACTCCGGGGTTAAGGACAAATCCTGTATGGTAAAGGTCAGACGACATCTGACGACTCCATCTTCCTTCTATTACCTCAATAACAGGGCCATATTGCAGTGGTCTATACTGATAGTTTTCCTTAATTTTTTCTTTGGTCCTATCCATTGCATTGTATAAGTAGCCCATAGAGGGTTTTTCATCTCCATCAACTAATCTCAAGATATGGACCAGGGGAATTCCAGCGTGAAGGGCTCGTTGTACACCTTTCCAGAATTGAACAGAAAGAATAGTTCTTTCTGTTTGTTTTCCGGTTCTAAGGTTACACCACTTGCTCTTCGTCCATTCATCTACTACCATGAGTGTCCTAAGTGCATTCTTATGTTTTCAAAGTGATTGCAAAGTTAAGAATGATGTGGCAAATCTAGTGGGTCCTGGCCTAGCAATATCTCCATTACAAAACAATCTCATGCAGTGCAATAACTGTGTGTGCATAAATAAAAACAGTGATTCTTCTAGCTAAACTAATAGTTCTAATATGCATCTTACCAATGTCTTCCAAAATTAAATCAATACAATGTGCAGCACTTGGTGTCCAAAATATTGTGGGGTCTCTCTATCATTAATTCACATGCAGCTTTATAATTAGCAGCGTTATCAGTTACAATTTGAACAACATTTTCTTTTTCAATAATATTTTCAATAACATCATTTATTTCTTTAAACAAATATATTGCAGTGTGTGAATGTGCAGATGCATCAATGGATTTCAAAAACATGGTTCCTTTTGGAGAATTAGCTAAATAGTTAATTAATGATCTTTGTCTTCTGTCAGTCCATCCATCACACATTAATGTACAACCCTACGTTTTTCAATGTCCTTTATGTATCTCTAAAATCGTATGAGTTTCTCTTACCTCTTCTTGCAAGCATGTTTCACTTATCTCATGCATTGATGGTGGGGCTAAACCAGACCCAAATCTACCTATTGCTTCTAATGCAACATGAAAAGAACGTGAAGTTAATGCATGAAAAGATACACCTGCAGTGATTGCCCATCTAGCTATCTTTTGAATTGCATTTTTCCTTTCTTTTTTAATCTATTTTCTAAAGTTGTTTGTTGTCCAGGGCCTCCTCTTAATCTTTGATCAACTACATCTTCAACATTACCTCTACAAAATAAATCCATAGGACCTCTAGTGTTTTTCCTTCTTTGTTTGGATGGAGGAGGCCTTGAACTAGGACCACCAATTTCTATTACATCATCATCACCTACATGTGGTTGTTGATCTCCTATGTCTCTAGCAAAATCTTCAGAATAAAATGAACCTCTTCTACATTTACTCTCAGATTTTTTATTCATGAATTCTTCTATTTCTTTTCTAATCTAATTTTTAGTATTGTTTTAGGGCAAGGTTTAGCATTAGCTCCTGGTGAATGCAATATGTGTTCTTTGAGTCTGGTTATGCCACCACTACATAGATGTGAGCAAAGTAAACATTTGACTATATGTTTTTCAGTAGCCCTTTTATATTCACCATATTTCCATGCAGGGTCTTTTGTATTAGCCGGTCTTAGATTAGATGAACTAGCTCCAGAAGAAGACATTTAAAAAAAAAAAGATTTTTTAGGTTTCAAAAAATTAAATATTAATTATTTAATTAAGTGGATGATGCTACTTTAACTACTTTCTAAAAAACCTCTACTAAGTGCAAAGAATAAATACCTCTAAAAATAGGAGAAAAATTGAAAGAGGAGTAGTCTTCCTCCAAAAGTTCAAAGTCTCCACCAAAAGCCTCCAAGAACTCCACCAAAGTCCTCCAAGTAGTCCACCAATATCTCCACCAAGAAAGAAAATTTTTAGATTTTTGATGGATTTTTGGATTTTTTTTTGTGGATTTTTGGTTTCTTTTGGGATTGAGGGATCTGGGGAAAATATTGTTTGCTAAAAAAGAGAGTAGAGAGATTGTATGAGAGATTGAGAGTGATTGAATGGTAGAGAAGAAGTGTATTGAGTTGTTGTTATGAGAATGGGGGTTTGGGAGAGTATTTATAGGATTGGGGAAAGGACCAAAAAATAAAAAAAAAATGTTGATGGGGGGGTTTATGCAAATAAACCCCCCAAATGGCTTCAATTTTTTTTTTAAAAAATAAAATACGCCGTCAGGTCGGGCTGGCCACCTGACCCGACTAGTCGATATATCGACGATATAGCGTTGACGTCATGCTGACGTCAGCGTGATTTCGATAAACCTTCGCGAATCCCCTGCGAATTAGCGTTTTCGTCGACAAAAACGATATATTGATCGATATATCGATCGCGATTTAAAACACTGGAGGGGAGGGAATGAGAGAGAGAGAGAGATCAAAGAGAGAGATAACATACTTGATGAAGAATAAGATCGAAGAAGCCTAGGGTCCTCCGTCCTCATTGATGAAGAAGAAGATCGATCAGTCAATGAAGAAGATAGCAAAGAGATGTCAGAGGAATGCCCGGCATGCGTTGGGTTTTGATTTTTTTTTTTTTTTTAGAGTGGAACCGTTTACCGGACAAATCATTTGCGCCCACTTAAGCGAGCGCACAAGCGAAAACGGGCGAGCGTACAAGCAAAAACGGCCCGCATATCCCCGCATTTGTTGGCATGCGGTTCGGTCAGCCGACCGAACCGCTGATGCGGCTGCATGAGCCGCTTTCCTGAACATTGCTTGCTACCCGATGTGTGATGGTCCTGAAGAAACAACAGAACATCTCCTTGTGACATGTCCTATTGCTGCCCAGATTTGGAGGCTGCTGCAGGGGGCCAACATGTCTGTTTCCTTTACATTCCTTTGGGGCATGTGGGAGGCAGGCAAGGAGTTGGCGGCTCAGGTTGATCACAGCCACAAAGCTAAAGCATCACATACGTTCGTCCCCTCGGTGATTTGGGCAATCTAGCTTTCTCGAAATCAAGCTGTTTTTCGTGGTTCGAGGGTGTACCGAGGGAACATTTGGGAGATGATTGTATATTTTATTAAGATGTGGGGCACTAGTCTTGTGAGGGCATCACAGGTTATGCATGTTAGGGGCAAAATCCTTATTGAGGAATAACTGATGTGAGGTTGTTTACTTGACTTTCTATTGGTAGAACTCTCCTCTACTATGGCTTGGGATCTAGCCCTTTTGGGGTGACGTTTTGTAATTTTCCTTCAGGGCATCTACTCTGCGTATGCTTACCATCTTTCAAAAAAAAAAAAAAAAGAAGATATCTCTGAAGGTCCAAGGCTTTTTGTGGCTCATTTACGAAGACAGAATCATGACAAGGAGTACTTGGCTAGGTCGATGCAAGGAGCACCTACATCATGTAGACTATGCGGAGGGGATGTAGAGATGACAACCCACTTGTTATGTGTTTGTCCAGTGATGGAGTTGTGGTGGAGATTATGATATGCGACTGATTTCAAAGGGAGCCTGGACAATCTTGATGAGCTTTGGAGAGAAGGGAGGAAAGTCAAGCTGAAAGGGGACAGAAGCAAGAGGGCCAAGATTTCCCAATCTTTGGTTCTAGAGGTGGTATGGGCTACATGGCTTGCTAGAAACAATGCTATCTTCAAAGTAGTGATGCCTATTGTGGAGGGAATTTGGGAAAGCATCCAAAAATTCAGTGGAATTGGGTAATGTAAGCATCCCATCACCTCTTTTAGCACAGCTTAATTCTCAATCATCTTTAGGTAGGCTCTTTGATCATTGGGATAGTGGCTTAGCTGGTGTATAACATATATGCCTCAAAATATCTCAGATCTCCCTTTCTTTTTCTTCGTTGATTGTTTAATATGTTATGTCAAAGAGTATGCATATTACGTTAGATAATGTTATAATTTTAGCTGCAATTGTTGTATATATTTTGTTGACAAGGCCATGGGCTTTTCATTATATTTTACTGCAAATATTAAAGCCCCATTTAAGACAAGGTAATTAATCAGATAATTCACATCACTTTTAAGTTCTTCCTGTCCTTTTAATATTGTCTTTATTTATTAAATCAAAGACCTATATTTGGAGAAATCACTGGAAATTTGTTATTGCAGGATGGCAAAACTCCCTTGGACATTAGTTTGTGTTATGGGAAAGATTTCAAGTCATATGATCTCGCAAAGCTTTTGAAACTTGTCCCGGCCAACAGGGGTTCTTAATCTGCTTATATATGTATCAGATCCGGGGCTAATGCCATAGCATTCCTGGTATCGCTTGTGTTGAAGACATAAAAGTCATGTTGCTGTGAAGGAATGCCATAGAGGGCACATCATTTGCATGCATCATTAAATTGGCACTCATTGTTTCACTGGAGATTAAGAACACTGGGGTGGGGTAAGGACTGGTTCAACCACGGTTTCCCACCAAGACATAGAGGAGCTGCTGAAGAGTGATTAACATATTTTCAGTGTGAGTTGAAATTAATCTTTTGATTGATTGGTGATTTGTAGAACTTACCTTGAGACTAAGCTTCAATTATTAAGCTTCTTTAACTACATTTTCATATTTTTTTCAACTTTAATGGACTGCATGTATGTAGCATGCATAACAATACAGGCTCTAAATCTTACAGAAAATGCTGGATGAAGAGACATTTCTAAGCCCTGGATGGATGATGAGTATGGTTATAATCATTGAAAAAGATTTATATTTAGTTGAGTTCAAATGTTCAATCTAAATTTTAGTACATCCCGTATTTTCCCATTCAAATGTTCAATCTGAATTTTAGTATATCCATATTGCCTCTTATGGAGTTTAGTTTCATGAATTTTCATCACTTGGCCAAAACAGTAAACACTGTATTAAATGCTCAATTTCCAATTACCAATGTTAAACAAACAGATTTTTGAATTGTTTTATTAAATGGGCAATAATGTTGCACCATCAGTCATCTGATCAAATTTAAAAACTGGAATATTTCAGGAGAGGGTATGGTAGTGTCACATTGGTACCTATTCAGTAGAGAACTGTTTGTGTAGCAATTTTATTTGATAACTTATGTTGACAGATGATTGAATTCCAAGCTATAGTATTTCCATCTTATTGATGTTGAGGATTCCCTAAGAGTATTACTTGTTGCCTTAATGTTGATCCTGGTATTTTTTTATTTTTTTTATCTGTCTTATTTTCAAGAAGTCAAATAAATCAGGTTGATGTCCTTAGGCATGTGTATATTTGAGGAATAAATAAATACAGGAAAATTATGACTCAAGGGTATTTTCTATCCTTGAATGGATTATTTACTTTATGCTACACTTTTTTTACATAGCCAAGTTGCTGGTAAATTTCATTACATGTACACTTGTCACGGGATCATTATATAATTCGAGTATTATTTTGGGATACCTTGCCTTAGCAGATATATAAATGGCTTTTGTTTCTAAACAGCAGACATATGCTTGTGATTTCCTTTGTCTTGCATTCATCTTATTTCCTCAATACAATGGTGAGGCAGGTATAAATGCAGCTGGCAAGATCTGAAAATCAAGTTATATCAATGTGACCAGTCATGTGAACTCAAGTAACTTTAGTGTATCCTTTCCTGAAAGTCTTCAGACAAGGAACAACTCATTCAAAAGACAACAAAATTTAACCCTCCCCCACTCCCCTAAGGAACACAGAATTCCTATTCTTGCAAGTGAACACCAAACCAAATGATGGAGACATTCTAATTATGAATCTTCAGTCAAATTGAAAACCATACGCTACAATATCTCACGTTTAAAAAATCTTCTTTACCTTTAATAACTATTGTAATGCCTGAATTACTCTCTTAGTCTCTGAATATATCTTCCTTTTATTTTGTATGGAATGGTATATACAGTTGATAGATGGACAGACCAAAATCTTCTTTTCTTGGAGGCACAGTGATGTTCTCAAAATATGCTTATCCAAATTAATGTTTATAATCAGAATTCGTGTGTTGAGCTGCATTACCCCTCCAATGAACTTATTCATGCAAATGTGGAAGGTTGTCAATAATTTGCTTTTATATGTTGCCCTCTCTTAAACTCCTAAGATACTGAAGGCCCTTCTTTTCATATATAAATGTATTATTAAGGATCCTTATGGTCAAAATATCTGACAAAAGGATCCTTAAGGATTGACAAACTGAGTAACTGACTTTCCAACCATGAAATATTGTGTTCGAGTCCATAAGCTATTATTAAGCTCACATACAGCTTGGTTTATGCTTATATTTCTCTTAAGCTTTTAAGAAACTTAAGGTCCTTCTTTACATATAAATGTATTATTAAGGATCCTCATAGTCAAGAATATGTTCTTCCATTTAAAGACTAATATTACTTGTGTGGGGTTCACTGATTGACAACTGAGTTTTCCAACCATGAAATATTGTGTTCAAGTCCATAAGCTATTAAGCTTACATACAGCTTGGTCTATGCTTATATTTCTCTTAAGCTTTTAAGAAACTGAAGGTCCTTCTTTACATATAAATGTATTATTAAGAATCCTCATAGTCAATAATATGTTATTCCATTACTTGTGTGGGGTTCGTTGATTGACAACTGAGTTTCCAACCATGAAAATTGGGTTCAAGTCCATAAGCTATTAAGCGGGAATACAACTTGGTTTGAGTATTGATACACTTAGTCTGTATTGCAGTTCAGTCTGTAGCCCCATAAACTATGAGAAAGTAGTATATATTACACTATCATAGTGTATGAATAGTTATTATAGTGTATAACGTAAATTTTATTTTTAATTTTTTTAATTGAAAAAAAATACACTATTAGTATATATTTCATTTAATTTAACAACATATATTTCAATGGGAGTGTATGATTAAAAAATAAAAACTGGTATACACTGTAATTGGGGCTGCACAACGGCCTGGACTTGCTTCCTTTTGAAACATTATGAGGCCTTAAGTCATACTTCTTGTTTAATTCCACTTTGTTAAATCTTCTTATTTTTCTCTTGGCAGTTAGAAAATTGAATTGAATAATTAATTTTTTTTTTTTTGAGATCACATCTTATTCTCTGCTCTGTTTAAATCCTAATAATGTATCATAGACGTTGGATTCTAATTTTTTATTAACAGAAGGACAAGCACTTGATAATATTTGGTGTAAGTCTGTTCATGCTTTGTGCTGATTAAATCACAGGACCAATGTCAGAATTGTTGTGCTAAAAGTTTCTTTCCCATCATGAATGAATGAATGTTCCATGAAACCCCTTGTGAATAAAAACAGAATAGGTTTGAACAATTCTGGTGTAAGCCATGACTGGCTCCCCTGCATATCCAGCCATGAAATTGATCAGAGTAGAAAAATACAATGCCCTGTGATGTACTGTTATATGTGTGGTTGGTACTGTAACCAAATACAATCAGGGCGACACGTGATTCGACCGTGCCCCACAAAATACCACAAAATTACTGTGTACGTATAATGTACCTTGTCCATTCTGAGGATTATATTCTGTTTAGGAATATGATGCTCTATCAATAGAAAATCAGCGTATTAAATCGAAGAATAATAAATAGTCATCTGATATTATTTTGCGATGGATCTTACTTTGGGAGTAATTTTTAGTCACATTCTTGATACACTTTAAGATACTCTTTTGGTTGTCATATGATGATATAAAATTGAAATGATATTTTAGTATCACTTGGGAATAAACATGTTGGGAATATCTATGTATTAAAACAAGAGTTTTGATCTTAAAAAAGTAATTTAAATAGTCTAACTGAGTGAGGGGGTCCATAGACCAAATGAAGTTTTATACTGTGAAACTTGAAATATAACTGTTTCTTTTAGATGTGCAATTCTGTTCTTTCTTTCATTATATGGTTCTTGTCCGTAGTACCATGAAATTTTGGAAAGAGACAAGGTAAGTGTAAAAAAAGATATAGATTGCTCTGTTCAGAGCTAGTAATTAAAAAAAAAACATTTATTAGATTTTTAATCAGTCAATAATATATGCCAGAGTCCTTATTCCTTCCCTTGTGGAGCAACACGCATCCCTGTTTACTTATGAGGGTTTATCATGTTAATGGATTAAAGAAATCTTCCATGTATTTGTAAAAATAATATGACTTAGCACTCTCACACACATCTCAAAAAATGTTACATACATCTTTTCTCACACACATTTTCAAATAGATAACTAATAAATGATAAACTTATAATTTAAAAGTTATAAATTTGTATTCATCTTTTATCTACAACATATTTTCAATTTATTTAAGGTGATTAAAACAAAAAAGGATTCTTATGTTTTTAGAAAATTAAAAAATGAGAACCAAACAAAGAATCCCTTATTCTGGATAGATGGTTATCTATCTTGGTATAAAGTTTAGATAGTGAAACTTCTGATTGATTTAAAACAAATTTATTCTATGAGATGGGCAACTCTATTGTTTCTTCATTGCATCTATTCAACCAAGAAGTCATTTGTTTTCCCTTCCATTGATCATTGGTACCATGAAAGAAATGAAATGGAAATGATAAATTGAAATATGAGAAAGAAAGACCTCTCCAAAGCTACTCTATGCTATAGGATGGATGTACCAAAGCCTCTTTCACAAGACTATGCAACAGAGTCAAGGTAAAAACTACAAGGTGAATTCCAATTTGGTTTCATTTGAACACATAGTAAGACTAGCAGAATCTGAGATAGATGGAGCCAACCAGTCGGGGCATGGTGGGATGACTCACATACAACTATACGAGTAGAGGCTAAAAAAATAAAAGCAAGTTTGGCAATGAAAGAGAAGTTTCAACTTTGGTGGGGAAAGAGAACAAAAAAAAGGCCTCAGTCTTTGGATGCATATACTAATTGCAAAGTGACAAAAACAAACCTAGACAATAAAATAATAATAATAATAATAATCTATGAATAATGCATCCTTCACATCTAACACATCAAAATAACATATACATGTTTTGTTTGGTATATCTTTCATTGGAGCTTGAGGAGACTTTGTGTCTAATCTCATGATGTGTGTCATTGATTTCAAACAGCGAACTTAGAAAACATGCCACCTTTTGTTATGACAGTGCACCTACAATGGAGGAACCCTTGAAGCATTGAACATATACTTGCTATAGTTTTTATTTGCCTGCACATGGTTTGGTGTGTACTGTTGCCCCACTCAATAACTTTAGTGGGTAGATAGGGGAGACTATGGATATCCATAGTCACAGTGATGGTTTATATCTCATAATAAATTTAAAAATTAGAAATGAAATCAATGTTTTCTATTCTCTTATCTTCATTTTGTTTTAGTTGTGAATTTGAAACTATAGTAATACTTTTATAATTATATGGGAGAAAATGGTGATTTTTCAATATATTAAAATACTCTTTGAACTCTGTTTTTTCTTTTCTCCTTTTGTGTTCTTACTTTACCTTTTTCCTCTATATAACCTATTTCAGACATTGTATGGTGCCTTTAAATAATACAATCGGGATAGCTATGGTCTACCATTGCCTAAAGAAAATATTGTTTTAGTTAGTATTTTTTTTTGTTCTTTATCACTGTTTATTTCCCATCAATCCATCATACATGACAAATAAAGCCTTCATAAGGCTTTTTAGTCCAAAGAACCATTTATTTTTCAAACATAAAATCTGATAACTATATTTTTATTGATTTAATAAACCCAGATAATAAATTTACGGGAAAAAATGAAATTGTTTATTCACCGTTATTCATATCAATGGATTAAAAATTAACTCATACAATAGTCAGTAGTCACACCACACACATCTAAAATATATCACATCTTACTTATTTCTCACACAATCTCAACACTCATATATTTTCAAACACAAAACAACTATTATAAGATTAAAATTATCATTTAAGTAGTTAAAAACTTTTGTCTTAATTAATTTATAAAAGATTAATCAAACAATAAAAAAATAGATTTTTTTTTCTTCTAATTTCTAATTTAAATTAAAAAAAGCCAATCATATAAAAAACGTCTTTTACTGTTCAGATAAATCATCTCATGTCCTAGTACATCTATCTATAAGCTTTTCAAATAGGGGCATAGAAATTTGTTCTTTGATTGCTAATGATCCATATTTAGTTTGGTCAGTTGAATCTTTCTAATAACTTCTACCACCTCTTTATTATAAAGATTGATCACAAGCTTACCTCATACAATCCAACAAGATTCTAAAGACACTTCCATACTTATTAGAATTGCAAAGGGTATCTCTAAATCCACCAAACTATTATCTCCATTTGGGTAATAGCTTTTAATACTTTGTTGTTCAAAGAAAGATGCATAATCAATTCAGTTTATTTTTTGTTCATCTATGGGTTCATCTCCAGTTAGGGTGCATGCCATATAGAATTGGATTAAATATAATTTGTTGCTGAGTCATATGTTTATATATAATATTTATATGCCTAAGAAGGGACTCACATCTTATTAAGTAGCTAGGTAGCCATCTTTTGTGGAATGAAAAACTTCAACAAAGATGAATAGAGAAGTCATTTCTTGGTTTGTTACGAGGAACATAATTCATGAGAAACCAACACCTCTAATTCTTGGTAAGGAATAAAAACCAATTATATTCTTTTTCTAATAATCAACAAATTGAGATTAGTTGCATGTAAATGATAAGGATAATGTTATAGATAGTCCCATGTGTGTGGCTCGTATGCTTTAATTTTTTGAAAGATATATATTTAATGCATATGATGTATGTACTTTCAGATAAATAAATTATATTTCAAAGAAAATATATATCTATTTTCACTGAATAAAAAAAAATAAAAAAAAATGCTCCAAACATATATTTCTGTAACAACATAGGATTATATACATAGGATAACATAGGATTATATATTTCTGTAACAACATAGGATTGTATTATTTGTATACAAGATTGCGAATAAAGATTATATGTAACAAAGTTCAAAGGATAATATTGTAATAAATTCCATATCTAGTTTTATTTAATTTTCCAACATTCACTTATAGAATTACAGAGATTCCTTTCCTATTAATGTATATATTCCAAATGATAGAAATGATATTAAAAGCATGACATGTTCTAGCTTGTTATGTCTAAAGCAAGAAATATGTTACACTCAAATCCTATTTTCAGTCTTAAATGCAGTCCGCATATGTAAATTTTTTTAAAAATGGTATAATTCATCTAATGAATTATGTATTATGTTAAAAGATGAAATATATATATTCTAATTAATTGAATGAACTCATTTATAGAACATATAAAAAAAATTATATACCTTATTAAAATGAGTACAAGTGATTTATAAAGAATATGTGACTACAAATGAACTGTAAAAAGAATTGAGTAACAATGCCTTTGAAATAAAGGATGAGGATTGTCCGTTTGGAAACACATTTCAAAAATAAGATTTTGAATAAAATGGTTTAAATAGATTTGATTCATGTAAAGCTCATTTTCTGCGTTTTTTAAAAAGCAACATTTTGGTACTAAAAACCGTAAGTAACTTTTTAATTAAGCGTGTCTTTTAAAATACGTTTGATAATATTTTTCAGCTTTCTGCTTCATTGAAAGCAGAATCATTTTTATTTAGCGTTGCCAAACGCCCCCTTAGATGGTCCAAATGTAGGATGAATATGAGAAATACTCACTTCACATCAACAGCTTCACAGGCAAAGTCATGGATTATTTCATGTATTGCAAGACATATGGATCTATAACAAGTTCCATAAAGTGGAAAATGCTGAATGAACTTTATAAAACCAACTTTGTATGTGGTGTATGTGTGCGTGGGTTAGATATTCCAAAATGCCTTGTGTCCGGCTGTCCACAAGTTGCATAATTTACCCACCAAGTGCCAGTAAATTTTTTAAGCATATTATCTTATAATAACAAGGACATTTGGACTGTACATTGGGTTTGATGATACATTCAGGTTTCCCAAAGTGGTAGTCAAATCATGGGTAACTGTGTGTGACTGAGATTATTATTCAAAGAAAATATATACTAATGGTTTTGGCTGGTTTTAATTTAAGACCCACTTGTTTGGTACTCCATTTCCCTGGTTGAAATAGCATTCAACAGTGGCTTTTGAACTTCTGTTTTTAAGACTTGGAAGGAGATGAACTCTTTTTTTTCCTTCTATGCTTAGCATCCGAATTCTGTTAATCTTTTTTTGTTTTTTAAATGGAGGACTAATATATAGATTATTAGACCAGACCATAACCTGACATTGCACACACTCTGAATGTACATATATACAACTCAGTCCCACTAACTATATGATTTTACTATCACATTTTCTTGGGATGCCTTCACCCTGGACTCCTCCCCACTAGGGATGGTTGTCACCTAAACTAATTTTCAAAAATACCCTATGTTTATTAATGTTATCATTCATTAGTTTTTTTGTTGGTACAAGCTATTTCATTTGGAACAATCTGAAAAATGATTCCAAACGAGACCTAAGTCACTAGAGGCCCATGGAACTAAAAGTCTAAAAACTATGCATACATGATATCTTATTGGTTTGTTAGAATTTCTCAATCAGCTTTTCAACTTCAAGAAGCTAGCATCATGAAAGTGAACATTTTTCTATAGGAAATATTTTTTCTAGAGTTTTTGAAAATGGTTTTTAGACAAGGTAGAGGCAGGTGGTTATTTTAAAATTCTGTCTATTATGGACATGTTGTGTTGTGTCCCATTTGATAGTTCTGAATAAATCTTGATAAATTATATCTTGATAAATTATATGTAAAAAGGGACACATGCAAGGGCGGAACTAGGATTTTATATTAGGAGGGGCTAAGATGAACTTCAAATCTAATAAACAATTTAAATTTTATATAAACCAAACAAGTTTTTACTTCATTTCTAGTAAATTTTGTCATAGATATGAAAAAATACAAAAATAGACAAAAGATTAAGTTTTTTCAAAAATATATTATTGAAACTGTATTTACGATCCTTTAAAGAATATAAATCATCTTTTATCCGATCTGAGTCAATATTTTCCAGCAAAATAAAATTTCAATATAAATAATCATAGAATCTACAAGAAAATCATCTTTCATCTTAGTGTGAAGTGTTGTAACAGATTTCATAATTGAAAAAAATGCAATTGATCTCAATATATCTAGGCTAGTAAAGATAAAAAAAAGAAAGAATAATTCTAACAAAGATTTAAAATTTTTATAACCATATTTTGGTAGAAAAAAATATGAAAACTATGATAAAATTGGTAATAAGGGAGAATTCGTTACACATCTTGTATTATTGTATAAAAAATATGTATTTAACCATGTGATTGATAAGAATTAAGTTACATTTTTTCAATGCAAGGTAAGTGATGATTGTCTGTATAGGTGGTGTAATGGGCAAATAATGACGGGATTAATTAGCCTATACAAGGCAATAATCAACTGTGTAGAAACTGGTGTGATAGAGGATAATCAGTCATGATTAGGGGTAGTAATTAGGGATGATTATGCCTGAATAATAACAGGAATAAATCTAATTAAAAAAAAATTATAAAGGGACACATGTAGTTCATTCTTGTTTATCCATCTAAAATAATTATAATTATATCCATCAAAATTATCTAAACAAAACAAATAGAAATGAAACAAAGAATTACCTAATCATGTTCTCTCCTTGAATAACTACATTATAATCAGTCTTCATAAAACTTAATTCAATATCTCCCATAAAAACATTTCTTAATACACATGGATAGATATATCCGACACGTAACATTGTTTGTAACTTTGTATAAAAGTCCCTCTATATTCTACAAGGACGAAAATGGTTTAGAAAAGATGTGGGAGGGAGTTTTATGTAAATTACCACTATGTGCCAGTCATATGTCATTGACTGTTGGACATGTTTTTTTTCTGAATTTATCATTTATAACTGGCATCAGTTTGACCGTAAGGGGCATTTCAGTAATTTAGGCTCACACACGGTGGTCCCCTCTGAAAAACAAATATTTGGAGTCAGAGTCACAGCCCACCAAATTTTGGCGGGAAAAGCATTTACATGTGTATAACTACTAGTATATATCCCTGTTTTCCTCCCCCATGTATTCCTGTTTGTTTTTATATTTGTCTTTTAAACATTATTTATGCTTATCCACATAAATGATTTTTTTTTGCATACCTCTAATACAAAATTTACATATAAACCGCATACAACCCATTACATTACCATTCATTTATTTGGGTTTCAAATTTAACAGACATGGATTATATCGAGATAGATAACTATTTTAATACAAATAAAAATTTTGGAGCATGAATGAGCTTTCCGCATGCAGTATTTAATGGAATAACAAGAACCATTGAAGCTTTTAATGCTAATGTTAATTTTCTACTATATAAAAACAATGCCCATGATATAATTTGTGTTGGAAAAAGTTCATTAAATCACAAAAATAATTGTTTAAAGAGTCATTAATTCAACTCTTAGATTAATCGGATTTGAACCAGTGCATAAATTTAAAAATTTCATTGACTAATATTATTTGTTTTTAAAATAAATCTAAACAATGGGTTAATTGATTTTTACGAGTTTATATACCATCATGTCTCTTGAGTAAACTGATCCAAAATTTAGATTGAGCTAATATCTAACTGGTTCAACCAATTGGGTCGTGTTGAATTTTAAAACATTGTTCTATATTTATATATTTTTTTAACACAATATATATATATATAACAAAAATATATATCGGGTTACACAATCAATGAGGGTATCTACTCTCCCTGAGCAATCCATTGATTCTTTTCAGAAGAAAATGCTACTAAAAAACGTCAAATCGCTAATGTCACCGAAGGTGACCCCATCGATTTCCCATATTTATAAAACAACAATAACACCCAAACAGAGCAACATCGGATAGAGACCGAAAGAGAGAGAGAGAGACCCCCGTTCACCACTTCCACTTCACATCGAAAACCCAATCCGGACCGTCCGATCGTCCCTTTCAACGGCCGAGATGCCTCCCCACACTTGACCCCCTCTCACTCCTCGACGATGATGTCCCTGGCTTTCTCGCCGGAGCTCCTCTGCGGGGAGGACTCCCGATCGTTCGCCGGAGATGCTCCGGAGCCGCCGCCGTACGTGGCGGAGGAGGTGGAGTTTCCGGCCGACTCCGAGGAATCGATGGCGGGTTTCGTTGAGTCGGAGAGGGTCCACTCGCCCGGGTCCGATTACCCGGCCCGGTTCAGGTCACTGTCCCTCGACGCCTCCGCCCGCGACGGCGCCGTCTCTTGGATCCTCAAAGTGAGTCGCCGCGCACGTGCGATACACGTGCCGTTGGTGGTCTTTCTTTTTTTTTGGATTTTTTTGCATATAAATCTTTCGTAATCATGTATTTATGCGGCTGGTACATTGATTCTTGTTTTTTTTAGAGGAGTTTTGTGTAAAACGGTTTCTTTGTTTTGGGAAAAATGCGTATAGCCCTCTCAAAATTTGGGAATATCCATATCGATCCTTGTCTCTTTTTTTTAAAACCACATCACCTGTTGATGTTGATTTTATGACTTTGATTGATACAACCTCTGTCGTTATAACAGTTTGAACTGACGTATGATTAGGTTTTCATATTAACCCCCCATCTATTTCACCCCAAACTAACCACATCTTTCACCCAGGCTAATTTTTTTTATCAAAACAAATTGAATGCTCTCTCCACTACGGTCTTCCACGATCTTAACGGTCAAAAATAGGACCACTGGGAGGAAGAAGACTCTTATTCAGTGACTTTATGTAAGCAGATATATTTTGATAATTTATCAGGGTCTTTTTGAATTTTTTTCAATATCTGAATATGTATTTCCATGTTGTCATTAAGTCACGAAATATTAGACAATAACTAACTGAGGGGCTATACTTAACCATGATAAAAATCAAGGTATTTTATGGTTTTTCAGAAAAATAAAAAGTCACGAATATTCACAATATTGGAGGGGCTATATGCATGTTCTCTATTTATTTATTTATAAGGTTTATAATTATGAATTTAAGAGTTGTTGAGGGTGTATCTGCAAATACAATGCTTTTCTTTGACTGATCTGATATTGTTACACCAGGTGCAGGCGTGCTATGGGTTCAGGCCTTTGACGGCGTATCTCTCCGTCAATTATATGGATCGGTTCCTCGCCTCCCATCGTCTGCCGGTACGGATTCCGTCGCCGTTAGACTTAACGGAAGCTCCTCAGTTTCTGTTGTCCTTTTTTTTTTTCTTTCATTTTATACAAGTGTCTTATGAGTGGAGGTCGTGATTTCAAAATATCTGATGGATTTGGACGGTGATGGTGGTGGTGGGGTCCACGGTGGGATTCATTGTGACCCGCTTGATCATGTCTGCTTTCACTTTTAAACTAATACGAGTTTATGTTATATAATTTGTACGATCTCTTATAATAAGAAAATATATATGAAAATATGTATTTAATTCATATACATATAAATAATTTGTCAATTTTCAGTTAATGTTTACTTCATATACATATATTTTTAAATTTGAAAAGAAAGTAGTGCAGGATATTCAAGAAAAACAACAGGAGGAGATATATAAAAATTCACATGCTATACTAAATTAAAAAAATTATTTCTTTTCATGTTTTTTTTTATATGAAACTGAATATTGAACTCTACTATAGAGAAAATGACCAAATCTTTATCAAAATAAAATTGAATTTCCTTTCATTACCTTCTTTATGACTTATATTGTGTCACTTCATTGCATTTTCATGCACATGAATACTAATATTATTTGTACCATCGTTCAATGAATATTGAATCTAATTTAGCATATAAGTGTATATATTAAACTTTGTGATTTCAATGACAGGAAGCGAACGGGTGGCCATTGCAACTATTATCCGTGGCCTGTGTATCACTGGCTGCAAAGATGGAAGAAACCATGGTCCCATCTCTTCTTGATCTCCAGGCAATCCATCCATCCCATCCACATCTTGTGTTTCATAGCATATAAACAATACAATCATCAATTATAGCAATCCAACGAGATATATACCTCATCAGACATTAAAACATATCCGGACGGCTCGTGAGATTGTCCCTAACATTATTATATTATAAAATCCACGCGCATGCGCAGGTTGAGGGCGCGAGGTTCATATTCGAGCCTCGAACGATACGGCGCATGGAGCTCCTCCTCCTCACCGCCCTCAACTGGAGACTCCGATCCGTCACGCCCTTCACCTTCGTCGATTTCTTCGCTCACAAGATCGGCGGTGATGGGTGCCTCCGCTACCTGGTCTCGCGCGCATCGCAGATTGTTCTGTTGACGATTCTAGGTAACGCGCGCGCGCGCGCAAATGCATTCATGTTGCGTGCGTGAGAGGAAATGTGTTTTGTGTGTCAGTGTCTGATGCGCATCAATTACATTTGCTTCACAGAGATTGAGTTCCTGAACTACTGCCCGTCCGCGGTGGCCGCGGCGGCTGTGGTCTGCGCCGCCGACGGTGTTAGAGATTTGCCTTTCATCACTCCGGTGATCGCGACGTCGTGGTGCGTTGGGCTGACTGAAGTAAGTCATGGAGATCTGACATTCAGTCTTTCTTGTGATCAATTCTGCTGGCTTAATCGAGTATATATATTTGATTAGAAAAAAAAATATAATAATGCTGCATTTAATTCATTCAAATATATATGTATTTCATTTGATGAACATCGTGTTTTTAACATTTTTATTACGTTTATACCTTTCAAATGAATGCAAATATATATTAAGTAAAATTGGGGTTAAAATTAAGACTAATTTTATCAACGACTTGTATGGAAAACATTTTCACCCTATGTTTACTTTTGATGACAAGAAGGATCAGCTTTACTTTTAACCTTAACTTTCACTCCAACACATGTATGCATTGCATTTAAATGAAATCATGTATCATTTAAATAAATTAATTTTTTTAAAACTTTTTGATGTAAAAATAGGGACAAGCTTAAAAGTGTGGATGATTAGAACCTTATCATGTTCAACATTGTCATACATACATTTTTCTAGTTTGGAGTTGTATTACGATTTTAAAAATAAAATCTTGATAATAATATATATACATTCAATAGATGCCACTCCAAATTTATTCTTTTATTTGATGTAGGAGAGCATCTCCAGCTGCTACCAGCTCATGCAAGAACTAGTGCTTGAAACCAAGGCTCCCAGAGTATCACCAATGATCTACAGAGTAGTACCCAACAATGGCTTCATTGAATCTGGTTCTTCTTCAACATCATCATCAACATCATCACCATCAAACAAGAGGAGGAAGTTGAACAACTTCTCATGGGCAAGTGATGATCAGGAGGAGGGATGAATGAGTATGTGTTTATATAAATAAGGTCTTTTTAGGCTATTTGGTTTGTGCAGATTCCTCAGTATTTTTTCCTAGAGGATTTGTGTTTTGGGAGGTTAGGAATTTAACAGGGGAATTTGAGAAAATATTTCTCAACTTCTTTTGTTCCTTTTTTTTTTTTTTTTTTTTTTAAGTTTTTTTTTAAAGGCATTGCTATTGGTTAGTGATGTGATGAGGTCCTTGAAGATTCCCAGGGAGGGGAATTCTTTTTTATTTATTTATTTATTAATTATTGTTTTTATTAGGAGAAATAGTGAGAGAGAGGGAGATTGGGATGGGATTTGATCATAAAGTTTGGGAATCAAAGAGAAAGCAGTGATTGATGCATGAATGGGTCAGCAGGGGAGCTTTTGTACTAGAAAAATAAGAAGTGATGGTTTTGGCTCACTCATTCATTTCTCCCCCAACTTTGTATTTCTTTTGTATTTCTGTCTAGATGAATTTATTATTTTAAAATAGAGAGAGCAATGAGTGGTATGTAACACACGTGGGGTGGAAAACTCACACGTGTATGGTTTGTAATTTCTTTTTCTTTTTGGAACTGGGGAGAGGAAGGCCCCACTCCTTTTCTAATTGGCCTGATTTTGGCTTTACAATACATTAGGTCATTGAAGGCCCCCTTTTTATTTTTGTGCCTTGGCTATAATTTGTAATCTCTACTTCAAATAATTCTGTCATAGTTTTGTGTATTGCATTCTATTAAGTCTTTATTTTGTTTATTTTATGCTCTTTTACTTTGCATTTTGAATGAGCAATGACAATGCTGAATGGAATATTTTAATTTGAAAAATGTTTTTAAAGATGTAAAATTATTATAGGATTGCCATATCAGTAGATAGCCACGTCAGTGGATAATTAAGATTTGAAAGAAAAAGATTTATTAACACAAAAATTCAAATCTTATGTACTTGATTGATTTCTATTTAATCTTAAAAATGACAGCCCTCATATTAAAATTGATAGGATGGCAAGTATTGTTGATCCATTTAGCTTGGTTACTAAATTAGTCAAATATTTGAGCTTGGATTTGAGTTGTATAAGTTTATTTGTTTAGCATTTAAAGGCAACAAATAAAGCCTTTATTTTCTTACATTATTACTCTAAGAATTCTCTCTCACTCTCTCTCTCTCTCTCTTCTTCAAAATACAAAGGAAAATGTTACATTCCGTTCATTTTACAGTTCAAAATACAGACTGCATTTATTTTCATTGTTGTAAAAATTATATATATCTCATCTAATTAAATATGCTCTTTTATATAAAAAAAACAATTAAATATATACTCTGATAAATTATATGATATTATTTATAGAAAATATTAACAATTTTCAATGACGTATAAACTTTGTTACAATAAGTAAAAGGGTTTTGTTAACGAGTGCCCTCAGGGCACTCGTTAACCTACATTTATTGTTACCTTTTTAAGTAACCCAATAAATTAAATATGATATGAGTATAAAAAAATGATTTTTTTTTTAAAATATCAACAACACCTTTAATAAATTCACCATTTTTTTTCTTCTTCCCTCCCATACCCTATTTTTTCCCTCCAATATTTTTTTATTCTTTCCTCCCATATCCTATTTACTCATAAATAATATATAAAAAGTTGACTTTATATACAAAAAAAAATATTGTTTAATTGTTTGGTAAGCATACTTTTTTTTTATATAAATATGACATTTTTTCTGAAAATATCTTATTTATGCTTGCAACATTTTTTTATTTTTAAACATTGTGTAAGGGAGGGAAAAATTGGGTGTGGGAGGAAAGAAGAAAAAAATGTGGTGAATTTATTATAGGTGTTGTTGGTATTTTAAAAAATCTTTTATTTTTTTTAACCATATTATAATTAATTTGTTAGGTTGTCTAAAAAATGAGTAATTAATGTGAGTTAACAACCCAAAGTAAAATGGATTAATGATATATATGAGACCATAAAAAGTGTTGAGCGTTAACAAAGGCTAGATGCAAAATATATATTGGGAAAAACCCTGTGTGATACATAACTTATTCAAGGCACTGTTAGGCACAATCCTTTTTTTTTTTTTTTGTCCTAAATGCAGGATCATAATAACTCTTTAGCCATCCCATATACACGCAGCCATTTATGGAATGGATAATGTTAATTAGATACAATCTCAAATGTAGTTCTCACGTATTTTAATTTATTTTAAATAATAAACATCATCTAATGAGATACATGTGTTTTGATAAAAAATTAATATTATTTTATTTTAAATTGAATAGACTCATTTAATACAATAAAAATAATTTTATGTAACAGTGTTGGATTATACATGCACGGGGGTATCAGATGCACAGAATACATCAGTGTAGTAGTAGTACATTGACCACACTGACAGGGATGCATGGTGGTGTCACGTGACAAACCTAAAATGCTCGAACTCCAAAAAAAACTTTTTTTTTGACAGGCTTGCACACACTCTCAGCAGCTTTTGCTACTTGTATTATTATATATATTTATATATGTCTTTTAATGGCAAACTTTCTCTGTCTCGTCCTCTCCTCCTTGTTCTTTGAATGGGAAATTGCTTGGAATAGACATGACTTCAATTAACTTCTTTAATTTGCTTTTCCAGGTCACTTCGTATCAATGCAGAATATGTTCCATATCTTTCACTTCTTTTTGGACGCGCGTTCGGTGTTTGGACTCACTTTATAAACATGGGAAAAATCCAATGTAACCTCTGTAAATATATGAAATCCATATAAATTCTTGATTTTTTTTTAAATTTATATAATTTTTTAAAAATACTTAATAAATTTAAATAACTCTATGAATAAAATTTATATTTACAGATGATGAATATTTTTGTGAATATTATGTTTGGTTAATATTGATAGAAAATACAGTATACAAAAAAAATCATATGATGTGTTAAAAATGCAAAAAATCTTCTATAAATAACGATTTTATTCATTTGGATAGAGTTTTATAATATATCCAGAGAGAATAAAATCGTCATTTTCATGAGTTTTTGCATTTTTAACACATTGTAATGGTTTTTTTTAGTATATTGTGTCTTCAGTGGGAGTTAACTAAACTAAATATTCACAAAATATTTATCATCTATAAATGAAAATTTTATTTGGGGGCTATTTAGATTTACCAGATGTTTTTAAGGGGTCCTATGGATTTTATGGAAAATCAGAGGGTTATATGAATTTCAGTTAGATTTTAGGGGGTTATATGAATTTTTTCTATATATATATATATATATATATATATATATATATATATATATATATATATATATATATATATATATATAATATTGTAAGTATATGAGTAGTACTACTACATGATGTTAAAACTGTCAATTCCATGCTACACTTTCATAAGTGTATTGATGAATTTTCTATGCATTTTGGATGTACATAAATAACAAAAAATTTAGAGATTATTTTAGTATTGCTTTTGAAACATCCTGAATTAGATATGATATTGAAAGGGAAAAGTCTATATAACCCCCCTTGTAAACTACCTGAAATCTATATAACCCACTGACTTTTTCAAAAATATATATAATATCTAGAAAGCACTTATTTAAATTCAAATAGACTCCTTGAATTTTCATTGGCAGATAATGAATATTCTGCACATATTCTGTTTAGTTAAATTTGATTGAAAACACGATATACCAAACACCATCTACAATGTGTTAAAAATGCAAAAAAATATCTGTAAATAACAATTTTACCTATCCAATAAGATTTTATAATTTATTCAGATGGGTAAAATCGGCATTTACTGAAGATTTTTAGCATTTTTAACAAATTGTAAAAGGTTTTGAAATACTGTGTTATCAATGAGGGTTAACCAAACATAATATTCATTATCTGCCAACAGAAGTTTAACTCAGGGAATTATTTGGATTTACATAGGTATTTTCAAAGAATTATATCAACTTTAGAAAAAGTCAGATGATACACTCAATTTATTTTGTAGCCCTATTAATTTACAACTTTAAGTTGGTTTTCTACTTAGTGGAATACATGCTGTGATAGTGCAGTATATACGTTACTAGTGTAGTGAACGAAAAATTAATTTTTTAAATTTTTATAGTAAAAGTGTATTAATTATTTATGTATATATTTTATTTTTTATTATAGAATATATTTCATTAGAAACTTTTAAATAATCAAAACGACGGGGATTGCACACAAGATTGGATGTAATATTTTCCTAAAATTATTTACATATGGTATTATGGGCTGATTAAGTTCAATTTTATTTCCTACATTCAATTACTTATGTGATTAATGACAGTTTTTAAAATTTAAACATATCATGCATTTTTTAATTCTGTGATACCTGAAGTAGACAATAAATCTCAGATATCTAAAGTTTTGGTTTCAAACGAATACAAAAAAAAATGTTTGGACATGGAATATTAATGTCATATGTGTATCAAATGTTCAGAACTTCTAATTTTTAATTAGATAGAAATTTATAACTCAATAAAAGAAATCCAGCAGTTCATGTACCAATCTTGAATGTGTACTGTCTGTCGTGCAATTCAGGTTCCTTTGGAATTTATAACTCGATGGTTAGCTTTTTCAAGTGTAAAAAAAAATATCTGACAATATATGGCAGAACTGAAGGTGGAAGATAAAATGTGAATTAAAAACATAAAAATTGTGGGAGTCAATTATCATATTATAATATATATATAATATATATTAGGCTACGCATAGGAAGCGCGAGCATCGAAAAGCATGGGTTGGTACGAGATACGATGCACAGTCAAAGTTTTGATTCCTTGGTCCAACTATTTTTTGCTCTGAGATTTGCAATGTTGTACTGAGTGAAGTTTTTTTTTATTAATTTATTATTCACATGGTTTGGCCTTCATCAAATGGAGATGAGTATAAATATTACAGATATCTGAGAGAGAGAGAGAGAGATAGAGCTCCCAGAAAGTTAAAGAAAGTGGTGGTTTTTTCAATGGGTGAACCAAACCCTGGCTTATTCCATTTTTAAAAGTTGTTAATTATGTCATATATTGATATCATATAGTTAAACTGATCATATAGATCTAAGATCCTTTTTGCTATTCATTCGACTTTGTATAGTTATTAGTTATATAGTCTATTCAACATTACAGAGTCGAACATGTTATAAAAACCTAGCACCCTCTCTATAACCTATTTGATTTTGTGAAGTCTTTGTATCAAAGATCGAAATCATATAGTCGAACTGGTCACAGAGATCAGTAAGACTCTCTCTACGGCCCATTTGACTTTGTGTTTTAAACAATATGTTCACGTGTTATTACATTCTCAATGAAATGATAATGTCTTTAAACAATGGTGTGTTAATCAGTATCATGAAGGACAAATTACATGATGTGTCGTTTGGACATCTCTTTGTGAAGTCGTCCATTATGTCATAAGTCGAATGAGCCGTAGAGAGGGCCTTAGTTCTCTGTGACTAATTCGACTATGTGATGTTAACCTATGGTAATATTTTAAAAACCGAACCATTCAATGAACCGAAAAAATGAACAGGTCAAGGGTCACTGGTTCAACGTTGGATCAACTGAATTTGAACTATGACATAATTATAATATAATATAATTTTAATTATCATTACTACATAAAGATATAAATTTTACGAAACCTTTGCAAAAATCTTTTATTTAACATCATAACATGATTTTAGTATATAAAATCTAAACTTTTTAATAGATTTTATATGTAACAAGTGATTAATCACAATTTCTACGAATAAAGAACTATTCGATATAATTAACCCATAGTCGGTTCAAAAAAACCTTTGGTTCATCCAGTGGGTTGATTTAGTTTTACCAGTTTTTTATATCATATGAGAGAGTAAACTGAACCGGAATTAAACTGGTTCAACCGGGTGGGTCAGGTCAGATTTTAAAACATTGAATTTGTGGATGGCTTCACAAAGTTGAATGGGTCACAGAGAGGGCCTTAAGTTTTTGTGACCTGTTTCCCTTTATGATATCGAACAGAGTATATAACTGACAACTACACAAATTCGAATGAGCCGCAGAGAGGGTTATAGGTTTTTGTGACCAGTTTGACTCTATGATATCAACCCTTTAAAAAAACCACATTTTTATTTTTTGAGAGGAGTGGGGTGAATAGCTCTCTAGGTGGAATAACAGCCCCCATTTAGTTGAAGCATCACTTGTGATATGTGTACTTGAATTACACATGTTTTGATCTTGTGTTGAACATATGATGGATTGATGTTTGAAAATATGGCCCACAGTTTCATGGGATGGGATGATGAGTTGAGCCCTAGCCGGATATCATTAGGTCTTCCTAGTCAATGAGGGACTAGTGTTATATCACTGCATATGTTTAACATGTAAGGTTTAAGATATTTATAACAAATGTCATATCACTCTAGGGACCAACAAAACCTGATAGAATGTGGTCTCTAGTTTCAGTGGAAATCCAAAAGTTCAACCACAAATCAAAGAACAGGTGTTCGAATGAGAGGAAATAAATTTAATAAAATCAGTCAGTTTGGTGAGGCAATAGTTTTAACAAAAATCAATTGGTTTGATAAAAGATCCGATGATTGGCAATGAATTGATTATAGAAAAATGAACGCGGATGAGATCAACATCCAAACACACAGACTACTTCTATTCAAATATATTGTTAGTTTATTACTTTTAAGGATTAAACATCCAAATCTCCCCTAACATATGAAAGGTCATCTAAGTCACTATCAAAGTTGAGGCATGCATATTAGTCCTTGAAAAGCACTTTTTCGAATCAATAGGGCCAAGTGTTTGCATTAACAGTTACTACGAATGTTGATATGACTTTAATCAACAGTACTTCTCTTCTTCTTCTTCACTTAAAAATTAATACACCATTAGTTGTTTTGTCACTGATATTACTAGCAAAACTAATAGTGTGGTCCTAACAAATGTATCAGCATCGACACTATGGTTCCATCATCTTGAAGCACACGTCGAGTTACTTTGTTGATTCAAAATCTCTTCCATGTGACGATGAGTCTCATTTTGATGGTGAGTATTTTGCACCATCAATTGTCAGGCATATTTGAAGGTTTTGATACAACATAATTCCTCAGTGTCCATGGTGTTTCATATATCATGTTTGATAGGACGGTATATACATGTTATTTTATGTTTGGTTATCCCCATCCTTTTTGTATTTTTCTTTGATACAATATGTCTACGTGGTCATATCATGATTATGTTATATTGAGAATAATTGTACTAATAGGATTATGAATGTACACTGTGTGTTGTAGCTCACCACTCCCTTATTTTTTTCATTTTCAATAACCTGAGATTCTAGGTTTTAAGGTGACGCACTGTCTCCCTCAGTTAATATAAGTCACAGATTCGGGGAATTACAATGAAAGCATGAGAGACCATCCTAGAATATATCAACATATTTTTTATAATGTTGATAGACTTTGATGGCTGTGAAGATGTGGTAGTAATCTATGCGTTCATAAACGAACTCTTATCAAAGTGCAATATCAAAATGTTTCCCATAAAAAAGCATCATTCACCATTGATGAATTGTAGTCAAAATCATAGCACCACGTCAAGATAGAGGACAAAAGAGCCCTTGGATAAGCAATTCCGACTACAGCCCTTGTTGAAGCAATAGTATTTTGTTGGTGTAAAAATTGTTGCTTCAAAAAGCGCTAGTTTCATCAGGTCGCGTGGGACATCATCCCTTGTCAAACGGTAGCACCAGCTTTAATTGGGTCACATGGGGCACTACCCTATGTAAAATGGTAATACAGATCTTCATTGGGTTGCATGGGGTACTACCCTATGTAAAAGTATTTTTCCAGACATTCATATGTTGAAGTTCCTGTGTAGGTACCAATAGGCAGAAGTTCCTTTTTTAGGCATCCTTATACCGAAGCACCTCCATGAGAAACTTCTTATATAACAATTTTTTCGGGCAACATTGTACCTCTATAAAAGCATCACAAAACCAAATGTTTTTTCAAGAAAGATTTCAAGTTATCCAAAGATTTCATCGATTATTATTCATATCAAAGTAATATTTGGGAACTCGAATTAGGACAAAAGCACTGTTGAACGCTGAACATGCCAAAAAATATTACTAAATGAAACATATATCTTAGGATTACCAATTAAACAACATTAAAAA
This sequence comes from Acorus gramineus, assembly GCA_030737835.1. NCBI lineage: Eukaryota > Viridiplantae > Streptophyta > Magnoliopsida > Acorales > Acoraceae > Acorus > Acorus gramineus. Next base: position 5,126,020 of record CM060850.1, read on the forward strand.
ATTCAGTCACTTCGTTTAAAAGCCAAAAAATAATAATTATAAGAGAAGATAGAAAAAATCGGGGAAGAAGTCTATGTAAATGTGTCCCTTATGTGTTGATTCTTTATTTGTTTGGTGTTTGATTTTTATATGTATTTGCGTTGGAATGAAAAATTAAATTTTATACATAATTAATCATCAATAATTGACTTAATTATTTAATTGATCTCCGTAATAACTTCTACTTTATTTTAACAATTAATTAATGCAAAAAGTGTTCTAAAATTCAAACAAAATTAAAATAGGCATACCACCCCCCTCTAGATTTATCGTATGAAGTCTAGATTCCTTTTGACTTGGAAAAAAATAATTGAAAAAGGTAGCATATGGTCCATAAAATGAGGGGACTCAATCGCCTTCTAATAAGGGACTTTAGAACGCATTGAACTTCGGCAATAGCATCCCTCCGGAATAAGGGAGCAATAATGTGCCATTGCTACATTGAAAATTGTTCTTAAAAAAAAATTTACATAATCAATGAAAAAACTCACACACGGTCAACATTTGACCACCCAAAGGGAGTATACTCTTTCCCCTTAAGAGAAGCCTCGAAGAGATACAGTTGAAGTCCATGCACCCCAATATGGAGTAACACAAGAAAAACTTGAGACACGCATATGCTATCCAATGGTGACGATCTGATCATACCTGACAAATCCCCAATAACGTACATGTGGTCTCTCACGTGATGGCGAGCTTGAACAAACATGATCAAAACCCAATCATAGCTTCACACATACCCCTACACCTCCCCCCCCCCCCCATTCACCATGTGACTTCATCATAGAGTGACATGTATACTTTGTTGTCATTTCATCAAAAGAATCTTTCCCTTCGAGAATTACCTATAAATAGAGATCTACCTATGCAATATAGAGGGGCAAGATTTATTTTCTGAGATACACATTTTTGTATTTCATTTGCTCACAAAAAAGGGAGGTCGCTAACTTGAGCATCACATAAATCTTGGATTTTCATGTGGTATTCTATATAGATTTGGGGCATTATAGAATGACAACAAAGCCTAGGTTTTCCTATTATGGCTTAGGATAGGAATAGAATGAATAAGTTGCATTCTCACAAGTATGTTATTCTATTTAGGCATGATTACTCACTCAATCTTCATAGTCACACAGCCTGTATGGCTATTTACAGGCATGGTCACGTAGAAATAGCCACAAAGATATGAGTCCAACATTCTTATACCTGAACACCCACATACACGATGGCCATTAAGACCAAGACACCTAGACAATGTCACACAGATAGGGATGTATGTGTATGACAATCTAATATATCTTCAAAACCATAAAATGGAGCATGCATGGATCCAACAAATAAGATACAATATATCAAGTAAGCATGCTCACAAATATACATATAATGAAACTACTAGTTCATATTCACAAAATAAGAGATCATATGCATGAGTACACAACATACTTCTTCCAAAAATATACATATTTTGTAATGCCCCCGAATACACCACCTATTTTAGGCGAGAGAGAGGGTGTGCTACTTAGCATAAAATTTGAATATCAAAATAATCTAAAGGATTTAACCATTATTAATGCAAGCATAATCAAAGAATTTACTAAACTAAGTTGATAAATTAAAACTTAAAATACTACTAGAATCTACTAATAATTCATCCCAAGTTTGGATGATTACACACATGATTTATTATTAATACTTAGAAATCCTTATGGTTTTACTGATAGAGCTAAGGAAAGTCTATTACATGTCAAAAAGAAAAGTTTTATTCACCCTAATGAAAACAAAGCTAAACGATGAAGGAAGATGACCCAAACTCGATCTCACTAACGACTTCGAGATCCACAAACGCTACTACCCGATCTTCAAATCTGAAAGAGGGAAAGGAGTGGGGTGAGCTACAACACGCTCAATAAATAGACCGTCATCATCCCGTTAGTACAGTTGTATTCAAAATATCATAATCATAGTATGCACACACAGACATGTAATATATCAAGAGAATAAATATACAACAAGGCCACCAAGACATGCAATAATACATATAAGTCATCCTATCTAACATGATGCATGCAACACCACAAACATGCATATTTGTCTTCACAACATACAACTCGCGAGGCCTTTCACATGCATGGCCACGTAGACAGTCATGAAGACTTGGGTCTTACATTCTTGGACAAGGCCATGTAGCCTACGCCCACATAAACGTTATCACGTAGACGATGTCATGCATATGGGTCATAGAGAAAAGGATGCACATACAACAATCATAATAAGACAGAGCATACACGATCAAACCATATAATAATAAATATATCAACAAAATCGTGCTCACATTTTTATATCAAAACTAGTTGTTATATTCCACAAAATAAGACGATCTTAACATGAATACATAATATACTTCATTTGAAAGATACATATGAGACTCATGTCCACTCACCTCCAATACAATGACACACAAATCAAAGCTAATCGATATTATTGTGATCCTCCAAAACTAATGAACTTTTATGGAGTAACTGATTGAATGGCACACACAATATGGTCTTCAACCACAGCAAATGCAAATGAATCTGTGCTAGGAGAAGTTGGGGCTCCCTCTAAAGTGGATATTTGTTTGGAAACTGAGACATAGATCATCTGAGTGGTAGAGATTTTTTTCCTTGGTGTTTTTTGATGCTTTGGTGGAGCTGCACATTAAGCACTAGAGCGACCAAATTTGTTGCAAGTCGGTCACAGAGACAAATTCCACTCATACTCTACTAGTTAGAATGGAATAGAATGGAATCTAGTAGGTCTGATTATCCAGAGATTTCAATGCAAACTCGGGTGAATGAAAAATACTCCACAAAGCTTTTCCTAATTTTTTTTCAAATTTTCCTTCATTTTCTCCCTTGAAATGAATCTCGGACGACTCATTCACACCAACTATGATCTCTGCACCGACCATCCCCCTTCTATTAAATGAAATAAGAAGTCCGGCCAAATTACCAAAATACCCTCCTTTAAAATTCTGCACTGCCAAGACTCAAACCGTTATAAATTCTCGTAGGAAAGTCCACTTCAGATAATAAAACTTCTGTTGGAAAGATAACGAAAATATCTACAACTTTTATGTTTAGGCTAAGATCAGAAGAAACCTCTAACTATATTAAAAATAGCAACGAACAAAAGACCTCGCGATTTCTTCTTCTAAAGACAGAAACGGTAAAACAGCCATAACTTTTCCAATACAGCTCCAAATAATGCAAAACAAATTTTATATGAAATGTAACTAAAAAATAAAGACTTTATATGTTATATCAAATCCTAAATATGTCTCCGAGGTGCTTAACCAAAATTAAACCGAATGCACGACTTTATGGATATAAAGATATTACATATATTAGTATAAACATATGTTATCCTGCAATCCAAACATGTAAATATTAGCATAATTCAGCATTAAAGGCTTCGGGCTATTACAATTTTGACCCTGTTGAACTTGAATCTCATGAAGGACAAAAATTTGTGGTTGTGATGAAGGGGGCCTCAAGGGGATGGACTCACATTGGGGACTCTCTCTGGTGGGCTATGTAATCACTAAGCGTCTTTACTACAAACCCTTTGTGGATTTTCTGCTCAGGCATGGAAAACCTAACGGATCTTTGGAGATCCTGATGAGAGAAGGAGGATTTTCATCACCAAGCTTTCTAACGAAGAGGAGCTTATGCATGCCATGGAAGGAGGTCTGTGGCTCATGGAAGGGCACTCGATCATCCTGAGAACATGGAGTCGAGGAATGCACATGGAAATGGAAAGGTTGGAAACAATCCCTATCTAGATTAGGTTTCCAATCCTTCCATTGCACGTGGGGCATGTGTCTTATCAGCAAATTAGCAAGCGCCGTTGGAAAGCCACTCAATATGGACACGGCTACTGCAAGTCGCTCCAGAGTGTAAAGATTCTTGTTCTTTTCATCGTTATTTTTCGTTTAGCGTTGTTCTATTTTAGTTTTAAATTAAAAATTGTGATTTGGGGTTGAAATATGAATTTTTGGGGCTGGATAAATAAGAATTAGAGAGTTATTTTTTATTGTGCTATCTTAGGATTTGTAATAAGGACATCGTATTTGTTTTGAGGGAACTGAGAATTTCTTGATTATTGGGGTTATATTTTAGTATCTGATTGAGATTATATTTTTATCAGTGGATTCCTGTCTGTGTGGTTTAGGAGCTGGAATAGGGGGAGTTCAGTTTGGGATTATAAACTACGAGGTAAGTGACCCGAGAGATATTTGTTTGTCCTATTCCATTCCACGTTGTATTGTTGTAAGTGACCTGTTATCTGCGTGTTCCATTCCAATCAACACTACACTTTATTGATGTTGTCTCTTTCGGTCGCTTTTGTTGATCTTGTGATTGTTCGAGATTCTGAATATTCTTATTATTAATCAATTTATTTTTGAAATATTCGCTGTTGATATTTGTTTCCTTGTTAATCATTATTACTATTTGGTTGTCTAGATTGAAGGTTCATTATTATTTCGGTTATATCTTGAGAGTGTGCATTACTGATTCTCCTGAATCTATAATTGACCTATGAGTATTGTGAGCCGTCTATGATCCTGTTGTATACATTATAATTATTCAGTATGTTCCTATGATCAGTCTGATTGTGTTGTCCGACCATAGTGCCTTATGATGTGCTTGTGCCTTGTTGTGTGCTTGGGGATGGATGATCATAGACCTTACATTTTGGGCTCCTTAGTGTGCATAAGTATGTCAAGGTCCAGTAGGGGAGCGGGAGAATACCCTACCGTGCCTGGACGGCGAGGGGCCAGGTAGTGATGTTGCGATGGACGTTTCGAGGGCCACGCGTGAGGTATTTATTGTGGATGTCTCAGACGACGGGGTGGCCAAGATGGGGATCTTGGAGATGGTCATCCCTATGCACACTAGACAGAGTTTGTTATTTCCCTATTCGTTGAGCGTTGTGGACGTTTCGAGGGTCATAAAGAGTGTCAGTGATACGAGTAGTATTCCTCTGTTTGATGTGATATTAGGGCCACAACGAGTGTTAGTGATACAATTGGCATTCCTTTGATTGATATGATATTAGTGCATCTCTTTCCTAGTATGATGTGTCATTTCAAAGTATCTTCTCTCAGTCCATTGGTGATGCACCTCGAGATATTTATTGATATTATCAGTTGTGACATGTTAGGTCGTGTATTCATTCTTGGTTCATTGGTGAGTTTATCTGCAATGTTATTTCTTTTCTCTACTGGTAATCATACAGTGGTTTCATTTGGTATTTATTATTTGGCCTCATGTTTATTGAGATGGTTGAGTTGATATTCCATTCTATTTGAGCTTCACCTTTGGCTTATTCATGTGTGGAATGTTTGGGTTACTTATTGAGCATCTTTCGCTCATTCCATTCATTTTTCCTACTTTTGGTGTCACGTCCAGTCGATGATAGGTATATATATATATAGATGTGTATATTTTAATGTTTTGGATCTGTACATAATTATTTTGGTATGGGCTGGTCTAACGAACCATGCCTATGTTAAAATATGTTTTAAGGGAAAAAAATGCTGAGTTTTGAGGTGGGTGATGTGCTCGCATCGATGTCTTGGGACACGGGCCGTCACAAGAATGGTGTTTGGTTGTCTCTGTGGCTGTGAGGGGAAGAAGTCAGCCTAGGATTGACTGGACTGAGTTGAAGGCGGACACCAGATTTTCATCTTTGTTTGATAGATAGAGGGCGCCTTCCTTTCTTGCCCTTGCCCTTTGAGGGAACCCTAGAGGTGTTTTTAGTGGGGATGTCAGGTTGTCTTCTAGGAGGGGTCACAGAGGAGATGGCTTTCCCTATGTTTGTGGGTATGCTATCAACCACCACTGCTTTGCCTTTGGAGATTAGAGGGACGTCGTTGCATGCTTGAGCATCTTCTCGCTGGCTCACGATGGGAGTGCCGAAACCAGAAGGTTGGAGGGATATGAGAATGTTGTCTATGGTACCTACTCTGAGAGCAGAGGGGTGATTTAGGTTTAAATGCAAGGGATGGGCACGGATCAAAGACTCCAGTGGGGAATGAGGAAGTGTTGGATCCTCCTTCTCGCAAAGGCACCAGTATTAGAGTCGGTCTCCAAGATGCATGGGCTCATTCCACTAGGAGTGCAACTCAGGCGGGTTTTGAGTCTGGTTAGAGCTCAATCTGAACCCAACCCAAAATTAGAGGAAATCAACCCAAATCCAACTCAACCTGATCCTCAAACCCAGGAAGCTTAATTCAAACTCAATCTATCGTATTTGGTTTGTGTTCGGTTGGATCAAGCTCAAATTGGGTTTGGGTTGACTTTAAAATTTTGTCATTTTAAATAATTAGAACTATGGGACAAATGATGCTCCACACAAAAGAAATAAGAAACATGAAAATGAAAAACAATGTTAGTGAAAATGTTGAATTGTTTAGATAAAAATAATTTGGATAATTCAAATTTTTTCAAAAATTAATCAATTAAAATTTAACTTAGAATATTTAATTTTATCACTCAATACATCTGGTTCAAGTTGGGTTTGGGTTACTTGAGCACTTAACCCAAACCTAACACAAACTAGGTTCGAATTACTTCAATTACGACTCTGGCTGAAAACCGAATACTAAAATCATAACCCAAACCTGATCGAGTTGCACCCTTAACTTCCACATTGTATAGTTTGGTAGATTTTGTGTCATTCTTCATTGGAGGATGACATCCTTGTAAATTTGGAAAGCTAATATATTTGACCTTGAGGGTCTTCCTACCAAAAGAAAAAAGAAAAAGACAAAAAAGAGATTTACTTGTTATTTTGTACACATAATTTTATTTTTATGATTATAGGAATTACTATTTCGGGTGTTGTTACACTTAGTTTTTTTTTACAGTCTAAAATACAGTCTTAAATGCCTCGTTAGAAATCTAGTGAAACATATACAATATTTATGTCTCATTATAAAATTTATTACATTTATTAAAAATAGGTTCATTCAACTCTAAATAGAGTGATATATATATATTTTTTTATCAAAACATATATTTCATTAGATGATATTTATTATTAAAAAAAAATAATAATAACATATATTGAATGAGCTTTGGACTGTAAAAATAATGTATGGTCTGAGCTTTTTTTTTTTATCCCCGAGGTAATTATTATATGTTTCAGAAAGATCACAGAAGCCACCTAGCTATGATACAAATACATTAATGTGTGTACGTGGAGCACCTGAATATTGTTCAAATTTTCCACGGCCGATCATTAAAAGCTCAAGATTCAATTATTAAAATTTGTTACACAAGGAAAAATTAATGTAATTTTCACACCCTTATCTGTACCCTAATGACCCCCACTCTTTCCCTTACATGTTCATGTGTGACATGAAATCATTAATTTCTTTCTGAATCTTTCTCTCCCTCTCATTTTGTTTTGCAGGTTTGTCTGTATCAATACATGTTTGTTTGTCTATGAATCTTTAATTGGTTTTTTGTCGAGTAGAATGATTGAATGACACATGCACTTATATATACAGACTGCATGCCCTCACATGGTATGTGACTAATAGTCTCACTTACGTCAACATAAATTCGATATATTAATTTTTTTTGTCATCTTTGGATGATCTGTTAAAAAATTCTGCCAGGGAGGATGCTTTAATTAACTGAGGGTACACCCATGCAATTATTATTTTGTAAAACTGTATAATTCAAACTTACCATTGTTTATATCAGAAGCACACATGCATGCATGGTTACATTACCATACATGAAATGCTTGGACCTGTCAGATCTATATCAGAGCTGTGATTCACAGGTGACATATATAACTGACGCATTGCATTTAGATATGACATTTCTTTGGCCTTTAACATGACATCCTAAATATATGTATTTCAATGAATCTGTTTCTTGATATTCTAATCTCAAATTTAATTCATTGTCCAATATAATATAACAAAAACATCATAAAATTATAGAGATTCTCCTTTGCAAAAAGAAAATGGTTTGTTAAATCACAATCATAAATTCTAGCTACCTCGACTAAAATATAATAATGTTTTGGCTTTTTGTGAGACTTAGTTTGGCCCCTCTCATCATGTTTGATGACATCTGACTTGATGTCAACCTAACATCTATATGTAGGACCTTTGTTTAAAATAATTGGCAGATAAGATAACACATCATGGTTAATAAAACAATTATTTATTCCCATTTTAGTGGCATATCACAATCACTGGTGAGAATTCATATTTTATTTTATTTTTTTCAAAAAATTTAATATATACTAACCTATCTATCTAATATGTAGCCCTTTGTTAATTAGCAGACAACTGGACATCAGTGAACCATTCAGACAATTGTACAGAATGTTATGAAGTAGAAGGTTAGGTTTGGTGCTAAATGAAGCATTTCTGAGCTGCCACTACTACAAATGCTAACAAGGACACGGTGTGTAATTCATGTGTAGTTGAAAGGGGGCAGGTTTTGACTTAAAAAAGAACCAGTAAATTCAAGAGGAATGACACAAGAGGCTCTGAGGCTCATAATGTTCAATCCAACTACTTCTCTGCAAAATCAAACACATCCAGGCTGCACCATTCAGGCACACATTCTGAATGACTGCATGGTCCCCTGGGCTTTGGAGTTGTTAATGACCCTCCATTCAATGGACTTTGACTTGGGTGTTTTTTCTCCCCCTCCCCACACCCACCAAAAATGTCAATTTGTCAATCAATGGATTTCAGTTTTTATGGAGACTTTACCAATCTGACCATCATGTGCATGGTAGGGTTGTTGATAAAAGTTTTAGTCTGGGTAGATGTTTAATGAGAATTGCCTACTGGACTTGGTTTGTATAACCTGATGTTTGATATTTCTATCAACAAGCATTGTTTGTTTCTTACACCAATTCAACAAGGATAAGGATAATGTTATGTTCGGTTCTTTTTTCAGTCTACACGTATTTTGAATTTTTTTTAAATTGTATAATCTATCTAATGAATTGTATGTTTTTATTATAAAAAAATAAAACATAAACTTTAATGAATTGCATGAATACATTTATCGAAAACGTAAAAAAATTCTATAGAAATATATATCTCGTTAATGTGAGTATATACTCTGATAATTTTCTATTTACACAAATAAAACTAGGATCAGGGCCGAAAAAAAAAAAAAAAACTATGTAACAGTAAATAAATAACAAAAACTATGTTTTATATTTCTGTATAAAAATAACTAAATGCGCAATGATTATCACTATTAAAATAATTATTTATCTCATGATAGTTACGTCAACTGCCCAAACCAATGCATGCATTACACACACGACCTACCACCTATTGATGAATGTCATGTCAATTTATTTCATGAGGTACATATTGCTATGCCAATTCAAGCAGTTTTCAAAAAAAATATTCAAGCAGTAAATGTAAGGTACGTTATTTGGTTCAACTATTCACATTTCAGATTCAACGTCAATGCTCAATGTTGGTCCCCCTTTTAAAATAATAATAAAAAAAGTCAATGTAAGGTAATTATTTGCGTATAAAAAATTGCCTTGGGTTGATTTTGTGGGGTTGGTTTCTGATGAAAATTAAGTGTAGCCGTATTTATATAATTAAATGTGATTTTATCTCATTAAATTATAATGGGCCCAACCAACTAGTTTTACAATCGCAGCTTTTTACAAACAGATTTCAGATAAATAGTGTTTAAAAGCTGTGATTTAAGAAAGCTAGGGGGAGGCAGCTTCCTGCATAATCAATTTTAAACCCAACAATCGTAGAAAATCAATTTTACAATCGCGTTACCAAGCTCTACCTTAGTTTGATTAGATTTCTGTGTTTGAAAAACTAAAAATTTACAAACTCAGATCTAAACACATTTCAGCGTTTAGCTTTTCAAACACCATCTTCTTTTTTTATGCTAAAAAATCTAGCGGTTGAAAATCTAATTGAATAATGTTTTTCAAAAACTGAGTTTGAAACATAAGATTAAAAAAATTCTCAATGTTCAACTTCACATCCAAACACAGCCTATGAATTAAAACAACATATACTAGTTTTATACACGTGCCTAATGCACATGGACTTTAATGTAAATTTATATGTAATAATATATTTTTACTTTAATATTGTAACAAAAATAAAAAAAATATATATTTATAGAATTATAGATTTAGTAAATATATTTAATTTTGAATTATTAAAATTATATATATTTATTTAAATCTGATTTTGAAGTTTTAAAGTATATTGATTATTTATTTAAATCAGTTTTATAATTTTAAAAATAAGATATGCGTAATAACTAAATTTATAGGAGGGTAAAAATGGAAAAAAAAACTGGGTCATTTTCCCTTTAATAAGTAAATCTAAGTAATAGATAAGAGAGATCAAAATTTTTTTTTTTTATCAAAACAGAACTTGGAATAAAATCAAACTGCATTACTGATATACAAACCATGATATAGAAAATATATTTATACAATGGATTAATTATAAACCAAAAAATATAATGCGCATATATAACACAAAACAATAATATAATAAAAAACAAAAACATTTTTTAAATCCCATTAATGCTCAGTGGGATGTATGTTTCAACGAGATGGTTAAAAATAATGGGTTGTTTAGAACCTGAAATCCTATTAATAACCAATTAAATGAAAAATGTGAGAGAGATGAACAATTATCCTTTAAACATGAAGGAACAAAAGTGCAAGTGAGTTTAATTTGATTTAATTGTGATGATTGCAATTTGTTGAAATTGTAAAAATGACAACAAATTGCAAAAATGAGTACCAAAAAATCATACCTTCTTTGCTTATAAAAATTAATTTCTAAAAATCATATTTGTTTTGGTTTTTAAAAAAGTGGTTTGAAGTGACATTTAATTACATGTAAAAAATTGGTCACACTTAATGATTAATCATTTAAAATTTTTAATATTTAGAAACACGATTTACAACTTTTGACTTGTAAAAGTAGATTCACTCAAATTGTGTGTCCCCAATGCAACATGAATTGAATGCATAGCTTTTTAAATAATAGTGTGTATACACTTAGTTGTTGTTGAACCTTAAGTTTGATTTAATTTGATTGGGAAAGGCAAAAAGATATGCACTGCATTGGACAATTATATACTTCAAAAAAAGGGTGTTTGAGCTACTGAAGGAATAACTGAGTGTAAAACTTTCCATTTGCATAATGACAACCCTAACTTGTGACAAGATCCATCAACTCTTAAATTCACAAAGGAATTTTCAACTGTAGACTCTTTAAATATATATAAAAAAAAATTAATTTTACACCATGCATGTCTGTCTCATTTATGAAGGTGTTTGTACACGAGCCATGTGAAGAAGTTTTAGAGTGATGGGTCTTATATTAATATTAAATACATTAAAAGTTCGATTTTAGTTAAAAATATAGATTTCAAATAAACAAATAAAAAGACTTCCAAAGAGGAGGGAAATATAAAACAAATACCATGGTGCATGATCACTTCGGTTTTATTCATAACAAATGATCTTAGAAGTATTGTATAATTAAATTTTGAATGTTATTACACGCAATCCTTATATACAGATGTGCAGTTTTATTTTCTTAATGAGATATATATATATACTTTAATGGAATGATTTTTTATTTTCTACTCAGAGGATGTATACACTTCATTATATATATATTTTTAATGAAGGCACATCTTCCTTTAAATGGATTAGAAACCTTAAAAAAAATTCTAAACACATGGGGACATCGAATAAGACCGTAACTAATATTATCTATAAATTTCATAGATTTTATAAGCCCATTGGAAGAATGAAAAAGGGTGGTTCAAGCTAGCAAGCAAAATTTCAATTCACTCTAAATGAATTTACTCAAAAATCTTGTCCACTATAGGGTATCTATGCACTGCAATCAGCTTCTCTCAGTACTGTGGCAATCAGCATCTTTCAATAAGGCTATACATAATCTTCAATCAAAGTTGAAATCTCCACAAGTACCTTTCCACTATAAAAAGAATAATAAAATAAGAGTAAAAAAGAGAGACACAGAGAGATAGAGATGGAAACAAGGGCATTGTGGATTGTGGTTAAAGGTCAAGATCCATGGAAGTGATAATTGACTTATGAATACCCCCACCCATGAAACAAAGCAGCTTCTTTTGACATGATTGCAATACCAATGAAACACAATTTGAATCTTTGATTGATAAAAATATAAAAGGACCTAACAAACCAACTGGACCCAGTATCAACAGCACCTAAATAAACAACACACACAACAGCAGGAACTACTTTTAACAGACCTCACTTTATATCCACATTAGTTTACACAGCCAACCCACATAGAATGAAAGCAAAGGAATCCTATGAACCTTTTACCCCCTATCAATGTGGGGGAAAGTGAAAAAAAAAGGGCATAGTGAAATGCAGATACTCCTTTTAACAACTTCCTTTTCTTTTCATCACCCTTTTTAAGGCCTCATGAGGGGTGTGACAGAACAGAGAGGCCCTTTGAGTTTTTTTTTTTTTGTCTTTAGATGTTGGGATTTGTGGCTTTGAAAAGATGATGTGGAGCCCCCCCTCAGATAATGCTAGTAAAAAGCAGATATGATGCAGAATATTTGGAGATGGATGTTGTCTTTTTTTTTTTTTTAGGTGCAGAATGAGAGTGCCACTGTACAGCCACCTCCCCAACTGGGGCACTGAGGGGTTCTCTTTTTTTTTTTTTTTTTTTATAAGCACTGTCTGGAACACAGAAACCCCCATTTGTGTAATAATATGCATCCCCATAACCTATAGCACAGTAAAAAAAAAAAAAAAATCTATTCGTTACGTCTATGTCGAATTGGAGTTATCATTTAAAATTTTATAAATCTTTATTCATCTCTTATTCACTACTAATATTTAATTATTCAATGAAAACCAAACAAAAAAAATGTTTTTTACATCAGAGGTGAACAGCTTTATCATCATGGTTCCCAAACGGGGACATAATGTTTCATGAAGGTCTACATAAAAATTATGAATGCAACATTGTCCTTAGATTTTGATTTTTCATTGTCTCATTCTGGACATATCAATAAAGAGAAGATAGTGGGTAGCAATTGTGCTATTTAGTGTTGGCAGCTTTGGATTTCCTGATCGGGTGTTTTCATATAACACAAATATGCAATGCTATTATGCAAGGAAAAACCTTTCACTTCATAAGCCTCACTTCATTTGATTTTATATAGGTCATCATCAATTTCAAGCTCTCAGCTTGATCAAGCTTATTTCTTCAATTAAAAAACTCATAATCTACATTGCTAAGTTATAGGAAGCTAGACATGGTTCAATATCATGAAAAGTTCTAGACATTATTGAAAACCAAATTAATTGTTTTTAAAATAATAGAAATTATAAACTAATAATTATCAAGATGGCTGTAGAAATACAGGCCCTGATGCACATTGAATTTAATCCTACAACCTAATAAAATCTTATTATTTGTTTATAAGAAAGGAACTGAACCCCACAGCAAAGTTGTATTCCCATATTTCTGTGTCTCATGACAAGATGCCATGAAAAAATTGATGGTGGATCATCATAAAAGATTGCTGGAATAATCACATTTTCCCTTTATCCCTGAAAATAGAACTCTACTACAAGATCTGCATCAATTGCAGCTTTTCACTTCATGTCATGGTGAAGCTTTCCTTGAGCATATGATTGGAATTTCATGGATTTTTAGAGCAAAGCAAAGATGATCACCAATCATTAAACTTGGTGATGCTCCATTAGTCCTTGTTGAATTATTGAGGCACTATGCCATATATTTTCATTAGGTATATAATCATTTTTATTTAAATTAGAGAAAGAATTTTTTCCTGGAGAGATCATACTTTGCTAAACAAACAATTTGAATTTGAAAAAATATTCTAAACTATCTATAACAAACATTTATTCTTCAATTTTTATATCTAACAAGTTCACTCATTCAGATCAACTTAAGTAGCATAGGATCCTATAGGCTCTCTCTTATTAGCTTATGAATGAACATGAGAGTTAAGCCCTTTATGACTTTCTTATAGCCAGTAAAAATCAGATTCCAAAAGCACAATGTCCTCCTGAGATAAAATAAGAGAAAAAGATGATGGAAGATATCATCATCTTTGCGCACCTCATCCATTTTTCATCAATTGATTTTCAGCTTTATTGTTGTGCCCACCTCTGATGGAAGAGGTGCAGACCTTCTGGTCATTTCTATAATCATCAAAAGCAACACACTACAGATGGAAACCTATGTTCTCTATCTTCTCTTTTTATTTGTCTCTTGTAATGATTGTCTGAACACCAACATGGCCTTGCTTCTAAAGCAGATCGACCATCTGACCCATCTAAGCATAGTATGTAAAAGCAGAGAGCATCAACTCAGTAGTTGTTGAGAAAATTCTTGCCCACATAAGAACTTATCAGTCAAAAATTTATTGGTTTACCAAATGAATATAACGAGAAGAATGACATTAAGTACAAACTACAGTAATTGTACGCATCAACACATAAGGAAAAATAAGAAAACTATGTTCACTGTGACATATTAAAGGCATTTAAGAAGAATAGATGGTAGAATAAGAGTCTGAACTGGAGTTTTAGTCTGATAAAGAAGCATGAACAAATTCACGAACCATTATAGTATATTGTAGAAGTTGAGGAACCTGATAGTGAACTTTGCAGTTTGAGTAGGAAAATTCTGGAAGTGGGAAACTGATGTATAGATAAATTTAATATTACAATCCACAATTAAAGACATACTTGGAAATCATTGATAAAGAAATCAATGTGACATGAGTTGTTCAGTAGCTACTAATTGGGTACACTTCATATTTCTTCCTTTCTGATGGTTTAACAATTGCTGATTGTATCAACCAAAGAGTTGTTTTTATAATAGTTGAATATATAACTATTCCAGCATTTATTCAACAGCAAACATTTTGCAACTGAGTGATGTCTTCATTAGTTGTTTTTAGTGATGATTTGAAATCCTTGATAAATGTATATCTGGATTGACATTTATATGCGGCATTTCAAAATCATTCCAATTGTTCAGTCAGAGAACCACTGGGACTTATATTACACCTCTAGTCAATGTATGAAATTTTTGTGATGTCCTGATATGCCTTGTCTTTGCACATGGTGACACAATGAAAAGCTGCTTTGCCTAAATCGTGCACCAAGAAAAGAGATGTGTCTGTCCTCCACAAAAGAGGCAAAAGATATTATGGATCACTGATAGTTTTCCTCATGCAATTTATATTTTAAGTTGGTGAAGGTTAGTCGACATGAGCAGATTTCCGACAGTTACAAAGTTGCTACCCGGAGAGTGCTCATTTTACCTGCAGTTCAAAAGCAAAACTTGTACAATCACATGGCATGAGATTCTGTATGAAAAATACTTGAAAATTCAATATCAATATTTTACTTTCAAATTTCATTAAATATGGAATCTTTCACATTGCAATTCACTTCTTGACAGAGAGATCAGTATCGACACATCTCATTTAGGAGGAAAGACGCCAAAGTGAAGTGAGAAGGCTGATTTGATTATTGACTTTCAGCATTCTAATAATAAGTAATTAGTACCATTAACATGTTTTTCTGAAAAGAAGATAGGAGCAATCTTATTAAATAGATTCTCCCAAACAAAGAGGGAGACGATGGATCTAATCACAGAATTATGGAACGAAGAGAAGAAGATAATAAAAGAAATTTAAGGGGGGAGCCCATCAACAAAATTTGGACCATTTCTCAATTTGTGTGTGTCATCCTTAGGCAGGGCCTATGCTAATATTCTTTGTATCGTTTCAATTTATCGGATGTCCTGAAGGACAAAAGTAATGACTATGTCACAATGTGCAATTCTATCAGAGTAGCATTAACATATTGAGCCTATGTTCTGAGGCAATCTCAACTTATTCAGACAAACGTGAAAATATTAAAAATTCATATTACGAAAGAAAAAATGAAGAATATACAAATGGTAGCATAAGACTCCTTCACAAGCAGTCATAGATCAATCAAAACCGCACACACTATGAATCTGCAGATAAAATCTGCCATTCATCAACTTCTAATAAAAAAAGTTCCAAAACAAAAGTTCAATTTTATAGTGCATACCATCCACAAAAATATCTTTTCGAACAAAATGTTTCAAGAAATAAACAAAGATATCATTCACACATTTTATAACAATATCGTGAATAACTTAAACATGTAGGTCCAGGCTTGATCATCCAAATCCAGTGCTTCAGTAGTACCCTTAACCTACATCATGCAAAGGCAAACTGACTCAACAATCCTAAGTGTCATTGATCAATACATTGAACCAAATCACCATCAAAATTTCTACATATCATAAAATGGGCCAATTTTTCACCAGAAACGGTTGGAAATATCATTACTCCATATTCTAGCAACGAGTATCCACTCAAGGAGTGTAGTCTTATTTGCATTAAAACAGGTGGCAAATCAGGACCTGAAATACAATTCCAAAATCAAGACCTAAAATCCATGTATAATGATTTTCGTCTAGTAGCTAATACAAAAATTGCATCAGCAGTAAAAGTGTAACGGGAAAATTTATATAGGTTTATAGGGTGGTTTTCGAGGGAGTTTGTAGTCTGTGGTTTACTGATTCTTTTGATCAGATGGTCAATATTGTTATGACTCGAAGTGGTTGTCTCCCAAACTTGTAACATAATCAGTATATAGTAATCATAAAAATGAAATAAAAAAGAGACAATGCTATAATAATATACTAAATATGTGATAGAGGAAGCAAAAATAAACTCAAGGCCCGTGTGGGTTAAGCAAAATATTTGTATCACAAAAGTATGACATAGACTGCAATATATCAATCATTGTCTCATGAGAACAATAGGACTCAAATACAATACTCGAATAAAGTATAAATATAACTTATTCAATAGTGGATGCTGGCTGGATCAATTGATGATGTTGATGCGGTGCACTATCCTCCTCACGCTTCACTCTCTGACTCTCTAGAGCATAGGGTCCTCAGTTCAGAGGCTATCTGGATGGAATCCTAATAAGGAGAAAAGAGTAAGATATGAAACTCGGTAAGTGATCAACTAGCAAACTCCCTCTACTCTTACAAATACATATGTACGAGAATAATGAACGAACACTGGACGAGAATATTGGATTATTATAGCAGAATAGGCCTATTGGGCCTATTCCTGAAGGCCATGATGTTGTAAGGGTTTTGTATCTCTTGTACCTATTTTTTTATGGATTTTTTTGTCTTTTTCTATTTCTAGGGTTTTGTATATATAAGAGACCTTTTGGCCTCCACCATTGTATCAAGACATTATTTCATTAGTTTCTTTTCAGAATAATAATAATAACTTTTTTTTTGGAAAAATGAAAAATGAAACTGGTTGGCTTGTCACCACCATTGTAATAATCATAAGACAAAGGGTACAAGCGTATCTCAAAGGGGAAAGCCAAAAAAAAGCAGAAACTAGTAGAGAAGACATCTACTAGTCAACACAAATTCAAAAACCATCACTCACAATCCAAAGCCTCCTGTTCTCGATCACACGTGAGCAGCTCTAGCACAATGAATTCCCCTATCCACAATGAAATTTTTCACCGATTCCCAAATCTTGATCGGGAGCATGGTATCCCCACAAAAAATGATCTTGCTCCTAGCCAACCATAAGCTCTATATAACTGCCAGTACTACAATATGGGATATGCTCATTTTCCCACTTCTAACTCCTTTCCATCATAGGGTAGCAAATATCTAACTTTTTCAACAAAAAAAAAAACCTCCTTTCCATCATAGACATCTTCCAAAATGCCACATTTGATCAAGAGAATAAAAAAAATTGATGGAAAGGTAGGCATTGTACCATAAATTTATTCAAAATATGGGAAATAACCAAAGCAAAGTAAAAGAATCAACAACCAATAGGACAGTAGAGAGAGCCACTTAGGAGTGAGACATGGTAGAAGAGGTATCTACCAGTTGCCTTCCCCTAAATGGAGCCTCCCTACTCCTCAATGGTGAATTTTGCCCCACCATACAAAATGTTTTTGGCACCTACGCAAAAAAGGCCCCGATCCTTGACAAGGTGGACCACCGAGTCCCACATATTTTCCACATAGGCCCTTGTCCCATTAAAGACAAAGTGATTCTCGCAACCGAAGAGCCACACTACCGTCGGGACAAGAAGTTACGAAATCTTAGCCTTTGAGCTCCTGTCTCCTTTTGATCTCATCTTCTTTCCGGCCTCCCACATCCCCTCCATGGATGAGAAGTTGTCCTCCAAACCAGATGCCTCCTGCAATAGGCACCAAACTTGTCTAGAAATAGGGCAACCACACCTGATATGGTCGACCGTTTCCTCGCTGCTACCACAATTTAGGCACAAGGGGTCCTCACCAGGGAGTCAAATAGCTCTATACGCTTTAGTCATGATGCATCCCTAGTACATGAGCACAAAAATGCTTTTACCTTTAGTGGGGGCCTTCGTGCCCCAAATCTCTGGGTATTTCTTAGTCGTGACCTCGAACCTCTGTCTTTTTCTCCTCCACCATTCATAACAACTCCTGCCTGAAAAAGGATCTCTTAGCTGAGATCTCCATAGGACTCTATCTATGGCGTCCTCAACTAGTGACTCCCCCTACTAACAGAAGGGTAGTGAACAGATACACTTCCTCATCTCACAAGTTCCTTCACAGCCAGACATCCCAATGACTTCTAATGTTTGTATGAGGTCACATAGGCACATGTGACCAACAACGTGATCCAATAAAAGCCACATGTGCTTCACAGTCTCACATAGGCAAAACAAATGCATGATTGTTTCCTGATGCACCCCACACATAACACACTCCGTTGTCTCCTCCGGAAACCACTTAGACCGTACATCTTTCTAAGAATTCTTTCTTGGTGGACAAGCAATAAGAAAGCTTGAACCTTCATAGGGGATTTAACTTCCCAAATTTCCTTGCTCTTCATAGCCATCGTTCCCTGTGGTAGGTGGTCCCTCCTTCACCAATCATAACATTTATTGACGGAGAACCCATTACGAGCATCCAACAACCACAACGGTCTATCCTGGACTACCTACCAGACACTAAATGATCAACAATAGAGACGTACTCATTAGTCTCCTTATCCGTTAGATTTCGCCTCCACTAGTCTTTGATCCAAAAGAGACATGTACTCATTAGTGGTAATCGGAAAAAAAAAAAAAAGCGAGGAATAAGTCCCTCAGAGGCCAATCCGAGCAGCACATCGATGACCAGAAAAAGGCGTAATACCCCTACCCAACATTCCACCCAATGGAGACCTTGAAATAGTCCACAAGTACCGAAATATCCCTCCATAACTTGGTGTAATAGTACTTTCTCATAGGGAAGATTTTGCTAGGAGAAGGATCTCTGAAGTATCTATCCACCACCAAGGTTTAGGACATCCATGCCACCTTTTTCAACTACAAACCACATTTTGTTTCACCAAATGAACCTTCCTAGTTGAGGATCCGATTCATTCCATAAGAAACGCTTTCTGATACCATTCATCTTAGCCAGAATGACCTTGGGACTTTGATAAGGGGAAGAAAAAAATTCAGAAGACTGGATAGCAATGCTTGCAATAAAACTATCAGAATGGATTCCAATTATTCTTATTATTAAATTAAGAATAATAATGATACTTGGATTGCCAATCATGCAATAGCAATACAACACGAATTGACAAAGTGGTCAATGCGTGGTATTTAATCGAGGTATATTAAAACAATAGAAGGATCATAAAAGAGTAGCAATCTTAGAAATCCTCACGCAAATTGTTTGAAAAAAAAACCCGAATAGGAAAAAAAATCAAGAACCACATATATTGGTGAAAAAAAAATCAGAAAAAAAAATCTAAGTGGATTCATTCCCTCTCCACAAGGTCCAGAAAACACAATGTAGCCCAAAGTTAACTAGCATAACACCTGTGAAATAGAAAAACTACACATATGAGAACTACCTGAATCACCTAAACTTGGAATATATAACTAAACAAATGAAGCTTACTTCAGGCATTAGAAAGAAAACATAGGAAAATCGAAATATTGAAAATAGAAAACAAAATGCCTATACAGAATCTAAAGTTTGAATTGCAGCCCACAGCCAAGGCAAAACCAAATGCCCAAAATCACATGGTACCATATTTCAAGAACATCCCAAAGCAAATTCCGAGAGATGCTATGTCAACATTAGTGAGATAAGTTAATGTATTATCAAATATCAACCAACATTTTTATTTAAAATCACAATTAAAACCATCAAACATGACCTATACATCAAAAAGCTACATGATAATAATAACAAATTAAAAATATTTTCAAATAGTATCATATGCATTGAACAATACAAAAGAAGAGCTCCAACATTTTTTGATTAATCATCCTTCACTATATTTTGTCTTCGTGAGATGGTTTAAGGAGCTTTTAGTTCCACAAATGCATATAATAAATCATAATTTTGTTTTTGATTGACCTAGTAAATTGAATGTTCTTTCACGTGTTAACCAAGCCCATCCATTATGAGGATGAAAAATGGTTATAATGAATGGGCTATACATGAATGAATCTGAATAATTACAGGATCAACAGAGCGAAAATAGCCTTAAATGATTTAGACCAGAGCTGCTCTAGTTAGAAAAGCATCCCGAGTCCAAGTATAATTATTAAAATTTAAAAGGAAGACTAAAACGATTTAGATGGAAATGGTGTGAATGGATTTCAAGTAGTATATCTATAACAAAGAAAATGGCAGAAAATAAGTACAAAACACGCTGATTCTACGATTGGATATGCTTGTTGCTTATGTACAATGACAAGAACCAAGCAAAAAAAAAGTGTACAAGTGCTTTTTTTTTCTTTTTTGGCGAATAAAAGGATATCGCTTCAATTATTATTGAGGCAGATCACAAATAGTCTCCTCCCCACCCCCAAACCAATTGCAAACTTTCCTTGTTCAAGAATCAGGCATTTAGACAATCATTATAGTTCCACCAGCTACTGTCAATTAGTTTTACCTGGAAAATTTGAACGAAAGCATAGGACGGACTGTAGGCTGTAATCAGGTTGACAACAGCTTTTCATCTTGTTGTAAGGCCTTCTCAATAATTTGAGATGTGTTCCATAGCCAACCCACCATATCGATGTGTTCATACACAAAATTTCTAGTGTTTGGATCCAGGAGGGATATAGAGTATATGTAAAACAAAAAAAAAATGAAATCGGAGTGGATCAAGAAAGATCTTGTCTGATTCATCGAAGAAGAGGGGGAGAGATTGTGATCACTAGGGAACCATCAAAAATCATCAGGAGAAGCCGACAAACTTGGCAAACACAGTGTGATGCTTGCCAAACACAGTCCTACACTAAAGCATCAGGAGGAGGTAGGTCATCTGCATATATACATAATAAGATGCACCACTCCTCCTCGTGTAGTAGGGTCACTATACAACAACCATATGTCACCTCAAAAACAAGAACATATAAATAAAGGGAATAAGGGTGGTGACATTATTCCAAGTGCAACATATAGTCAAGCATCTGTTGGGCTTCTTGAAACCTTAATTCGATGTACCTACCCCAAAATGGCTTATATTCCCACTACCATAACTTCCTAATCAAGAAGACACGAAAGGGTGATGAAATCTACCTGGTGGAATCCTACCTGGAGGTGCCATTTGCGACGGTCCGCAGTGACGGCGGCCGGCCTTGTTATGATGAACAATATTTATAGCAATGGACTTTAGAATAAACAGATTGCAATTCGATCCTTGAGAAAATGATATATTTACCAAAGGGTGCGGTTATTCCAACCAACCAGTTCATTAAATTCACTATCTAATCTAATATTACTAAAAACCTTATTTATGTTTTTTCTTTGAAATGAATTATACCCACCACCTACATAAAAATAAAAATTGCCACCATTTTTTTTGTCATTGTATGCGATATTGCGATTGATCTTCACTGTCCAAGGTTGTTGTCCACGTTGACGATATGGCTGAATCACCATCGATGCTTCTCTCCTTCGATGAAGCTTCGACTACTATCCTACCACAGAAGAGATGATTAAATATGATGTTATGGTTAATGTACATTTATGTAAATATGATCTTTGTAAATTTAATGTATAGCTATGTAAAAATGGATTTTATTAAGATTATGTACATCTTTTGAACCCTCTGAGCTTAGGAGTTCAAGTTTTACAACAAACTCGTGAAAAACCCTAGGTCGACATATTCAATGTCACCAAATACATCAAAGTTCAACAGGGCTCTTGTCAAGTGTGAAAGAGTCTGGTCAACAAACCCATTGTCAAGTGTGAAAGAAGCTATTCGACAAACTCTCTGTCAAGTTTGAAGGAGACTAGTTGACAGACACATTGGCTTTACATAGGTTATTCTTGGATTTCCACACAGATCAAACTCCCTTGGATCAACGTGAGAATGTCATCCAAAGTGAGTGAGAAAAACAAAAAGGAAAAATCCCCATTATTAAAGTAAGTCAATCTTAATTCTTCAAGATTCGGACACCCATAAACAACCACCTTCAAACTCTTATTAATCTGTCCATATGTATCATTTGTTTGACCAGGTGACGACTATCGAGTTAAGATGCGAAAATTAAAAGAAAAAATATTAGGGATTGTGAGATAGAGTGTCATGGTAGCAAGAAAGTGACGGCACAACTATGAGGGAGGGACAGTACAGTGAGTGGTCACGGAGGTAGAGGATTGACGACCCGATAGGAAGAGAGTGACGGTGCACGATAAGTTACCGACATGAGAGTATAAGAGGAGAGAATGCAAAGAGAGATTTTTCAGTCAAATCCAAATTATTATGAAAGAGATATTCAGAATCTAAAAAGTTATTAAAAATAGCAAAAAGACCATTTTGAGAACCGAAAAATAGGAAAAATGAAAAAATAAGAGCGCGTTGTGGCGTAGCGATAACTTTTGAAGATCTCCTCGATATTTACTTCTAGTAAAAATTTCAGGCGATTCCGAGTTCAGGACAATTTTAAGCGATTCCGAGTTCGGTGCGCCTTTTATTTCTACTAAAATGTTTTTTTTATAAATATTTAAAAATCTCAAAATAGACCCCTTTCAGATTCATCGCTCCTTGAACGCGTCAATGACCCATTTTGCTCACTTCTGCATCATATGTTGTGAGCATTTGATGCACCATATAGCTGTCAGGTATGCAGTATATCTAAGTTGACCATCTATTGGTTTACATGGATCTTGTGGTGGTGATGACCGGTGAGTATTATGATGATGTTCATATAAATAGATATGGGCGCGTCTATCTCCATTAAGCGTTTTTCTTAACCCACTAGTAATAAAAAAAAACGATGTTTTTTTGTCCCACCGATTCGACTAGTTCGACCAAACTTGATCGTTACTTTAAGTTTTGAGAGACCGAACTTAATCCTTATTTTATATTTTGGAGAACCTAACTTGGTCGCCAAATTAAGTGCTTGACCCGGAGCATTATTTTAACAATAATCTTGATTTACATAATCTTGATTTTGTATGTCAGACATAATTTTTTTAAATTTATAATTTTTTATTTTTTCTGAATTGTCCCGAACCTTTCCCCAACTTCACTCGAATAAATACTGAATTATGATTTCTTGGCATTGATGAATTATCCTCAAATTCTGAAGTATTGACAAGGGTTCCTAGCACAGAGACTCAAGATCTCATGTTTCCACTCTATAAATGTATTATATTGAGCTATGTTGCCTTCATTATAAGACTTGTGAGGATTCCTGGTACTTGCTCCTTGGTTTTACCAATTTCTGGATATCTAAGACGTCAATTTTTTTTTGTTTTACAAGTTACATTAAACGAGCATCTGAAATGGCCTCGCTGAATATTAAATACATTGGATATAATAAATACAATTAATTTAATTGTGACATTATGAACTATGCTGAACTTTGTACACACATATATATTATTATATGGGCATGATACAGAGTTCACAATTTGTACCTGTACTTCTGCATTGCATGTTGCACGATAATATGATGCACAATTAGAGGTGTAAAGCGGGCCGTGTCGTGCTCGCCTGGCATGCTAGACAAACAGGCTAACGGGCTGACCCGGCCCATTTTATGTGGTCGTGCCGTGCCGGCACAGCACGGGCCGCAGGGGGTCGGCCTAGCATGGTCCTCCGTGCCAGTCAGACGGGCCACCGTGCCGTGCCGTGCTAGCCCAGCGGCTCAAATGGGCCGTGCCCATTGAGGGGCCAACGGGCCGGCCCATTTAAATGCCTATTTTTTAAAAAAATTTAAAATTCAATATTTAATTCCATGTTTAATTTACTAGTTTCTTTAAGTTAAAAAATAAAAAAAATATACATAAATCATTCATGAAAATTGAAAACTAAAAGGAATTAAGAATACAAATATTTATTTTATTGAATATTGAATTTCGTGAGTACATGAACAATTGAACATTAATTAAATAAATGATAAAATGAATAAAAAAATACACAAATAGTACATTGATGAATAAAAATAAATTATACAATTCTTAAAAAATACATTGACAAATATAAAAAATTAATATAACATAAAAGTTGAGTAATAATTGCATCACTATAGTTTTTAATACATCCCAACTAGGTTGGCACATATTAAAACTATCAATCACTAGTTGGACTAGCCGTCAGTGGAGGTGGGAACCGCGGCACAAACCATGCTAGCAGGCCCAGCCCGCATCGCCACCCAAACTGGCCGGCCCACGGCACGGCCCGTGTCGTGCCGTGCCGGCACGGGCCCTTAGCGGGCCGGCCCTCCCCGTTTGACACCTCTATGCACAATGGATGAATTATTCAACATGCTTACTTGAAGGAGTGTATTGATAACATTAGCTGGTGTTACATATAACAGGTGAATTAATCTATAATTCTTAATTATCTCATATGTTATTAAATAACAATAACAATGCCTTTACAATAATTCTTAAAAAACAAGTACTGGGTCAGTCTGTAACCCATCTCCTCTGTGCCACCAACCATTAGCACTAGCTCTAGACCACTGAGTGGTTTCTTTTTTGCAATCATACCAGGTTTCAGTATTCACTGATGATTGATTAGATGGTTTATTCATTTTATCATAGATTTGAAATTGACTGGTCAAGGCTTCCTTAATTATCATGCAACAACAATATAACTGGAGAATACATAGTTCTATAACCGGAGAATACATGGTTCTGATCAAATATTATATAACACATCCTCCTAGTTGAGCAGTGAAGGATTTAGTAAGGCCCCGTTTGGGATGGAAGTGCGGACGCCCGCGGCGGATAAAACCATCCGTGGTAGAGAAGCTTCTCTACCGCGGACTAAAATGACCTATATACTATATTTTCATCTTGCCACCACAAACATGAGAAAAGCGTTTCGACACGATGTTTTGCACCGCAGAATCTACACCACAGCGGATCCAAACGCTATCTTAAACTTGGTGTTTTGAGTTTCTGGGCCTAGTCAAATTGGAAAACTTTATACTGTATGTTCAATGCTTAGGATCAATTTTGTAACACTTCTCATTCTTAAGCATTACTAAAATTTCAGAGTCACTAAATCTCTGTGGACTTCATTCCTCAATTTTCAGTTATACTTTTAATAACCACTTTTACCATACACCAAGATCAGCACAAGCTCATCTCCCAAAATCTGTGGACTTCTGACATGTAAAGTAATGCTTCTATGGGCTATTGATCTAGCAGAATAAGCTAGGAGAATATGAAATGCATGCTTTTAAATCCTTGTGAAAAAAAAAAAAAAACATTCACATCAAGTATGCGTGCAATTGTGCTAATCAGTGCTGGCAGAAAGCAAGCACTGATTACATGTGCTCAGACCACAAAGAATTCAATACTGATTTTATCATATATTATCTGCATTATGGGAAACCTAAAAAGTGAACTAACTTACACATTTATGTGATGGATATTCAGCAATTCCTTGCACAAAGGAGTGTGATGTGGCCCCTAAAAAAAAACTTTCACAGACTTGATGGATTCTCTATTAATAAAGGAGAAGTTGCTTTTGTGAGTGCCTGTGTCGTTGCACGAATGAAGTTACTTTGGGCTCATATCTGGAGTCTGGACCACCCAACCACCAAATAAATCTCCTTCAAGGTCTCATATCTTTCTTGTTACTTCTCTTTTGAAAAAAGTTTTACTAAATATTGTTTATTGAAAATGATAGGAATAATCTTACATGTAACCACCCAGGCACCCACGTGCAGTGCTCACATATTTTGATTTTAAAATAAATTAATTTTATACTCAGTCCCTTTTACATATTTTTGTTTTTTTTTTAAATCATATACATAATTTAATAAGGTCAATTTTTTTAGAAAAAATGAAGTAAATACTACAGTGAATTGAATTATATCAAAATGTAAAAAATTTCGATGAGCTACATATCTCGTTACAGTAAATGAAGGGAGCTAACGAGTTATATGCGACTGCATTTGGGACTGTAAAAAGAACTGGGTGTAACATATATAGCTCAAATTAAAAAAAAATGAAAATATTTTTTTTTTACAAATTACATTATTTGTGAGGTGTATTCCTTGTAATGTTAAGAGATAAATGAGATTGCACATGGGGATACAAATAAGACTGTGTGTACCAATGCTTAGTATTTTTATTTTTTTGAATTGACGGTAGATATTTGCTACCCGATTTTATTTCTGAAAATTCGAATTACAAATTCTGAATGGATGGAGAATAAATAACAAAAGCATAAGAAAACAAAACATGATCAGTTCCCACCAACTTTCTCATTTTAACTGTGCTAATACTAGCTATCATTGTTATAGTCATTTTTGTAGCCTCCACCGTCCTCATGAAAATGCAAAAATACTTTCATTGTTTGATGTAAAAGAATGTATTTCATTAAACAAACATGTACAGTTATAAAAACTTTAAAACATGGTAAGCCCCAAAACTTGTCCCTAACATTTTTCTTGCTCTAATTATTATCCGGATCAAAACAAATTTGATAAATCCAAAGTTAACAGGGACATAGATTCAAAGTTACTGAAAGGTTACACGATTTTCATCATCACCATAAAGAATCCAAATCCTCCATCAATCCCTATATGATGACATAAGCAAAAAATAAAACAAAAAGTCTATCAACTGTTGTATGAGAGTATAATTTATGAACAGGCCTTAATTGACTTTCCCTCCACTGTGAGCATTATCTTTGAATCCTTGACCTGGAAACAGTTAAGAAAACATTGCCTGACAGAGACCTTGAAACCTCCCTGCATTGCATCCCTCCCATAGATCTTTTTTTTTTTGTTTTTATCCTTCTGTTGTCACATAAAAGATGCATTTCATTAAGCTTTAAAGCCGGCCATATATTTGTTCTGTGGATCTGTTATTTTGTGCTCTCTTTCTGTAGATCCATTCATAATTTGTACTACAATATCTTATGTTTTATTATGTTGATAATGAATCATGGAGCATTAGTCAACTCTCATTCAACTCTCATTTGCTTAACCAATAACAATGACTATTAGAAAAACAAAGGATGTTGATATGCTCAATTCCTTTTGCACCCATGTTTGCATTTGTCATATCACTGACACAATAAATGATATGAGTTATTTTGTATTTAATTATAAATGGATCTGTTTGCAAAAGCTTAGGATCATGCAATTTTTGTAGTGGTATTTTCATGATGTCCTTACATTTTTATCGTATTTATTTAGTATCTTTCTATGTCAATAGTATATGAAATTCGTCTAACACAGTATATATTCCACTACACTAGCATATAGAAACATAAAATTATATGCAATTAATTCATCCGAGGATGAGTTGTACTTCATTAGCCAAATATGTAATTCAAAGAAAAATCAAAAGTCACAAACAAAACACAACATAGTTGTACTTACATTTTCATGATTGAAGAAGAACTCACAAACAAAATACAACATAGTCTTCAAATATCATTTTATTCATGTTACATCCAGATCCACATACATCCCAAATTAACATTCAAGAAAGAAAGAAAAAAGGCTAACTTGTGTCATGTTCATAAATTTCTGTACAGGGGGAAAAGTCTTTATTCTCTATGGAGCTCTTTCTGTTGCAGAGTTTCACTCATTCATCTTGTAGACCTCTAGACCTGCATTTTGAAGGATGGTTTTCTAAAACATCTCATCTCATCATTTTAGTTTGTTTTTTTTATCACATGCAATGATGATGAGTTCGGGGAGGAGATTGTGTTATTTTTAACACATCGCCTCACATTCCACCCTCTGATATGCTCTGCAATGATGGACGCCATTGCCGATGCCTTCCCATCGCCTGCGAGTTCTTCGGGCGACTCTTGTCTTCTGTTGTTGTTGGAGCTTGAGTTGTCTGATGATTTCAATAAATATAGTTTGTCATGAATGGTTCAAAATTATTCGCAAATCCTCATTGGTTATTGATAAGAACCGATGGGATCGAGCACTGACTATATCCCATCTCTTACTGAGGATACTCTGTTTAATTAGATTCTTGCAATCATGTAGACAACATAAGATGCTTGATTGTCAGAGATTATGATAAACAAAAGATGAAGTTGTAAATGTGACAGACCATGGACCACAATGTGCTGTACTTTGTCAAGCTTATTGGTTTTGAATGAAGATACTGCCTGAAATCTTGAACTTCAGACTCTGTGCATTACAGGCTAGAAATAAAGTTATGGCTATTTTTTTTTGTGAATTTCCAGTCCCCTTCTAATAAAAGGATAAAATAAAACCCATTTTCCTATTACATCCAGAAAGATGTGAAAAGAATAAAAATAGTAAAATATAGGTGGGGAAATTTATGAGACCTTGCCAAGATCAATGGTACTCTCTCTAGACAAAGATAGATTGAACTAATTGATGCATATGAATGTGAAACCCACCATACAGCTTTTAGAAACTAATCTACTTGATCTTGCTTAACTCAAGTAGTCTCAGCTTTACTTTTAAAAAATCTTTTTTTTAATCTGTTTTCAAATGCTACCCCTGAACAATGTACAATTGTTTTTTTTTTTTTTTTGGAAATTAAAAATGTAAATATCATTAAAAAAAAAAACATATGATTAGACTGAGAGTCCTTTAAAAAAATCTAAAAAATAAACAGATTTTAAACCCAGTTGCCTACAGTTTGCAAAAAAAAAAAAAAATCCACAACCGAAAAATAAATTAACATATATAAATCATATTAAAAGAATATAAAATTTTTTATTCATCAACAAATTGTATAAGAAATCATAAAAATCAGAAGCAAATCATACCCGATTGAGCTTATCCGGATCCACCAGATCCGACTCACCCTCCTGTGCTCCCCTCCTCGCCTTCTCCTGCTTCCTCGCTCTCAATCCTTTCACAACCTCTGCCCCCAAAATAAAATTCATATTATCATTTTATTATCAATTTTTTAAAAAATAATAAACATATGCTTTCAAAGATATATATATATATATACCATTTTTATCAAATATAAAAATAGAAAAATTAACTAAGCATGTGCATAAGGAAATGCATTTGGGACACTAAAAAGAATTGAGTGAGATGTAAATTTGAGTAAAAATTATCTATAAAAATCTCTTTAATTACTTATACTCATGCACTCAAACTTTTAATTAAATTTTTAAATGCTATTTATACTCATGCACTCAAACTTTTAATTAAATTTTTAAATGCTATTTTTCTTTTTTTCTCCTGACCCTACATTTTTTAAAAAAATTTAAATAAAACACAACATGTCAAATTAAACCGTTACTCAAATTTCACTTCACTTTGAAAAACTAATGCCCAAGAACACCCAAAAATAGAGAAAAAATAAAAAAACTAAAACCACCCCAAAAAAAAAAAAAAAAAAAACAAAATCCAACCCCCCTCGCCTTGGGTCGTCACCAGCCGATAAACATGGCCGAGCATGAGCGTGTCCTTGGGCCTCAAGAGCTTCACTCGGGCGGCGACTCTGGCTCCTCCTCCTCCACCACCACCACCACCACCTCCTCCGGCGGAAGATGCGGCGGGGGAGAGGGTGACGAGGGCGACGTAGTGGCCGGGGTTGGAGCGCATGAGCTCCCAGGCGAGGGTCGGCCAATAGAGCCTCTCCACCCTCCCTCCCGGGTGGTGCACCACCGCCGTCGCCGCGTCTGAAGCCTGACAGTTCCCCATTTTTTTTTATATTTTGGTGTTTTGTTTTAGGGGGGAGGGGAGGGGGGTTTCTCTCTCTAGGATTTTTGGGGGTTGTGGCACAGGGGTCCTTTTCTTTTCTGTTTCTCTGTCAAGAAACAGTGTTGGAGAAAGCCTCTCTCTCTCTCTCTCTCTGTTTTTTTCTTTCTTCACCACCTATAACAACCAATTTGTTGTGTATAAATTTCTCTCTGTGTCTCTCGAGACTCTCTCACCTGACTCAAGTTGAATATAAAGAACACTCTCTCTCTCTCTCTCTCACACACACACAAAAGTACAGGTATTTTTCAAAGCGTGGATTAAAAAAAAAAGTAAGCCTACCTACTAGGGACTTGTTTTGTATTTTAATATGTACATGGGTTTAATTGTAATTTGGTATACAAATAAAGGCACTTACTTTTTAAGATGGGCATTTTAACACACACATCACCGTAGCACAACGCTCAGAGTTTATCTGGGTTAAGGATAAGTTTTAGGATGCATTTGATTATGCAATTGTATAGCTTTTATGATTGCAGGAGTTATTTATATAATCGTGTAATTAAATAGTTTTACTGTAACAGCTTTCTGTACACAGATTTTAAGTAAATAGTGTTCAAAAGCTGCGATTCTAAAAGTTAGGGGAGATGAACTTTCTTACAGAATCAGTTTTAAAATCTAGATTCCTATAAAATCAAATTTGCAATCATGCAATCAAACGCACTCTATCGAATCATGACGCTAAATTAACTCCGATATATTTTTGTGAGTTTAGGGGTGCACAAGCAAAAATAAAAAACATTTTAATAAAAAAAAGTATTTGCATTAAAAATCTTATAAAATAAATTTATTTTATAAAAATACTCTATTAAAAATCAATTTATACAACTTGAACTCAAGGTCGACCCGGGTGGGAGCCAAACAAGGTCTCCCAAATTTTCTTTATTAAAAAAACATTAGACAATATTGAACTTTTATTTTTTTATTTTTTTTTTAATATCCGTGACTGACCTTACAATTGAGTTGGGAAGGCTACCTCCGTCTGTTTGTCCCGATTCCACGAAAAATTCTTTCAAATAATCGCCAACAAACATGTGGGTATGGATAAATCAGCGTCAAGACTTCAACCGAGGATGTATCAGTAACACCACTAAACCCTAAACCGTTGTGCTATGACCATTGGGAACAAAATTAAATCGGTCCCATTGAGCTTTTGTTGATCGCTTGAGGAACATCATTCTTCCAAAAAAAATATATTTATGAGTAAAATAATTTTTTTTTCAAATGGATCATATCTTTTTAATGTTTTTTATTTTGTTTTGTTTTCATTATTTACATAATATATTTGGATTTTTTTTAATCATATAAAAAAGTCATTCATTTATTTTCTTTTATAACTTATGTAATTTTCTCATTTTATAGAAATTTAGTTTTTATTTGAAATTACAAGGAAAAAGTGATCTTTTCTTTCACAAATCCCACAATTTTAAGGTTGATTGCTTGTTAAAAATAAAAATTTTGATAATCGATCGTTCTTCTTATTTGTGTAATATGATTTTTGTTTTTTTTGTGTGTTTTTTACCTCTTTTTTTTTAGATTAAGAGTGTAGTTGTTCATCAATTTTGTATTTTAGGGCCCATACCATGAGTTCGCCTATGGCCTATTCTAGTCCAATTAATCTCAACATTGATCCTTTCCAGAATGAGATTTAAGTTGCTTATAAATGCCTTTTTTTTTATATTCATACATAGAATATACATTTGTTATGGAGTAATTCTTTTGAGAAGGTATTGTTGGAATACAGTTTCAATGCAAAAAAATCCATTTTTTTTTATAAATTATTAATTGTTTAGAGATGTCTTGCGCGATAGTAAAGGGTGCATGTTTCATATGATGGGGTTGAAAGCTCAATTGAGACACAACCCTACTCATCTTTTTGTATCATTGTATATTCAATCTCTTCTTTTTAAGGATTAAAAAGATTAATTTTTGTAGAAAAACATAATTTTGTCATGAGAGAAATGGGTAGTCATAAAAAAATATGTTGGCAGATCTTTGACTTGTATCCCAATTAATTATTACAATGTATGATAATTGCTTCTCTTCTTCCTAGGACATAGAAAAGTAGTTTTTTTTTTTTAAAATATAGAAATTTTATATCTGATTTCATTTATGAAAGATCGAATTATAAACTTTAATATCATGTTTGGTTCAAGAATATAATTATTCTGAGATTTATTACTATTCTAGTATAAATAAGAATAAAATAATTTTGTGTGTGGTTGTGTTTTGAATTATTCCTATTGGGAAACGTAATAATAAAGTTTTTGTTGTTTGGATAAAATACGTATAAAGTGCGAATAAAGATTTATAAAAGATAAAATATGATGACAATTGATTTGACAGTTGATTTATAAGAGGTGATGATAGTTGATTTGATAATGGGCCCACATATTCTTTTAGTTTGAATAACCTGAAATAACTTAATTCTAATGGGTGAATAGAATCCATATACCAGTTTATACTAGTTAATTCTCACATACAGATTCTCATTTATTCCAGTTATTCAAACAACCATAATGAAGTTATTTCGACTAATTCTAATTTATACCGAGCTTATTCTCTAACTAAACATGGGCTAAAAAAAGAGAGAAAAGATACATAAAAGATACATGAAATAAGAGTCAGTTGACATTGATCGTTCTCCAGGTAGAAAAGACATCTACCCGAAAGAGAATCATAATTCATCGAGAGTGACTACACCACGGTGCCGAGTCGCCCGTGTCTGAAGTAAAACGTCGCAAGCAAATGTGACACCTTTACCCCGATCCCTCCCTCACATTGACAAAGACAAGTAGTTAAGCCACTTAAAAAAAACTTATATTCTATTTTTATGCATTGATTGAAAGAATACTAGCTATGCTAGTAGCTGACTAAGAACGGGTTGCAACAAATTTCGGACATATATTTATTATTTTGGATTCCAAATTTTCCTAAAATTTCCAAACTGTCTTTCAATGTTACAATAACTTTTACTCAAATCAAATTACTTTGGTGTTGTTCATAAAATTACTTTAATCAGAAAACTTTTCGAGTTTAGAATGGTTTTTTTTTCTCCATGATGTGAGAATCGTTTTTGGTGGAAATTATATGTTCATAAATCATTTTCTAGGTAGTACTGCTTGAGACTGAGTTATTGGCTCATTTAATGAATTGGTAGGTGATTTAATTAATTGTTAATAATTGGAACTGTTTAGAAGAGAGTGATGTTTGGGATAAATGGAAATTGGTGTAACCAAAAGAAACGTAAGTGTGTCTGAATCAAAGCTGAGTCAGTGCCTTGATCAACCCAATTTAATGTCAATCAACATCTTTTAATTAAACACTGATAGATAAAAGTTTGAAGTTACACTTGCGTCCCATTCACTTTAAGAATCTTGACTTGAATGTCCCATGCTTTTTTTTGGTGAAGGCCATGGATTTCCTGGCCAGGCATGCCCTTTAAAAGGAATAAAGGTGAGGGTTTATGGCTTTTAGATTAATAAAATATATGAAATCGTTTAACATAATAATATATTCTATTATGTTATTTTATACTTTATTATGAAAGACTTAAAACTATATGCATTTGATTTATTTTTTTATAATAGATAATATTTCATTAGTCTTCCATATACATATATATAATTTTTATCATTATAATATCTAATTTACTTGTGAATGGTATCTTTAGACTTAAAAAGACCTAGAGCATCAAGTTTTCTTGTTGTCATGAGGGCTTGAGGAAAGACAAAGTGACTCCTAGATTTAGGATTTCTCAAATTTTAAATTGCTATGATGAGTAAATGTTTTTTAGATGGAAAATGTTAGACTCAGTCATATTTAATAAGTGTAATAAAATATTTAATGAGATGTATACATCATTTAACGAGGTATATGCTTTATTGGATTTCTAACGAGATAATATATGACTATATTTTTACTGTAAAAAAAAATGAGGGTAGCAACGTCCTTTTTAGATTAATAAGAGTCTGTTTAGTATCACTTAAAAAAGATGATTTCGCTTTTAATTAAACAGAAAACTAAAAAATGTTGTCAAATATATTCTAAAAAGTAGGCTTAATTAAGAAGTTACTTATACATTTTAGTATAAAAATATTATTTTTTAAAAAACACAAAAAATAATTTTTTTCATAAATAAAGTCTATTTAAACTATTTTATTTAAAATCTTATTTTTTAAACTTATTTTCAAACGAACTCTAAACTTGTTTTCAAATTAATATATTTATTATGTTGTTCCTATTAGTATCACATTTCAAATCTGATGAACCCCAACCATTAAATAAGCGACTCTGTTAATTTTTTGTTTTGATTTTTAACATGGCAAACAAAAAGTTCCAGGCCAAACCACGTGTTGGAAACCGGTACCCACGGTGAGAGGACTCATTTGTAACTGGAACTTGAAGACGAGGACTTGGTTGACATTCTGTCAAAGAAAAAGAAGCACCACCGACTCATGTTAATAGCACCCGAGTGCGTGATTGGCCTACTTCATGACACGTGGCATGACACTATTGGTTTAGATGACGTGAAACGGTAGAACGTCAGCCGCGTGAAGGGAAAGAAACTTTAATAAAAAAAGAAAAAAAAGAGAAATCTGAAAAGATGGAGAATGCGTTCTCAGAAGCATGAGATTCCGTGTTCTCGGAAACATAAATATAAATAAATTATATATATATTGGGATATGTAATATAGTTTAAATTAATTAAACAAAAATTAATTTCAAAAGTATTTTTTTTCATGTGTTTCTTCCCAAATTTCCAAATATCGTTTATACGTGCAGTCACCAAATTTTTTCGGTTAAGATCATATAAAAATAATTTAAAATTATTATTTTATCTTTAATTCTTTAAATATCTAAAAAAAATTAATTAATTAAATTTGAATATATATTATGAATATTAACATATACAATAATAAAACCTGAAATTTTTTTTTTAAGAATTAAATCACACAAAAATTAATTAAAATGTGAAAACAACCCACCAAGAAAGATAAAAATTTAATGAAAATGCTAAAATCATACTTTTATTACATCTTAACCAAAAAAAAATCTAATGGCAGGAGGTGCAATTGCATGTTTTTGAACTATAAAGAGTGCTTCTACAGGTTTAGAAAACTTCAAAGGATCCAAATGCATTTTACCTTAAGGCCCCGTTTGGCATGTGTTATTTTTTTAAAGATTTATTTTACTAAGAATCATTTTATAATAAATCCAGATTGCATTAGACTATTTGATTCGCGAGTGGATTTATGTAAAGAATCATTTTTCAGTGTTTAGTTCACACATAAAAAATGATAAGAAATTTGATTTAAATGTCTAAAATATCTTTACTATTATATATATGTGTGCAAAATTTATTTGCTTACCCATATCACAATTATAAAAATATGAGTATTTTTTTATAAATATTTAATGAATGCAAATAAATAAAATAACCGATTATATAATTATAAACATATAATAATAGTAATCTTCACATATTAGTTGAATATTATGAACTCCTTTGAAAACTTCAAATGACGGAATTTTGTTATCCCAAAATAAAACATCTTTTCTAAAGTTAATAATATCTAAATCTATCTATAAAAATAAAAATTGAATTCCACAACATAAACCAATATTTAATACATAGTTAAGCTTTTCACATCACATATATAAATTATAATAGGGTTTCTTAGTTATAAAATCAAAACTACTATATAAACCCATTATATAGGCGGTGGGTAAAAAAGAAAAAAGAGGGCTATTTTTTTTTAAGAAGGGATATCGGCAGGAATTTGATTAATTTGTAAAAGGTAGAATAGTCAGTTAATTTAAGATTCCTGGTAGAATTTGATATTATCACAAAAAAAAAAGTGGGAATTTTGATTCCACCATATTTTTTCACATGTCTTGATTTTAATTTTAGTGGGGCCTAAAATTAAGATCAACTTTACCACTAACAAAACACTGGAATCTTGGTAATCTCGCATGGAATCAAATTCCATCATAGAATGACACGAACCAAACGAGACCTAATAATGATACAATAGATAAATAGTTTGGAAAAATTCATGAACTGTCTTAAATCTATATAACCCCCTTACTTTTTCTGAATTCCATGTAATAAAAACAAAGAGAAAATGATATGACATTAAAATTTCATAATTATCCAAATATTTTTTAAAATTTTTATATATTTTTATTTATTATATCATGATAATATTATTATTCAAATCCGTTTAATTCAATGATTGAATTGAAAACTCTTAGCCCGTTCATTTTCCTAGTTCACCGAACAGTTCAGTTTTTAAAACATTGATTAATATTATTGAAATGCATCCATTTTACAATAAAAAAATGTAGACTACAAAGGTTTTTATTTTTTCAAAAATCATATACCTCATCTACCGAAGTAAGTATTTTTATAAAATTTAAAATATATACTCCAATTAATTGAATGATAATTTATAAAAATTATAAAAAAATTTCTAACGAAATCTATACCTCGATGTAATGAGTAAATGGGGCTACGAGATATAAAAGATTCATTTTATAATGTAAAAATGATTGAATGTAATATAGCAATTTTTATTTTATTTTTTATTAAATTTTTGTTTTTCTGATAATCTTATATCTTTTTATGGCCTGACCCTTTTCTCTCTCTTTCTATTTGTATATTTACTTTTATAACAGCATTTATTTATGAGATTGACATTATTATACTCAATTTTTTTTTATAATTCAAATGAAGTCCCGTATGCATCATTTAAAAAACAATAAAACATATGTATAGTTGAATGAGTTATATACCTAGTTAATTTTTTTTTATTTATTTAAAATAATTTTATTAAATTTGAAATGAAACTATATGTATTTTTATTATAACATATACATCGTTTGATGATTATTATGTTTTTAAAAAATAAAAATATATATGATCAACGTTTTGTAATGTAAAAAAGTCTTGGTCTAACATTTTCCTTATGAAATATGATGACAACCGGATGCTCCCCTTTACAAAATTTAATTGAAAATTGTATCATTCTAAAAACACAGGGGATTTTATTCTTAAATCTTTATAAATTATGTTATTTAGTTATCGATCTCTTCTTTTTTCATATTTATTTTAAGTTCCTAACTTCACATGTCGATTTCATTCTTAGTACTTTGTCCATTAAATGATATCTGTTCGGGTTTATGAATAGTTAAAATTCTTAAACTATCATTTAATTTTTTTTAAGTCTTTAAAAACTATTTCATTTTCATTAATCTTTCCCTTTTCCGTCCCGAACTTTAAAATGTTTTTTTTTTTATATATATATTTCCCACATAAAACATATGGTTAAAAATTTTAAATTATATCCGTGAATAAAGAAACCCCGATAAAATTATTCCCATGATGTAAATATTCTAGTTCACCTTTATCTAAAAATTCCATCATTTGATATTTTATACATGCCGTGGCGTAATTAAGATCATGTAACAGTGGGGTCCACAGATTAGCCGGTTGTCACATCCCATTCGTCTGACATGATGAGTGCCCAATACGTGGCTGGACAGCAGGGCCTTTTAATTAAGTTTTTTGTTTCTTTTCCAATGAAAATTGGAAAATAAAATAGAAAGTTAAAAAAGAAAAAAAAAAAAAAAGCTGAGCATCCCTGTCTGTCTTTCAAATCCCGTTCACTCTGATTTGTACTTTCTCTGACTTTTTATAAAGACGGAGGAAAATAAATAAAAAAGTGTGGAATTTTTTTAACAAGGACACATGTGATCATATCTATTTTCAGCTTTTTGCAAGTTGCACCCCATACTTTTTTATTTGCATTATGTTGTGGAATATGCACCCTACACCGTTTACTTTGTCACTTGAAAAGTAGTAATAGTTTATCCAAAATGAACATACCACAACCAAGCAAGGAATTTTGATTTTGTACATTATCTAGACTAGATATTAGCTATCTATGACAAATAACATTACCAGGGGTTACCAAACAGGGTTTTATGTTTGGTTCATCAATGCTTCCTAGGGTTTGTAAGAAACCTATAATATAAAAAAGACTACTCAGGGAAAAAAAAAATATTGATTGTAAATTATTTACTTTTTTTTCTTTTTATTTTACTGTTTTTATTTCTCTATTTTCTCTCAACTCTAATTCATACCATACCATACTTCCTTTAATGAAAGCAGACATGGTTCTATCTTTATTCAAAAAAAAAAAAAAAAAAATATTTTGCAAAAGCCCTTTCATTTTATATATTTTTATCAGAACTCCAATGTGTATTCCATTAACATATATACATATAATATCTGAAGATGTCTTAGTACTATCTTTCACAAATTTAAATTTAAAATTATAACTCGTGTTCATCTAAAGATATGTCTTAGTACTATCTTTCACAAATTTAAATTTAAATTATAACTCGTGTTCATTAAGAAGTAATTAAGATTGAGCGTTGTTGGATACAATTCTGTGGACAGTTCCATAAACAGTCTCATCTACTTTGTTAGCATTCTAACGAGATATGCATCTTCCTATCTCGATAAAAAAATTTATATTTATTAAAAATTATATTTTAATAGATAATATTTATTATTTAAAAAAATTAAAATATATAAACTGTTTGTGAGATTGTTCATTGAACTGTTCTGAGCATTGTCCATATCCATTAGAATCATTGTCACACGTGGACACAGGTGGAAAAAAGCATTTGGTACTCTGTGACCTAATCCGGCCACTGTGGAAAGTAAAATAGAATATAAAAAACAAAAAATTAAATTAAATTAAAAAGACTAATTGTGTATGCTACACGTGCATCACACTTGCAAATCACCCATTAATAAATGAAATCAAATGATATATATAATACATGCCTCAATTTGTTCTTTTGTTTTGTCTTCCTCGTCGCTTATTCATTATAATTGACTGGAAAAAAAATGGAGGGGTGTTTGGCAAAAATGCCACCCGGAAGGTTTGCCGAATTGCCACCCGGAAGGTTTGCCGAATTGCCGTCCGCACGACCGTCTGAGTTTTTTGTTTTTCATTTGTTTCGTATGTTTTCTTTTAAAAATAATATAGATCTTATTATCATGATTTTATCAGTGATTTTAAAATTGATGTTAAACGGGTAACTGACATGTTCTTAATGCAATGAATTTAAAAGATCCACTTTTGAGATTTTAAATAAATACAAAAGAATCGTCTAGTAAAATCGAGCACCTCGAACTTGAAATTGTCTGAAATTTTTTTACTGGAGTTAGATATCAATAAGATTTTCAAAAGTTATTATTAAGCCACAATGCGCATTTATTTTTTCATTTTTCTATATTTAGGTCCTCAAAATGGAGTTTTTACTATTTTTGATAATTTTTTATATTTTGAATGACTTTATCATAACGACTTGGATTTGATCTCTATCAATTCCAATGATCTTCTGGGATTCTATAAATTTAATTACAACAAACCTCTGTTTTTACTATTTTTAGTAATCTTTAATTAGTATAAAAGGGAAGGCTTGTAATCTAAGGTTTTTAACTTTTGATTAATATATTTTCGTGTTTTATTTCTCTTATGAGAATTATGTGTTTGTTTAAGAATATCAATGCTTGTTGGATTTTTGTTTAATTTTTCACTGCGTTAAAAGTACAAATCTTAGGAAGTGAGAGGAAATAGAAAAAAAAAGCAACAAAAATAAGGAAAGAAGAAACTTGATGACAGATTCATCGGTGGAAGAGGTGTTTAATCGAGAACCAAAGACCACTCGCTTATTTTGAGATGATTAGGCGCCTGTTCTAAAAGTACACCTCGCTCGCACCTGCTATAAAAATACTATCTCTAATCTCGAATACAATAGTAAAATACCTCTCATATATTCTCCCAATATACAGAGCACCTCTAAACAAAGTTGTATTCGGCGTTAACCATATTTCCCATGACAATCGATTGGGAGATATGAGCCGCTTTGCTGCTATTATTGGTTCTCTGGATGTTCCATTATGTGAACCATAGTTCCTCCATTGTTTGAAAGTTGAGAGTCCGTCTTGTAGCAACGCCTATTGCCAACCACAAAAGACGAGCAAACAGGCATTGACAAAAGAGATGTTGCGTCGTCTCCGGTTCCCCTTCCTTTTGTTGTAAACAATTCCTTTTCGGATAGAAAATTTTCTTTTTTATTTTATTATTGTGATCTAAAACATGATCAATTTTTTAGTCACACAAATTTTAAACTAATGATAAAATGACATATCATCTTTATCATTTTTAGGTTGGGTGTTAAAAAGATTACTTATCGTTTTCTTATTGATTGAAGTTAAATCTTAGATAATTTTTTTCTCTTTCTATTTTAAGTTTGATATTCCAAGACATTGAAAGTGGAACATGGTATGTGAATGTGAATGTGACTGTGTTACATGAAACATGGTATGTGAGTGACTGTGTTGGCACATTGGCCATGTGTTTGCTCTTTGTAGGTGAACTTTTTCAAATACCCTTAGACATACTTGATGCATACGATGTATAAGTGATTGTTTGCATCCAATGTTTTTCAACCAATTTTTTTTTTTTTTAGGTTGCCTCCATCTATTTGTCTTTGTCCTACAGAAATTTTATTTGAATAATTGTCAACAAATAAGTAGGTAAGTCAGTGTCAAAACTCATACTCAAGACTTACACTTAACACAGATGAACCATGAACTGTTACGCTATAACACTCCGCCTATTTTTCAATCAATATTGAAGTTTCTTCTCACCAAAATACTCAATATATAACAGTTCTTTCAAACATATTGCATACAGATTAGATGCATTAATGAATGATCCACATTTTTGGGGTAATTATGTTAAGATCATGTCACATGACATTTTATCATATTGAGTTCATCATGATCTGTTCCAAGAACTGTACCGACTCAGTTTAGATAACATATCATCAAATAGGACGGAATAATTATCCCCACATGAACCCAAACTCATCTTGATAAGATCATTAAGATGGTAGAAGTATGCACCCCCTTTTTAATGAGGGGTCTTGAATTCGAGTATTGTCGTCATCTATTGATAGAAAAAGATTTGATCAAGAAAAACAAAAAAAAAAACTATCCCCACGCGATTCGCATGGAGAGATGTTGTTCTTTATTACCAAGAGCTCATTCGTATATATCAGGCACAGAAAAGCTCAAATGGGGTAAGTATAAATAGGAAGATAAACCAATCTAAGACCTTGAGCGTTGGGTGTTTGGAGAACCTACTCAATCAAGGAGGTAATTAATGAGGAATCTGACTAGTTTTGTTTAGGGGTGCAACTTGGGCGGGTTGAACCCGACCCAACCCAGTTCATGGACAGGCTTGGGTTGAGGTTTTTCTCTGTCGGGTTCAACCCGAACTAACTCGAACCCAATTCGGGTCGGGTTCGGGTTGGGGGGTCGGGTTATGCGGGCTCAACCCGAACCCGAATTGGTGAAGTTTTTTTTTTATATTTTTGTTGAAAAGCGATGAAACTATGTTTGGTTTAATTAAAATTTAGAATATGTATTCATAAACTATTTGAATTTTGTAAGTTTTTTTGTGGTGAATATACATTTAATTAATTAGAGTTTATTGTGTTGTTTATTAAATAATTTTTATGATCTTTTAAGTATTAAACCTAAGCTCGACCCGAGCCCAACCCGAGCCCGAATTCAACTCGAACCCGACCTGAACCTGCGGGTTGAGGTCGGGTTCGGGTTCAGGTTGAACCCTTCGGGTTGAGGCAGGGTTCGGGCTCGGATTCAGGTTGGGCTCTGTGCAGTGTGGGCTAAAGCCGAATCCGACCTAACCCGTCTGAGTTGCACACCTAGTTTCGTTTCATCAAAGATCTGAACAAACATTCAGCTTGAATACTAATCGATTTATGTTATGAGCGTATATTTAATACTCGATATCCATATTAGGTTAATTGATATATTTAGATATTAACGTTAGTTAGAGTGAGTGAACTGAGTTTAAAGTAAGGAGATCATATCTAATTTAAAATTCCAATAAAGATTGCAATATGAATATTAAGTACTTCTTGTCTTTCTTGGAGTCATAGAGCGAAAGTCTCAGCGAACTGAG
This sequence comes from Acorus gramineus, assembly GCA_030737835.1. Lineage (NCBI taxonomy): Eukaryota > Viridiplantae > Streptophyta > Magnoliopsida > Acorales > Acoraceae > Acorus > Acorus gramineus. The sequence goes on from CM060850.1 coordinate 5,168,513, forward strand.
TTTTGGTTTGTTAATCATTAGCACCCCTTTAATTAAGGAGGTCACGTGATCAAAATATGGGGGCACCGTTTTTTTCTTTAAAAAAAAAAAAAGAAGAAGAAGAAGAGGAAAGAAAGGGTAAATATGTTTTTCAATCATTTAAATTTTCAAGTGTCATATGATTATTTTTGCAGAAATATTTAAATACTGCTCAAGATGGTGTTGATGGATGGTCAAGAAGTGCCTCAGCTTTAACAGGTAGAGAATATTTTAAAAGCGATCTGGGAGTTGGGTAAAGACAAAATGACTGAAAAAGTTTCGTGTTCAATATGCCCCCCGAGTAGTACATGCATTTACCTGCTGGACATCCTCAAATTTTTTAAAGGGTGCGTCTAACCCCACCAGCCATTTTGCTCTCCCCCCCAACCACCTGTTCCCACAACCTACTCATTTTATTATACATAATCCCACCACACTATTTATAACATTCATTTAAATATCTAATCCCACCCCCACCTCCCTTATTTACCTAAAACCGACTACTCTCATCTCTCCTCTCCGTCTTCTTCTCTCTGCTCTCCCTCTTGTCCTTTCCCTCTCCTCCTCCTCCTCCTTAGCCGATCTACAAAGTCACCGCCGCTCAATCGGATCCCTCTTTCATCCTCGTACACCGCCGGAGATTCATCAGGAGGAAACAAAAATCATCCCTGCAAATCACATTGTAGGTAATCCATCATTCCTACTTCTTCTTGAATCATTTGAATGTTAATATTATTGCTCAAATCTTGTTTTTAGGGTTTAGGAAAACTAAAATGTGGATTGAAAGATTGGTTATTCCAAAAAAAGAAACTAGGGTTTTTCATTGGGCACCTAGGGTTTATGTTTAAATTGGATTGTGTGAGTTTTGGATAGAAACCTAGGGTTTTTCATAGAAACCTTGGGTTTATATTTGAATTGGACTGTGTTTAGGCTTCATCATGTGATTTCAAAGATTGGTTATTTCAAAAAAAATAAATAACAAAATAAATAAAAATATGGGGGATTTTGGATGGAACCTATGTTTTTCATAGAAACTTAGGGATTGTAATTGAATTGGATTGGTTTTATGTTCAATAATGAAGATGAATTTATATATTTTGTTGTGTTGACAAGACTAATGAATTGAGTGGTGGTTCATGTCCATTTATAGTTCAGTAATCTTAAAAAAAAAAAAATTCAATTGATTGAAATTAGAATGATTATGTAGTCACATATGTAGGGCATTACTTTTATAATGCTTAAATTTGATTCTTCTTAATAATGAACATTGTTTACCCTTCTAGAATATCATTGGTTTTTTTTTAAATGCTTTTGCTCTATAGTTGAATGCCAATGTTCAATCCACCTTATGCAGGATGGCCCCCAAACAACGCATCCCTCAAACCGCCTCTCTTCGAAGACGTCAATCTGAAAGGTTGGCTAAAAGCGCACCTTCAACATCAATTGTCTCACATGCTCAAGAAGAAGAAGTGGAAGATGAAGTAGTAATGTCCGATGAAGAGGGACACGAGGTCGAAGAAGAAGAGAGACAAGATATTTTACTAGTTGACTCTGATGTAGATGAGGATAGCATAAGAGGTCCCTTTCTTGGTGGGCCTGAGACCAATGAACTCCTCCTGGACTACAGGCATCATATCGCATATCGTGTATGGAATGGCAAGGTATGTGTAACGTAACAACTACTAATTATGTTAATCTGTTATAAAATAAATAAATTATTCACTCTATATATGTTCCACTTTTTTTTTTAGGGTGACCGATCATTGCGATGTCGCCAACCGGCCAAGACACTAGATAGCTGGGATTTGGAGAAGGAATCTCTAACCTTTACAGATCGAGTGAAACAAAGTGGGTTGTGGCCGCTGGCAATGTATTGCTTCAAGACACTTAATAATCCTTTAATTACTGCAATGGTGGAGCGATGGCACCCGGAGACAAATACCTTCCATTTACCATTTGGGGAGATGACGATAACTTTGGATGATGTGGCCCAAATAGTCGGCATTCCAGTCATGGGGAAGGCGATAAATGTTTTGACCTCTTTAACCATTGACGAAGCCTCAGATTTAGTGAAAGGGTGCCTGAATTTGCCACTTCCAGTGATTATGGATGAGTTGCGAAGGTACAATGGTAATGCTGTTAGGTTGGTGTGGCTACGAGATAAGCTTGCTTATAAGTCTGCTGGGAAGTCGGGCGTGCAAATAGATTTTGCTGTTAGAGGTTATCTATTATTTTTGCTTGGCTGTACGTTATTCAGTGATAAGACCGGGTTCACTATTCCGGTAGCATACTTTAGCCTTTTGGTTGACATAGATCGTACCAGTTCCTTTGGTTGGGGATCAGCAACACTTGCACATATCTACCGGCAACTTGGTATTGCATCTCGAGCTAACTGCAAGCAAATTTCTGGTTATCTTACACTATTAGAGGTACGTAGACTTCATGTATTGATACTATTTATTTAAAAGTTTGACATATGCTTTTGGTTTTAAATCCTTCATCAACACTAGGGAATTTCTCTACCAAATTCACTCTCAACTTCTCTCTATAGGTGTGTAAGAGTGCCCTAGAAAGAAAATGTATTGGTAGGATGTCACAGGATCTTGGTTTATCACCATATTTGAGCAGCCTAATGACCTTGTGCTATATATATGTCCAAATTCTATGCCTTTATGAAAAATGGGGATGGACTATTAACCCTTTTTTATTTTTTTTGTTAAAAAAAAAAGAATTTCAGTCTCACTATCAAATATCTATCAAGAATTATTAGTGTCACATGTCATGGTTTCTAATTGAAAGGAAGAAAAGCGTGGATGTTATCAATAATGCAGGGACTACATAAACTACACAGGCAACGTTCTTATGTGGATAAGGGAACCCTTTTTTAAAGCTATGTGTGCATATCAAATCTTAAATAATGCGAATACATGTACTATCTACACTCATTGTAATATATACATCGTTAGAAATATTATACATTTCTATGAAATAGTTCATACAATTCATTGGAATATGCATATCATATTTTATAAAAGTATATATCTCATTATATGTGGCATGTTTTTTGTTTGAAATCCTTTATCAAAAACCCTTTGCGTAGGTTTGGGTATATGAGCACCTCCTCTTTTTGAGCCCAGCACCCGACATACGACGATCAAACTCCTCGGTCTGATCGGTGGATTCGTAGTCGTAACATACCGGGGTTGCAAAAAAATTCTGTTGAAGTTATTCGTGAGCTCCTCGACATTGCTGCACCTGATCAGGTAGCCCTTGTCCAAAGCTTCTCATGTTTTATTTTTTATATTTTTATTTTTTTACCTAAAATCCACATTAACTTGAAACAATACATTGCGCAGGTTGATTGGGATCCATATCGATCCGTCCGAGACCACAGACCACTCAGCGAGTTTACCTTCTTCAAAGGATGTCTTTGTATAAATTCTATTTTTGAGCCGTACATGCCTGACAGGGTACTCCGACAGTTTGGGCACATTCAGACAGTCCCGAGATCACCAATTAGACCACAGAGAGTAGCAAAAAGGAATCGCTCCTCTACCGGCTATAAAGCAGAATATGGTGGTAGTGTGGAACAATTGGAGCAATGGCATGATTCCGTCTTAAGTGTGGCTTCAAGGGGAGACAGGGTTTATCAATCATGGGATGCAGTTCCAGATTACATCAAATGGTTTGAAAGAATGAGTCATAGATTCGTACAAAACCCGCATAACAGGAAATTGGCGCAAATGGCCTCTACATCCGATGTTGATACGGTATACTGTTGAATTATCCTTTATTTTTGGTGTAATTTGATTATACGAATTATTTCTCTTTTTTTATATGGAACTTGTTCATTGGTAGCGTAATGCAAATGCCGTCCAATATCTTGAGTTGCTGCTGGATAAGAGGACAACTATCTCTGCCGCTCAATCCACGATCCGTGATGTTATTCATCACTTGAAGGATGGCACGCCACTCCCCGATGCACAAACTGTACAAAGGCGGTCAAAGCAAAGACACGATCGACACAGATGACCGAAGAATGATTCAAAGTACAGTCAATCCATGTGCCCCAATCAGAAAATTTCTTTTTTCTTGTTGGGAAAACTAAAGAATCAGTACATGTTTGTGAGTGAAGATCTTGTAAAATAGCCTCTCTTGAACTTCTGAACACTGAATGTTTAATGTTATGAATCGTTGAATGTTGAAGTGTGATAAATGTACCAGTTATTTATATCTTTGTCATAATTGGAGTGTCAACATATTGTGGTGAATGACAACAGTTTTGGTTCTGTTTGGTGAATCGACAAGGCTTTTGTCAACATATGTAGCCCAGGTCGACAGAAGGTCTGTCGAGGTGAATGACAACATGAGTGGGTTCTGTTTGTTTATCGACAGCGCTTCTGTCGAGCTGTAAGACCCAGGTCGACAAAAGGTCTGTCGAGCCGAATGTCAGAAATGGGTTGGTTCTGTTTGGTGTATCGACAGGGCTTCTGTCGAGCTATATAACCCAGGTCGACAAAACGTCTGTCGAGCCGAATGTCAGAAATGGGTTGGTTCTGTTTGGTGTATCGACAGGGCTTCTGTCGAGCAGGATAGCCCAGGTCGACAAAAGGTCTGTCGAGCCCAATGTCAGAAATGGGTTGGTTCTGGGTGTATCGACAGGGATTCTGTCGAGCAGGATAGCCCAGGTCGACAAAAGGTCTGTCGAGCCCAATGTCAGAAATGGGTTGGTTCTGTTTGGTGTATCGACAGGGGTTATGTCGAGCTATATAACCCAGGTCGACAAAAGGTCTGTCGAGCCCAATGTCAGAAATGGGTTGGTTCTGTTTGGTGTATCGACAGGGTTCTGTCGAGCAGTATAACCCAGGTCGACAAAAGGTCTGTCGAGCCGAATGTCAGACATGGGTTGATTCTGTTTGGTGTATCGACAGGGCTTCTGTCGACCTGTACTGCCCAGGTCGACCGAAGGTCTGTCGAGCACACTGGAAGAAATGAGTTGGTTCTGTTTGGTGTTTCGACAGGGAATCTGTCGATCTATATGTCCCAGGTCGACGGTATGTCTGTCGAAGTAAATGACAGAACATGTTTTTGGTTCTGTTTGGTGCATCGACAAGGGTTCTGTCGACCTGTATAGACCAGGTCGACAGAAGGTCTGTCGAGCAGAATGTCAGAACATACTTCGATTCTGACAGTTAATTCGACGGGTGTTTGGTCGACCAGTGTTTCCCAGGTCGACGAAAGGCCTGTCGAATGGATTGTCAGACTTATAAATTTTTGCCCCCAAGAATCAACCCATTTCTAACATGAATCTAAACATATCCAGTTGCACATAAGTGAATTATATACCACAAACCCAGAACATTCAGATTCATTTACACTTTACAAAATCAGTCACATTATATGACATTAGGCTATCTATACAAAATGAGTCACACTATGTGACTTTACACTGTGTATACAAAATGAGTCACACTATGTGACTTTACACTGTCTATACAAAATGGTAGGCCAGCCTAGTCAATATCAACAACATCGGCCATTGCTATGTCAGTCCCTGCTAGAGCTTTGAATCGATCAATTCTTTCACTATATGGCGTTGTCCATGCACTTGCCACGTCAAGACGAAACCGATCCCATGATCTTGCCGCAGGAGGCAACGGAGCATCTGGTGTGAAATCCAAACCAACGAAGTGACATCCATTTACATAACCAATTGGTAGGATTCGGTGGGCACTAATTGGAGGTGGAGGATCTCTTAGTGTGAAGAATGTCAGACATTGATGTTTTGAAATATGTACAACCACAATTTTGTAACAGGAGGCGATCACAAATCCCATGTCAGGCATAGACATCCAATGCTCTCTATCGGCCACTGAAGATTGACAACGCAGAGTCCTCTTCACCTCATCCACACGATCCAATCCATAGAACACCCTTGCATACTGTTCTTCGTGTTGCTCGATCTCAAACAGGAGATCATTCCTAACATCCCTCCAACCATCGTTTGACATGCCCAAAAAGGATGCAATCACCCGAAATCCACAATGACCATCCCCGATAACGTCATATACGTTTCTTATGAATGGGGATAGGAAAGGGGGGAATTCAGCAATGTATTTCTCGCTTTCGATGTTTCGATTCCGAAGAACCCTTCCCCTTTGCACTGCCATCTTCGGTCGTATGGTATCAGGGTTCAATTGTGAGCCCTTCTCGCTAATAACTGTATCAACTTTCTTTGATTGCTCAATTGACTGAAGAACATACTCAAAACCACTTGGAGATCTTTTGGTTGATTCTTCTATTAATGCTTTTGCTCTTTGCTTTCCATTTTTCTTCCGGCCTCTTGTGTTCACCTTAGCAGTTGGCTCTAAAAGGAGCGTGGCAGATGGATCACTCAATTTTTTCAAATATTTTTTAATCTCTTTTTGTTGGACAATGTTCCCATGAGTGAATCGTTTGAGGAGCATCTCAATTTCTGGGCCGATGTCAACCGAGTCGGTGAAGTCATCAATGAATGGAGTTATCCCAAGCTTTCGCCAAAATGGGTGAATTGCAGCAATGGGTATTGATCTACCTTCTTGCTTGTATTCACCAATCATATGGGCGCACGGTAGTCCACAAGTTGTATACACTGCATGATCACAAATTGTGCTATCTGGGCCAACTCCATCACTCGCCTGTATCTCGTTCTGTAGCTTCTGAAGGGAATATATAGAGACTACGCCCACAAGGTCCTGGTACAGACACCCTCGATACCTGTGAGGGATTTTTGTTAGGCTCTCCTCGAAGGAGGCCCTTATATCAGAAAATTGCAACTCCAAGAGATTATGGATGGTTCGCCAGGAGCTCACGAAATTGTGAACCGATGTTTGCAAATGTCTCTTCAGCTTAGCATGGTGACTCTCTACGCGATTTGTGGATGTGTTGCCAAGGTGCATATGTCTGTCTATCCATGCAGAGACAAACCTTTCACGATGCTTATCCAACCAAGTTGCTTTCAAGTATGAAATCACTTTTGGATAACCAATGAATTCATTCTCTAGGCGTTGCAATTTTCTACAGAAATCAACCTCTGTCATTGCCTTCATCACTTCAGCCCATGCCCCCATAAATCTGTTCCATGTTTCTACGTCTTCAAACGATTTTCTACAGTTTTTCACCACATTCTTTTCTATGTGCACACGACAAAGGAGGTTCACAGTCGATGGAAATACCACAGATATAGCATTCATTAGACCGACCTCATGATCTGTTATGATTACCTTTGGGGAGGGGGATCCATCGAAGAGTGATTTGAAACACTCCATCGCCCATGTGTAATTCTCTTCTTTCTCTGCCCGCAAATATACAAACGCAGCAGCAAATGTCCTCCCCGTCGAAGTCACTCCCACTATCTCTAAGAGTGGTAACCTGTATCTGTTGGTCTTGTAAGTAGCATCCATCATAAACACAAGAGGGAATGCTCTCACTAGTTGAATGGAAGTGGGATGCACAAAAAAGATCTCTGACACAACCTCATCTTCATCTTCCACTCGATGTCGTTCAATATAACCATGCTCATAAATCAACTTCATCAGCTGTTGCATCTGTGTACGCCCACATGTTTCTCGAAGTCGTAATTTTGTTCGTGCGTTATATACATTCTTTATTGAACTGACATTGGTGGGATCTCTATTCTTCAAGTGCGTTAGAATATCGCGAGGACGCATGCCGCTCACTGACATTCCCTCTAGCACAGTGTATTCCTCCTCTAGAAGCTTCCCAGCAAATGAGTGGCCCTCGAAGTTGACGATGAGGGAATGATTGTGTATACCACATAGAACTCTCAACGACCATCTCTCTGAGTGTTCAATAGCACGTAGCTTGAATAGACAACCACACTTCTTTGTACCAGTTCGACACTTCTTTATATCCTTCTTCTTGACGTCCTTTTTTCTTGGTTTACCGTCGTATTCCCCTCCTCTCTCACATATTAGATCCACTCGTGCTGATCTACGAGGGTTTGAGGTTTCCGACCGGCCAATGACTACTATGACACCAATGTTTCTACCAACACGTTTGACCCAATCAATTAGTTCAGCTCGGGTGTCAAAGACCTGAAAGAATGATAATATCCATTACATTCATGTCACCTCCTATATTATATGGCTACACATTTCATCATAACATGTTACCAAGGAAGTGGAGTCATCGTTAACATTACCAAGGGTGTGGAGAAATGCTCGGTGGTGTCAATGTTGGTGATCGCATCATTGGACATGGCCTCCATCGTGTTGGGGATGGACTCCTCGGCATCTTCAACAAATGGTATTAGATACTTCTGAAAACACAATAAACATGTCATTATTTTTTTGAATTATGAGTCTATGAAGAATATATCTACGGAAGCATAAAGACTAACCTCTTTATTCATACTTCAAAGCACTTGTGGTGGTTCTACAAATCAACGGTTGATCATAGCTCTATCATTTCAATACCTGTGTGAATATTTCATTGATAAACAAATTAACATGAATGGTATGTAAAGGCACAATGACACATGTTTAATGAATAAAACTATGACCAAACACCACCAATACCCCTATAAATGCCACCTACAACACCATGACCACTATCCCATCGAACATCACCATCCAATACTACCGCAAACCACCAAACCACAACCATCCCAACCAATACATGGCATATCATCCAAACCACACATATGGCATATCACTCAAACAAACTATAAAACCACACATATCCATGGCCATCAACACTATCATAATCACCACCAATCACGTATAAATGTCCTACACAATGACATACAAATAGAACCACCTCTAACACCATCACTACTACCATAACCCTAAACCCTAAAAATACAAACATGACCATTGCAACAAAAATCTCAACAATCACCACCCATGCCACCATATCCACAAGAAAACACAAACAAATTTAAAAAAAAATCAAACAATGAAGAATGGATACTCACCAAAGTGATTCTTTCAAGTTAGAGCATCTATTTGCACTCGTGAGAATCAATGAGGATCTGTTGGAAGGTCTTCGGGGTGTCACCGGAGGAAGTACACTGCCCGGCCGGCGATGTCGATGGCGGACGTTGCGGTCGACGGTAGATAAATGGGCGGGGAGAGAGAGGGCATGTGTTTGAGGGTTTTATTTGGATTCAATTGGTGGGGATGGCATTCACATATTTTTTAGTTGGTGGGGAGGGGTTCATTGGTGGGGTTAATCATAAAAAAGAAAAAACACATCGTATGTTTTATTATTTGGGTGGTTGGGGGGGAGAGCAAAATGGTTGGTGGGGTTAGACGCACCCATTTTTGAAACCCAAAAGCTATTAGATTTTTTTAATCCACGTACTTTTTAGAAGTGAATAAAACTGTAAGAATGGTTAACAGATTTGGGTGACATGGATCTGTACTTTCAAATCTGTAATAGACTTTTTTATATTAGTATATGATGTATTTGTTGTTATCAATATGGAGTATGTTTACAGAATAATATATATATATATATATATATATATATATATATATAAACTAATAGAAATATAGTACAGAAAATCACATAGAAGAAGAACTACTGTACTGGGTTGACGAATCTATTCTGATCTGATGAAAGCTGAGGTGAGAGTTGGACTCTATGTCCTTAAGACAATAATCGCCCCGTAGTGGTGCTCACGGATGCATCGACTGTCTCCCAAGATATAACGGCCGAACATCATACGGTAGTAACACTTCAAACCGTATAGACAGCGAATCAACTCTGTTTCACACTCTCTCTGTTTACTGATAAGAATGTACGCACTTAATGAACTGGACTAGAGATTATGCAGCCTGTGAATGCCTATTGCAGTGAATGAACTGATGATTAAAACAATGCAAATTCGGTGGGTTTTATAGAGGAAAAATAAGTTAAAGAGGCTCTTGGAAGAGTCCATTCATCTGTTCAGTTTTCACTGAAACAGAGTCCATAGCATCCTTTCTCCAAGCAATCAACGGCTAGATCGTAACCGTTGATCCGATGGCCCACATCGCATTCGCGGATTCATCCAATCGACGGTTCTGAATTCGTTTGATCAAAATGATCTCCACCGTCCGATCTCACAAAAGTTCAAAAAGAAAAGGCTCCAGCTTCTAGTGAAGTGCGTATCTAATACGCCCGCGCGTGGTGGTGCTACCTCGCATGAAAAGGTCCACCATAGGGTGTCCACCAAAAGAAATTCACTAGAGCCCATATTATAAATCTTCAATACTTTTTGTTTTTTACTTATACGGGACTATAGTTTTTCTCTTCCCCAACCACCAACCACTTTCATTATGTTATTGGGAGAACCTTGGATTTAATTTTCTCATTCACCTAAACTTGGTTTTGAGAATGTAAATATACTACGTTCATCTACTGGACGAGAGAACATAATCTAATGGGTTTCCATTAAATATAATTATTGAAACCCAAACTCATTTTAATTCAAATTTGACCAAAACCCAAGTTTTTCCAACATCCGTAACTTGTATAATCTATTGATATAGATTTGTTATAAGGCAAAAAAATTGTAAAAACGATGGATTTTGTATTTGTTCAAGAACAGATTTATTAACATCAATTAGGTCCTCTCTTGGCTATTTAAATGTAATCTATGGATACTTTATTTAGAAAATTAAAACTCTTTCTTGACCCTAGATTATGTCCCCTGCAACTTTTATTTTTCATTTACTTTTGTTTGAGAAACGGTATAAAAGAAAAAAAAAAGATTACTATTTCAATATAAATAAAAAATAGATCATTTTTTGTTTGACTGTGTTTTTAATAATTCTCATTAGAACATATAAAAAATAAATAAGATGTGAATAAATATTTATAAAATTTAAAAAATAATTTGACATAATGTAGATAGATATGTCAACGGGTCGGGTTCGGGTCGGGTCAGGTCGGGTCGACCCATTAACAAGTCCAGGCCAGACAAAGAGAGGTTGAAGAACTTTTCAAGGGCCTACAATGGCTTCATTTTTTTTTTTAATAAAGTCTATGTGTTATATAAATAGTTCTTCACTATTTTAACTTTTAAATGTTTTATGAGGAAACATTTGGAATACGGTTTGGATTATTATGCTTTTACATGAAGTTAAAATGTTGTAAAAATATTTCAAATGTTTAAAATTTTAAATGATTATTCAATATTGAGTTATAAATGTGTGGTTGAATTATGAGTATTAGGTTGGATCATAAATAAAAAAAAAAAACATAATATTTGGGTTGGGTCAATCGGGTCCAACGGGTCCATAGGATCGGGTCAAGGTGGATCCAGACCCGACCAGTTTTGATTGTCGGGTCCTTCAGGTCGGGTATTTACACCTTTTATCGGGTCGGATTCGGGTCGAGTCCAGGTCGACCCGTGACCGGCTGACGGGCCTAAATGTAGATCTCTTGATTCAAAAAATTTGATGATAGTTGATTTGACATGTCTGTCCCCTTTATGCTAGTGGAATAGATTATCTACAATAGCACAATTTCAAGATAACCTAACTTATTAACATCCACTTAATCTCATTTATTTTAGCATAGATATATCTTCATTGCAAACAAATAAGTTTTTTGGCTTATTCCTTCCTATTCTCCACCTATTCCACTACCTAAACATGGGCTTAAGTTTGTTTTACATCATTTGTAGGTCACTTAGCTTAATTTTCTATCCAAATATAAAAACCAGACCATCTTTATCTTTCTATAAAGATATTAGGGTTAAAATATAAATAGCAGACCTGAAATTAATTAGTCTTATTTCATTAGTTTCATGTGATTTTTTATATTTATGTAAAATATATATATATATAATTTATTTAATTAAACATTTCATTTTTAGAAAAATATATGACTAATTAAAAGAAACATATCCTATTAGAATAATCAAACAAATTACACGAAATATACCCAGTTATAACCGAAACTGTGAGGCATTTTTTAAAATTAATTATTTATTTGCTCTCCTGTAACAAGATCCATGTATAAATAATCAAATGAATTCTATTCCAAGGTTTCAATGGGGCTCAATCTTAGCTGCAATCCTAGTAACGAAATCTAGGGCTTTTAGTCCTTGCAAATAATTATTTTTTATTATATATATATATATATATATATATATATAATAAAATATATAAATCTGAGTAGATCTGAATAGTGTCGTCTTCAGCATTGAATCACATATGGTTGTCCCCATGTGCAAATGTTGGGGATCTAGGGTTCATAAATTTAAGTGACTGTCAACCTTGTTGTTCAACCCAAGCAAAATGGGGCCCCAACTAGTGCATCCAGGACCACTGTAACAGCCATTTTGTTTCATCATCTAACACTCACAGTTCATTCATTCATAAACATACATTACACACACTATTTATTTATTTATTGTAATTAGTAAGAAAATGTTTTCAAATGCTACACATTTTCCGTTTGGCGGAGCGGTTCCGCCACGTTAGCATTGGTGGGCCCCGACGGACGTGAGCGGGCAGACAAACAGGTTTTCGCGGTCTGCGTCACCTCCAATCACTTTGTTGTATGCATCAGAGGGCACGTTCCTCCGACGCCCGAAAAAACAGCTTCGCCCCACCGCCTGTCCACCCCCGTGTTGAAGCCCCGTCGACGCAGACCCGGCGTTTGCCAAACAGAGTCTTAGTCATTCTTTGGTCTCAAATCAAGTGTATGATTTATTTGATCGAGTATATATTTGATTAAGAAAAATATATATATATATATACACATTCAATTCATTCTAATAGTATATTTGATTTTTTTTATAAATATATGTATTTCAATAACAAGTAGATATCTTAAAAATTCAAAATATATTAAGATCTCGAAAGTTACTGTAGGAATGTCTATCCTTGTGACCTAAAAAATAAAAAGATATGAAGTTTGGAAAACAATTGGACGAATTAAATTAATGAAAATATTTAAAAAATAAATATTACATTACAGACCTTAGATCAAGATATATTTGTGTGTTACAGAATTCAGTATAATTCTTGAATAACACGCATTTATAATTACGCGTGATTTGCATTGAGATTTGACAGTCTTTAATACTTTAAGTTGCATTGTCTTTGATTCTGAGACTGAATTTCATATAGTGATTAAGAGAATATGCATTTTTAAACATTAATATAATAAGAGTTTAATAATGATATATAACAGGTGCACAGAGATGTTGATCTATCCTGGAAGCACGTGGAACACAAGTAAATTTCCATTTGAAATCTTACAAAAAATGTTACACTCTATTAATTTTAGAGTCTAAAACTCAAATCACATGTATTTTTATTTTTTTAAAATTACTAAACATCATTTAGTGAAATATATATTTGATAAAAAGTGTGTATCGCTGAATGAATTCATTTTTAGTAAATGTAAAAAAAAATAACGAATTAATTTCACTGGATTTCTAACAGGGTATATAAGATTTCATTTTAGACTACAAAAAAAATTGAGTGTAACAATGCTCTTCCTACATTCATTTCTGAATATTTTAGACAAAAATTTCTTCTTATATGGAATCTATCATAATTGGATTCTAGGAAAAGTGACAATTTTTCTAGACTAAAATTACCAAACTGACCCTAATTTATCACTGTTATTTAGGGAATTGTTTGGACAAAAGAAAAGATGTGGGATAGAGTGGAATATGGTTATATAGCCCAAAACTTGTTTGTTTGACAATGGATATGTGAGTATATAGTTATTTAAGTAAGAATAAACTGATATTGATATTTGAGGAACCTCTAGAATATAATTGTGTTATTTCACTGGTTCTATTCCACTAGTATAAAGGAGAGCCACATGTCAATTTTTTTTTTTACATTTTACAAATATTTATTCACATCTTATTTACTTTTTTTTCTCAACTTATCCATGATCAAAATGTTTGCAAATGAGAATACCTATAAATACAACTAAACAGAAAATGTTTTATTCCACTGTTATAATTATCCACACTGGAATAGTTACTTGATCTGCAATAGCTTATATCACTACCCAAACGAGATAAAATTATTTCCCAAAATAGTTTTATGTTGATACACTAAGAACGAGCTGAGTTTGATAACTCTGATTTAGAAGAATAATTCATTTATCCCAAGAATCCCAGTTGAGATATATTCCTTGAAAGATGAAATTTTGCTTGGAATTTCCATGAAAACAGGAATGAAGAATTCTAAACACAATTTTTCTTATTGTTTCGATAGAAAGAAAATGAGAAATCAACAACAAACTGGCCCACACTATTTTTACATAAAATTTCAATACAGAAAGTCCAGGGTCAAGAAAAATTGTACCCTTATTTTTTTCTTCCATCTAAAGAAAATGAAACTGTACAAAAATTGTTTCCATCGAAGCCCTTCTTATCAAATCTAAACAGTGATGATGATGTAGTGCAAAGAAGGATTTCTTTTGAGAGAACATTTTCAACTTTGTTCATTTGTAATTTTTTTATTTTTTTATTTTACCTTTATTTTTGTGTATGACTAAAGATTTATATTCAGTTTTAGTTCTAGATTATTGGGGCAAGAACAGAAAAAAAAATCTTTTTAAACTAGAAAATCTATCTAAATTCTATTCAAAATTTTAATATCAATGTTTTTAAGGGATAATGTTAAATATTCACTAAATCCATCTTCTTGAATTCCACAAAGGCTTAATTAAAAAAATTCGTAGAAGTATTTTTTCAAACTAAAAATAATAGCAAACTCTATAATTTGTTGGGATACTTGTTAAATTTCACATTTAAATGTAATATACATCATTATAATTATTTTATCTATTTATTTATGGAATATTGTATCACATGTAATAGAATGTACATAAAACTCATTTTTATGCTAAACCATTATTTCTTCCCCAATCTTACATTTTCTAAATTTTATATATAACCAGATTGTCTAACAAATTAATTTAAATTAATAAAGAAGAATCTATATTACATATTCACTAAATCTAATTGAATTTAAAACATTTTAAATAATTTTTAGATAATTATTGTTATTAACAAATGAGTATATTCATTTTTATTTTATGTTAATTTTTATTTATATTGGTGGATTGTTCTCGAAGATTTATTAACATATCTTTTTTATTTTATTAAAAAAATTCATTTTGGTTAAGGGTTTGAAGAACAAGACTATTTTTTTTTTTTTGTTTTGTTGGTGTTTTTTTTTTAGAGATTTATTAACGTATTAAATTATTTTTAGTATTATTTTACGCACATTGTGTGTGGGTGAAGACCAGTTCATTTCTAATTAACACCATTAAAATAAAATTAAAGAGAGTTACAATCCTCTTTTAAAGACGAGATACAAACTTATTCAACTCTAAGCCCCCATTTGGATAGAGAATTTAGTTATTACGAGGTTTATGACTATTCTAGTTTAGATAAAGAATACGTGATTTTTTTTGGGTGAATTGTCCAAATACCCCTACAGCCAACCCCCAATATTTCTTGTACCCCCACCTTTTAAAAAACATTTTCTGTACCTCTGCAGCAAACACCTAATTTTTTTCTACCATTATCCCTTTAATTCTCCCAGCCCCACAAAATCGCAATTTCCCCCACCGCAAGTGCATATATGTTTTTTGTAACTTGGAGACCACAAAATGTAATTTCTGTAAATATTATATGTAAATGCATTATTATGTCATGTAAAAATGATAACTTGCAAAACACTAGAGAAACATACATTAATGCATAACATTAATATATATGTGGTTCTTAAATTGTCATGAAGTACGCACTTGATGGTATTTAATTTATTTGGGTGTTTGACTAATTATTGCATCTCCAATATAGTTTGAATTACGTTTTCTTTCTAGCGATGTATGCTTGCTAACTCGAAGGTGTAACTGTGGATTTGATTTCAACCAAAATGACATGAAAATGATCAGATTAAATACAACATCTTAGTTCATTAGGATAGGAAAACAACATCAGAATGCAAACATTTAATGAATTCATGCGCTTTAATATATTTATTGTGATAAAATATTTTTTAGGTGTTATGCATTAACATATGTTTCTCTAGTATTTTGCAAGTTCACATTTTACATGACATGCATAGTAATACACTTATAGATAATATTTGCAGAAATTACATTTTGTGTTTTGAAAGTTACATAAAACATATATGCACTTATAGGGGGAAACTGCGATTTTGTGGAGCTGAGGGAATTAAATGGATGAGGATAGAAGAAAATTTAGACGTTTGCTGCAGGGGTACATAAATTTTTTTCAAAAGGGTTGGCTATAGGAAATATTAGGGGTTGGCTATAGGGGTATTTGGACAATTAACCCTTTTTTGTTTGGTTATGTTTTTAATTATTCTCATTGAAAAACGTAATTATAAATTTTTTGTTGTTTGATTGACTATGGATCAATTGTGGATAAAATGTGAATTATTTGTAGATAAAATTTTATAAAAGGTGAAAAAATGATTTGATTTGTGGGCTCTCTAATTTATAATAGGTGATGACTGTTGATTTAACAGTAGGGCCCACATATTCAATTGAGCTGAATAATTTGTAATAACTTAATTTCAGGAGGTAACATGCATATTTGTACCCCTTAGCGACATATATAGGTTTATAAATCGACTAAGTTGGGTGAACAACTTGGAGATTGAGATGAGTCAATCAAGCTGATGCAAGCACAGAAATAAAATAAAAGGGATTTTTAGTTTCACGTCCATGTAAAAAAGCCTATTTAGGGATCGATCCCTTCCTCCTTCATATTTAAGTCTTCAACTTCAATCGCCTATTTGGTTTTTAGTCCCTCCGTTAAACCGTCCATATGCGGCTAATTTGTGAAATATAATTTTATTTTTATGTCCCTGTATATTATGCTATTCAGTGACCGGTCCTTCCTTTCTTCACATTTCATTTTAAATACCCAACTTTAAACGATTTTTTCTTATTAGTCCATGGAGAAAATGTCTGAATGATTTTGTAAATATTTTGATATTTGAAACTTGTATAAAAAAAATATTTGATGAAATACCTAAACAACAAATGCATTTGCATTGTTAAGTGTTGAGTGATAATTCCAGGGTTATTCAACACTGCATATGCCTATCCAATTTGAGATTTCATTCTCTTATAGTTTTAGTTGTCAATTATGATTGATTATATAAGTAGAAGAAGAATGAAAACATAAGCAAATTTTCATGATTTTTTCATTATTGAATTTTGATTTAAATGTTTTTTCTTGGTAAAAAATTGTGAAATATTGAATTAGATATTTTGAGTATTTTAGTATTTTAAATTTAAAAATTTAGATGCTATTACAAAATTTGTACGCAGTTAATGAAGAATTTATTTTATATGGTTCTAAACTTTTATTTATTTAGTGATCGATCACTTCTCTTTTCATATTGTATTTTAAATCCTCAACTTCAAATGACTTTTTAATTTTTAAATTTGCTTATGTAATCATTCTTCTCTTGCTTATGTAATCAATCATAATTAGACAATTAAGACTATAAAAAGAATGCAATTTTGGATTGGGTGGACATATGAAGTGTTGAATAGCATTAAAATTGTCATTTGAGAACCAAACAAAACAAATGCATTTTTGGTTTAAATATTTTACTAAACATTTTGCACACAAATTTCAAATTTTAAAATATTTACAAAACGATAGACATTTTGTCCAATGATTAATAAGAAAAAATATTTTATGTTGGGGACTTAAAATAAAGTATGAATAAGGGAGGGACTGATCACTAAATAACATAGTTTACAATGATATAAAAATAAAATCATATTTCACAAATTAATGATAGATGGACAGACGTTTGACAGATGGACTAGAAATGAAATAGGCAGTTAAAGTTGGAGACTTAAAAATAAATGTGAGGAAGGGAGGGATTGATTTGTAAATAGATACGTTTTCAGGAACTTAAAATAAAAAAAAAACCCAAAATAAAACCATGATCTATCTATTATACTAACCGGAATGAGTTTTCAAGTGTATGTACCGTAATTTTACATCTTTATTCACTAATTTTTTTTTTATTAAAGTGCATTATTATTCAAAACCAATATTCTTCTCCTAATCCCATCTTATTTAAATAGATAATTAGATTTTATAAATTTTTATATATAATGATTCTTTAAATAACATAACAAATTTTTAAAGATATATGGAATCAATATATTGTCTGGATCGTGCCACATCATCATTTTTTTTTGTTTTATTTTATTAGTTTTGTATTAGGATAACGATGAAACAAAAAAAATTGATCAATTATCTATATATATGTTTATATATATAACTTGGATAGTATCATATTCATATCCAACATATGTCAATATTTTTTAATGGGTTTTTGTTGCATATATATACCCCTGAAAAAATCAAATTTTGACAAAATATCTCTTAAGATTTGTTATTTTCAACAATGCCCCTCAAAAGATTTAAATTGTGCATGATCAACTTTTTGACCAATTTGAAGGATATTGATGATTTTAAAGTTTTAAATGGGGATATCAACCCATTTTTAATTATAACATATCTCTTTTATTATAACTTCATGATAAATTTATAAATGATTTATTTAATTTTTATTATATTATTTATATACATATAATATGATATATTATATCGCATATCAACGAGCTAGAAAAAAAATGACAGTGTTGGTTTTATAAAGCTTTTTTTTATATAAATATTGCACGCGCACACCGTGCATGGATGAACACTAGTTTTGTTACTGAACAAAAGTTAGGATAAAAGTCAAATATGTTTGAAAGGCCTTTTTCAAACTCAAAATAAAATATTATTTGTATAATTATAAGAGCAATCTGATTGGCCTATACACAACACTTGATTGGTCCATACACCACTTAAATATGCAACCTAATTGGTTGAATGCTATGTGCATCAATATATGAAGTCTCATTTTTTTCTTAATAAAATATATGTTTAATTAAATAAAACATTTTTTTTTTATTCTTTTATGTAAGTGAATGAAAACATTTCTTTGAATTATAATGTATGTGAAGTATATACTTTTTTTTAAAAAAAAAATTGTTAATACACGCGGCAAACTCACTAAACAATACAAAAGGACTTCTTTTATTCTATCAAAAAAGATTCTATATTAATACTTCTCAGAATTTTTTAATTACAATAAATACAGAGCCAGCCCTGGTTTCACTGAAGTGTATAATCAATAATTATCACATTGTGTAGATGAGTACACAAAAAAAATTTAAAAAAAAAAGGAAAAATAAAATAGTCCATGTCCCAAATTATTTTGCCCCCTGGCTTCTCCATTCACCCACCAAAGGCAAGTTGTGGGGAGCATGAGACATGGGTCTTCAGATAAGTCTACAACCAGGCTTTGTTTGAAACTTTGAATAGTGAACAAGTGGGAGGTGTGTCTTCTATACTTGTCTCTCAAACCTTTATTTGTTGGGGGACAGTGTCTTTGGTCCCAATGTCTTCTTCCTGTGTCATAAGTGGAGGTCCCCCCTTCCTCCCCTACCCAAAATAGAAAACATAATAATTTTAAGGGTTTGGAGAAGTGTGGACTTTGTCTTTATTAGGAGACATATTTTCAATGTTTGATGCAGTCATGTGAACTGATGAATGGTTTGATTTTGCTGAATTGTTATTATGGGGTTTCATTAGAGTAGCTCATAGGCTCCTAGGGGATTTTTAAAGGGAGTTGAGAGCGGAAATAGTTTTCTATAGAGGTACTCGTTGTAAGAAATACTATGAACATGGACTGAAATGTCATTGTCCGTTTAGTTAGTTAAATATTAGTACTAGTTTTCCCAACAAACAATGTGCGGTGAAAATAAATGTAATAAATAAAATGATACGTTAATGAATCAATAAAAATAATAATGATATGTTAATAAAATAACTTGATGATGAAATCCCTTTAATCCCTATGATTTTTTATAATTAAAAAATTAAAATAAATAAACCTCACCCACATCCCTATAACCCATCAAATAATATTATATGGTAATAACATTTTTAAAACAATCCACCAATAAAATAATAAAAGTAAATAAAATGAAAATGAAAATAAAACATTCATTGATAACAATAGTTATTTAAAAAATATTTTGAAATATGCATTAAAATTATAAATTTTCTAAATGTAATGAAATTTGTTAAATATTGCAGCCAGTTCCTACTTCCTAAATGTAATGAAATTATTAATTTACTTGTTAAATTTGTAGTTCTACCAGCTGAAGAAGTCGGCTTAAAGAAGAAAAAAAAATGGATCTTGAATTTGATGTTTAAGAAGTGGGCAGAATTATTTGTAATTTATATTCTTTTCAATTAATTTTAATTAATTTATTGAAAAATATGATAACATATATAATAAATAAAATTTATAAAATATAATTATCTATATAAAATCTTAACATAAGATTATAAGAAGAAATATTGATTTTGGATAATTGATTTTAATAAATTTGTTGGATTGTTTTCACCATTGGCACGTAAAATAGTGCGATGACAATGGTTGCTATTAGATTGAACTCATTCATATTATATTAAAATATAATACTAGCTAGTTTCCTACACGTCGCAAAAGCATACACCAATTTAAATCTATAAAATGTAATATAATATTGATATTAATAACACGATATAATAAAATATTTATAAAATATTGAATGACACAAAACTTCAATCCATTTAAGAGGATAATAAATTTGTATACCATGTAATATATACTTTTTTCATCGTAAACTTTTTTCATATTACAACAAAAATAACAATACAAAATTTTATAGAATTATATATTCAATTGAGATAGATTCAGTAAATATCTTTAATTTTAAATGATTAAGATTTGAATATATTAATATGATATATTTAAATATGATTTTTAAATCTTAAAATATATTTAAGATTTTTTCAATTTGAAATCTTAAATTTTAAATAAATAGATATAAATTTATAAAATTTATAGGAGGGTAAGAACGAAAATAAAAAAAACTGAATCACTTTCCTTTTAATAACCATAAAAAACTTAATCACTTTCCATATTTTTATTTTATTTTATGGTAATACAAAGACCCTGTAAGGCCGATGCAACAGTCCCGACACATAACTAATGTAACGTTAGGTAACGAAATCACAAAACTGATTTTCTGCAAACGCTAAGTTTAAAATGATTATGCAGGAAGCTATATCCCCCAGCTTTTGAAAATTACAACTTTTGGACACTATTTACCTGAAATCTATCTACAAGAAGTTGCTATAGTAAAACTGTTTGATTGCATAGCTTCTTGCAGATGCAAAAACTGCTGAATCGTGCAATCAAACACTGTCGAAGTCCATGGACTTCTAAAATAAACTGTGGGCCAGGCCCACTGAAACCAGTCCCTTTATTGTTATTATTATTATTATTATTATTATTATTTTCACCTTGAAGCAAGGGATTTTTTTTTCTTTTTTAGAAAAGTCCACAAGAGACGGATACAACAACATAACTCAAGGCCCACAACTACGACCCAGGAGGGTGAGGACATCCACAAGGGGTTATACAGGTTCGAACCTGCGACCACCCTGTTGGGAGGGTGCATCTTCACCACCTCACCAAACGAGGGGTGGTGCACCTTGAAGCAAGGGTTGATCCACCCCAATAGGGAAGGTGTCCACCACTAGGCCCCTGTTGGGTGAAACAACCATAAAAAATAAAAAAAAAATTGAAGAAAATATGAAACATAATTAGTTTAAAAAAGAATGCAATGGGGTGGTGAAGAATGAAAGAAGGGACTTAACACAGTAGAAAGAAGAAAAGAAAGGTAAAGAATGTGAAAATTATAAGGTATTTTAATATATACCCAAACCTTGGGTGGCCATGGGTTATGGTGGAGGAGAGGGTTAAAAACTTTTGTTGATGGTGAAGGATGTAAGGATTCAGTGATGGTCAATCCTGCGTACAGTCCTCATGTACTGATGTACATCGTGCTTTGAAGGAAGTATATAATTTCATAAAGATGAGGTATATATCAGGTTTATATGAATTCACTTATACAAGAAATAAAATAATTACATACATTTTAGTAATGAGTGATCAAGCCTATATTATATGCAATGTATGAGGCATTGACTACACAAGAATTCATAAACATGTCAACTGGATTAAAAACAAGATTTACAGATGATTCTGTGCATCTGGGGTTTTACTAATTAATGTTGGGGATCCTAATCAACCAATTACAACAAAAAAGAAAAAGAAGAAGAGTACAAGCAGCTGTTTTCTTCAAGCCTTTATGTCCAAAGAAATTTCAGAAATCTCTTTCTAGTTTCCACCAACTTGCTCTCCAGTTTTTCAATACAACCAGTGAAAGAAGAAGAAAAAAAGAAAATACAAAGAAACAGTTTTTAAAGCACCCTGAACAAACAAAAAGGAAGCACTACCTTAAGAAGGCATTGATACTCAACTTGATTACTATTTGTTGATGTTTTATTTCCTTAAGCCTGTGCTCCTAACACATCCATATCCCAATTCCAAAGATTTTCAATATAGGCACTAGCATCCTTGGAAATCAAATGGTTACGACGCAGTAATAAAAGACTGTGAGATTTTTCCGGCCGTGCTCTTGTCCCCCTTCGCTCTTAGACGCCTCTTTGCCTCCCATAAATCGTTCAACAAGGAGAGGTGATCAGCATCCCTATCATCTAACTACCATATTTCTATTTTAAAAAAAATAGAAATATGATAGTTAGTAGTTAATTGTCATTAATGAATATGTGTATCCCCCAATTTTTATTTTGTAGATGTCGTGTGGTGTTTTTTAAAGAGAAATGGTAGACTGTCTTCTGCAGTTCATTAAATGCAGAATTATTTAGCATGAATAGTTCTCTATCCCGATATACTATAGCAGGGAAATAACTCTATGTCGAATTCAAATGTGAGCTAAACCCTTTCTATTTTATTTTTTTATATATATAAAAAAATGAAAGGAGAAATAGTGTAGTAACACATAGCCCTTATGTTTTGTTAGCGCCGTGTACTCAACAAGATATATGCTTCGATAGAAATCTTTTACATATTTTATAAATGTATCCATGCAATTCATATTTGAATATATACTTCATTTTTCATAAAAGTATATACTTCATTATATGAGATATACTATTTAAAAAAAAAATTAAAATACGTGTAGACTGTAATTGGGTCTTTAGGTCTGGGGCTGGAAAAGGGGATGTACAATAACATTATCAATGGAGTCATCAGTTTTACTAGGACTTTACTCTGCTTCCTTAAAGTGGACAACAATAGCTGATGCATGCTATTATATAAAAGTATTGTATTTACTGGGCAGTTATTTTGATGGACTAATCAGAAATGGGTGGTTATCAGGAGTGTGGATAGTTATTTACATTTCTGATACAAGAATTTAGATGCCTGCTATGATGAAGGGAGACATTTAGTTTTATTAATGCTAAGATCTAAGAGGGCCTCATCCTTCTCAGTACTGTAATTTCATAAATAGGCACAAACGGGGATGTATTTTATTTTTTCGGGTTTTTATGGAAGTGCCAGAGGAAAGATGAGGGAGTTTTAAGAGGAGTGAGATCGAGTTTTGACACAACAAAGAAAGTGAGCTTCGTGGTAATCGAGTTTTATCTGTCACCTTAGAGCATCTTCAATCCATTATCTAAATTTTTATTCAAATTTAAATTTGAATAAAAGTCACTCAAAACCTCCTCCAACCATTTACCTATACCCATACCAAATCAAGCTTTTATTTAAATATTTATCAAAATCAAGTTGGACTCAAATCTTTACCCAAATTTTCAACATCATTTTTTTTTCCTTTGTCTCCACATTTTCTTCCAGTGTGACATTTTTTTTTCTTTCAATTACACATTTAGTTGAATTATATTAAATGCCTTCTCACTCTCCAAAATTTTCACTATTTCTTAAAATCAAAAAAGAAAAAGAAAAAGGGTTTTCTTTTTTAATTCTTCATCTTTTTTTTTTACTTTTTATTTTTACTTCAATAAAAAATATTATCATTTTAAAAAAAAAATTGGATGATTATAATTTTTAAATATGAATATGAATAGTAAATTATTTAAAACAAAATTGAATAGTAAATTATTTTAAAAAAAAAAAACTTTGAAAATGTTTATAGGAATAACTACAAGAAAATATGAATTTTTTAAAAGATTTGAGTAAAACATAAAATGATGGTTGAAGATACATCATATTAAATCAAGTTCTTACTCAAATTTTAAATAAAATTTGAGTATAAATTTGAGTAAAGATTAGAGATGGCCTTATACAAAATCATACTTTTCAAACAGATTTCCAAACAGTCCTTTGATCACCCAACACTCTTATCCCCGTGAAGCATTGGATGCTTTATGTCTATATTAATTTTTTTTTTCAGTTTCATGGGTATTTATGGACACACAAACTGCTATATGGATGACTTTCTCTTCAATTAACCCTCCTCATGAATAAGGGATTTCAAACAATGAAAATGCTCATTATTGGGTATCACTTGTCCATCAATGTTAAATTTATATTTGCTATGAGAAGTCAATGAATTCTGTCAGATAGACAGATGGTTCCATCATCTCAAATATAGAGTGGGTAATGGATGTAGTCAAATATTATCAAACACTTCTAAATACCTCAAATAAGTCTTTGCCAGTAAATGTTACTTAGAATCAGTATCACTAATTCTAAATTATCACAAAAATACTTTCTAAGAGACTGCAGGAAATCATTCCCAAGTTGGTTAACCTGAATCAGGTAATATTCATCAAAGGAAAGGATATCAAATAGCAATCTTGTCAAACAGAAAACAGGAGAAGGGGGTGTATTAAGGTTAATCAAAAGAAAGCATATGATACATTCAAACAGAATTGTATCCTCATGCAATAAATAGACTTCTCTTCTTCCTAGATCTTTCTGGGTTAAGAATTGTATCCTTATACCCTCTCCCCTTATATCTTCTGGATAACTTGTGTGAGAAACCAGAGGGTGGTTTATCCCAGAAAAAAAACTGGAGTGCTTCATATTAGCCATGAAATATTCACTGATGATGTGCTCATCTTCTCATACAGTCATTCTTCTACTTTGATACATTTGACACATTTATTCACTAGTTAGGACTCCAACTCTATCCACATAAGAGTGTCTTATACATGGGTGGGCCTTATACAAATTCATCTTAAATGACTGCTATTCTTGGCTTCAATCAAGGTCATTTCCTCTAAACCATGTTAGCCTTCCACTATTAAGTACGACGTTAAATAAGCCTATGTGTCTGTTGAGGGAGAGCCAATTGATCCGGGTCCGGGGTGAGGTCGGGACTCGAGTGAGGTCGGGGTCGCGAGAGGGGGTTGAGATTGGGACGGGGCCGTGAGAAGGAGGTTGGGCTCACGAATGGGATGCAGAAGACGATCATGAGAGGTTGGAGGGCGCGATCGGCGTTGAGGTCGAGATTGACGCAATGGAGGGCTAGTGGAGGTGGTCTCACAGTTTGTTGAGTTGTTTGGGGAAGAAAGAGAAAGGTTGGGGGGGGGGGGGGGGGTAGAGAGACAAATCATGTTCACTTGCAGGTAAAAGAGGGAGTTAGGCTCGCGGAAAGGACGCGGGAAATGGTCAGGAGAGGTCGGGGGACGCGATCGGCGTTGGGGTCAAGATCGGTGCAATGGAAGGGTGGTGGAGGTGGTCTCACATTTTGTTGAGTTGTTTGGGGAAGAAAGAAAGAGGATGGGGAGATAGAGAGACAAATAATGTTCATTTTAGAATAGAAGAGAAAAAAAAATAAAATTGATGAAAGTTGGATATAATGACCTAAACAAAATATCACCACTAAGTTAGGGACCTAAAGAAAATAAGAAAAAGTCAAGTGACCTATTATTATTACAGAGGTGTCCCCAATGACCTCTAATTAATTTCCCCTAAATTTTCTCTTGGCTCCCAAATGATCTACAACCAATTGTAGGCTATCAAATTTTGTAAGCGCCAATTTTTTCATTGCCTACAAAAAAAAATTATTTCTTGCTCACCAAAATTTTTTTTGACAATGTCATAGACGATTTGATATACATTTATTATTTCATCTGTTCAAGTGATATATTTTTTTTTTGAAACCTATGACATCAAAGCGAACAAAAACCAATTTGATAATATAAAAAGTGATTTAAAAAAAAAACATGAATTAAAAAAACATCTTAAAAGTATTTTGAAAATTTTCATTACCAACCCTAACACACTCCAAAATATTCACACATAGATGAGAGACGTGACCAAGAAGTAGGCCAGTCAACGGGTCGGGTCCGGGCTAGGCTTGGTCTGGGTGGACCCGGACTTGACCCATGGCATGGCTCGACGGGTTTGGGTCTAGGAAAATGTGGACCCGGACCCGGATGGTTGATAAAAAATAAGGGAGAGCTCATAAATTTGTTTGCCTTATCATTCTATTTGAAAATTTTTGTAATAAAACATTATTATTAATGAGACTATGTTTGAATATAATTTTATACAATTCAAAAGAAGTAAATGAATTATTAAACAACATCCAAAACAATAATCACTAACATAAACAACATATTAACCTAAATAATAAACATAACTAATTATACAAACATTCAAAACAATATTAACCTAAACAACATTCAAAACAATATTAACCTAAACAACATTCAAAACAATAAACACTAACATACTAACCTAAACAATAAATATAAACCATGCAACAAACTAATTAATTATACAAATTCAAAAGCTAATAAGTTAATTGTCTAAAACAAATTAACGACAATACATTATTAAGTTTACTACATATTAAACAATCAAGTTCTTGTAAATTGCAACATCAACACAATGATAAAAATGTTATGATTATGATTTATGATTTATGGGCTTGTTATGATTATGATTTATGAACTTGTGAATGCAAAAATAAGTTAAGTAAGAAATAAAACTATGGGTTAACTAATACTAATAGTCTTGTAATATATGAGCATGTATTAATAAAACAATCGGGTCTCAGGTCCAACGGGTCGGGGCGGGGTGGACCCGGACCCGACCCGTTTGTTTGTTCGGGTCTACCGGGTTGGGTCCAACTCAGATCGGGTCTAAATTAAGTCGGGTATATTACTCGTATAATCGGATCCGGGTTTAAACCTGACCCGTTGACAGGCCTACCAAGAAGTGGACACATGTATGGAAATAAATGTCCAGCCAAAACAGATGTCTCTTTTGCCATGCCAAAATCTTACTTCATTACCCATTGTCAAACAGAAGTAATAAAACAAATCATTAAATCATTTCAATAATATTACAAGGATACAAAAGAAAATAAAAAAATAATCGTTACAATGAAAATGGTGGTTTACTTCATCGACCCTATTAAAGTGTTCCATTGAAAAGAAATTATTAGGTTAATTTAAAAATATTGTAGGGATAAAATAGGTAAATAAAAAAAGTGTACACCATGTTGTTTGTGTCATATGCAAGTGATTTACTTCATTGCCCCTATTAATGTGTTCCATTGAAAATAGATCTTTAGATCAAGTCAAAAATATTGTAGGAAATGTTTTCAAAATTTCTTTCTAGGCCCTGATTATCCCCAGCCTAGGTCTAGCGTTTAGTGGATTTTTTAATTAATTTTTAATTAATTAATAAGTTATTAGGTTACTTTATATATTATATATATTAATTAATTTTTTTTATTCCTATTATGTTTATATTATTAATTTTATTTTGATTATTTTTTTGGATGATAAACTTTATTTTGATGCTACTTTGTTTTTGTTTTTGTTTTATAGTTAATAAATGGATGGACATTTATTGATAAATATTGTGTAGTTTTTATAGGAAATTCAACATGCTGAGTTATATAAAATATTAAAATTAAAATTGCGCTTCCTCAAGGTTTAGTCGCTAGGCGGATGGAGATGGAGCATTGAATGCTATGTTTTTTTTATTTAGAACTAAAACAATAGTATCCGGTTTTAATTTTATTAAAAAAAAATGCTCAAATAAAGCAGTCGGGCGGGTTGGGTCAGGTTGAAGCTCAACCTGAACCCAACCTGAGATTAGAGAAACCCAATCCAAATCCAATCCAACCATAGAATAAAATTTTCAAAATTTGCTTATGTGATGTTGAATAACACTGAAATTATCATTGAACACCTAACAATACAAATGCAGTTTGATTTAAATATTTCACTAAACATTTTGTATTGAAGTTTCAAATATCAAAATATTTATAAAATCATATAGACATTGTGTCTAAGAGGTAAGGACTGGTAACAAAAAAGCGTCTGAAGTTGGAGACTTATTAAAATGAAATATGAAGAAATGATGGACTGATCACTAAATAACATAATTTACAAGGACTTAAAAATAAAATTACATTTCACAAACTAACAGTAAATGAACTGATGTGGATGGACTAAAAACGAAATAGGTGGTTGAAGTTAGGAACCTAAAAAGAAATATAAAGAAAAGAGGGTTCGATCCATAAATAGGCATATTTACAATAACTTAAAACTGAAAAAAAAACCCTGTATTTATATATATGAAAACTTCAGGTTCGAGTTAGTTCGGGTTACCCGAACCCTCAACCCAAATCTAACCCAAATTAGATTCAAGCTCTGTTTGAATCCGAACGTTAAAACTCAAATCTAAACCCGCCCAAATTTCGGGTTAGATCAGGTTCAACCCATCCAAGTTACGAAGCCATTTGTAGTGTGTTAGCATGGATTTCTTTGTCCGGCCTTGTGAAAACACACTAATTGAACTTTTTATCATCATCAAAAATATTAATCAATATAAAAAAACACATACAACAAAATGTGTAAACCTACTGAAATACAAAACAAACATCTTTGGGCATAATCTGGGTGATCGAGGCATATAAATTACTAGCTAAAATTTGGACCATGTAAATAATCATGTCCCTCAACAAATGTAACATCAAAAGCTGAGTGACCTTTCATCAGTTTATGTTTCCCAGCAACAGCAACTAAGTCAGCAGTGCATCAGTGACAAAGCCAAAGCTATAAACTGCTCAGAAGATAAATCAAGGCCAAAAAAATAAAAATAACACCAAGAGGATGTATGGGCAGAACAAAAAGAACTGATAATAAATCACTTTCCAACTTCAAAATCCATTTTGATCTATAACATATACATTAGAACAACAAATACAATCCATTTATAATGTAACAAGCTCATCAGACTTACAAAACGAAGAGCATTACAGGTTGCTCATTCAGTGCGTCATAATCATCGCCAAATCTCACAGGATAGAGAAGTAACCACGGCTCACACTGACGGGAAGAATTTGTTGAGATTGAAGGGAAGGGCATAGAACTCATCGCTCCTAGTGTCCGTCTTGAATGACCGGAATTTATCCCACCAGTGGTAACCCCTGTCTTTCCTCGTCGTGTTGTCCTTCCTGTGCAAAGTGTTGTCCAAGAAAAATGCGACGAAGCCGGCGACAAACGCTTCCGAGGAGAACATCACATTTATCATGTCGTTGAACTGCATAGAGAATGAAAGGTTAAACTGCAGGGTAGCGTTTCAAAAAAATTTGGAAAACGGCTTTTCACTTGAAACAACTATTGGTAATAGTTTTCCAGGAAGTATAATTTTGATATAATCTATGACTACAATCTGTTTTTTGCGTTCTTCAAAAGCTGAAACCACCGGGACGTTGGGAAATGAGTTTAGATTAAGTAAGATTCCTACAAGAGCAAAATCTAAAAAAACTGTCCAAACCCGTTGCCAAACGTCTACCTAAGTGTCATTACTCACATGAAAACGAAAGATAAACTCGATGCAAGGATTTTATTTTTGCGTACCCATCTAGCATGAGTGTGCACTGGCCCATAACCAGCCACGGACGTGTACTCATTGAAGTACTGAGGAACGGATAAGCCCATAAAGATCGAAAATCCTAAGATGAATTTGGTCCTGAAACTGTTGAGGTTGCAGAACTGGAGGAAGCTGAGACCCGCCGAACCTGAATGGAGAAGATCAGGGTTCCAAATCAGTGGGTATGTCAGTGGTGATTGTTATAACATCAGGGAAAACAGCAGTTGAGGTTGTAAGTGCATACCAACGTATGCGAAGAAGAGGCAGTACAGAGCTGCAACAATAGGTGCAGGTATTGATGCAAACACTGCTCCAAATTTTCCTGCATTGTCATAGATGAAAATCAGCATCAGAAATATGGATAATAGAGCTAAATTAGTTAGTGAAACTGAAACAAACATTTTCTAAATGTAGTTTTTTTCTAGTGGTTATTCATGTTGTCCCGTGGAAGAGCAATGGGAGAAGTACCCTGGCTAGCAAGATAATGTTCAACGGCAGGCCCCTAATGCAAATAAAATAAAAGGAGAGAGTTAGAATCATATCAAGTCTCACTTCCCCAAAAGTGAGAACCGTATACAGTCTTTCCCCTCCCAGCACATGTGGGATCGCTCGAGAAGGTGGCCTTTTTAATAATGTTGTCCCATGACACTAATAAGGGAAGGGTACGATTCTCTGTATGTTTATTTCCTATTCTTTTGGGGCCAAACTTGAAGCAATAGTAAAATGCCTGGATTACCAAAATAAAGTCCTAGGTTCAAGTGCCAAGAGTAGCCACCACGTGAAAAAAAAGAACCATATCAAGTCTCTCCACTCCCAAGGGTGAGAAATGTATCCAATCCCTTCCCTCTTAGCACCCTATGGGGGACTGCTCTAGAAGATGGGGTTTTTTTTTATTCGTGTTGTCGGATGGCATGACCAGGTTTTCCTAGAATACAAAATTTACACATACTGGAGCATTGGTAGTGTCCAAGAGCACATAAAAAATGCTACATCATTATCTTCATAAGCAAACCCAAACTTTGGAGAAAGAAGTTATAATGATTTCTAGACCTCAATGAAGCATAATATTTAAAAAATTTAAAAGTAGATATATAACATTATAACATACATGATTATAAAGGATAATGTTTGGATATTGTTATTTATATGATGCCCTTTCAAAGAAAACATGGCATTCATGAGTTAGCCCTCTAGAAACATCTTTCATGAACATCTATTCACAAATTATTATATACATGTTATGAAATAGAAGTCAATAAAAATATATTAAGAAATAAACAAGGAAAATCTAGAAATAAGATGGGAAAACTACCTGCAAAGAAGGCTATAAAGCTTTTGCATCACATCAGATACATGCATTTATGATTATATATAACATAAAAAAAATTGATGACTCACCAAGAATGGAGAAGAATATCATGAAACCTGCTGATATTTGCACAACCCGTCGGCTTCCAACGCGTGTCATTGCTAACAGACCAGCATTCTCACTGAAACAAGTAGTAGGCCAAGAATCTAAGCAATATGAAATGTAATTCAGTGACATTGCATATAAAAGTCTTACACAGATACTGTGGTTCCTGTCGCAGTTCCAAATAGCCCATCCAACAAGATGCCAATCCCCTAAGGAAAGAAATCACAATCAATGATTATATCCAAAATGTTCATAAGAAAAAGAAAAAAGAAAAACATGGAAAGCACAAGGATACAGTCAACCACTTCCTACCTGCCAACCAACACCACGACTGAGAATAGATGGTGGCAATGGGGTGGCACTCGCATACCTTGACACCGCAATGAAGGTACCCGTGGACTGAATTGTCATAAAAAAGCATATTAGAGGACCACCAAAGCAAACACCTGGAACATTTTATAGGCCATTGCATACAAACGAATGCATCAACAAAATCATTAAATTCTGTCCTGGTGTTATGTTTTAAAACAATTCTTTAAAAGACACCAAGAAAGGGAACTCAGATTCACCCACCTCAACAAGGGCAACAAATGATGCAACCATCATAGCAAAAGCTTCACCTGCATCAAATGAGGGTGCTCCCCACTGAAATGGATATGGAACTCTTATCCTGCATATATTGCAACAATTGATTAGTATCCAATACTCTAGTCATCTCAAAACATCCAAATAAACTAAAAGAACAAATTACTAGTCATGTCAGTTTTTTTTTAAAAAAAAAAGGGCACCATGTGAATCAAAATATGAAGGTGAACTTTTATACTCCCTGACTGTCACTTTGTGAGTAAGATGTTAGCTAGATGTCACTGATGAATAAAAATAAGATAGTACTCAAAAGAGTTCGACAAAATGGACATGTGCTTACCATGGAGCACCGCCAACAAGTCCAGATCGATCAGTCCGGCAATGGAGTTGAGTTTTTGGAGGACTGTTCTTGTAAGCTCCACCCACAGTGAGAAGGTATGCATAAAGCCACACGATTGCAACCGAAAAGAGCACAGCAAACCGATCAAAAATGTGCCTGTCTGAATGTATCGCATGAGGTATGTACTGGGCACAAGCATCAGGGGGAAAAAAGGTTAGAAAATCAATTCTTACGACAGTTTAGCATGTCTAATCAACACCAAGTATTGAAGCATGCCATTTACATTGCTTGAAGACTCTGTGACTACGTAGTCAATAACATTACATATGTGCACATATTATGGACACAGGACATAGACCCAACATGGTACATACATGATGACATGGAAAATCTTGAAAAACTAGGATATAGACATGACAAAGACACAACAATGAATAAATAAATAAATAAATAATATATGTTATATAATGATTATTTAGAAAAATAGAGCACACATCCATAAACTATAAAAAATTTGATATAACTACAATGGTGTGTCAACTATTTAACTCCATTATAAAAAATTAACATCATTTGATTTTATGTGAGCATAAACTTTACAAATAGACAAATATTTCATTAGAAAAAAAAATTATGATGTTGTGCTGCATAAGTTTCGTGTGTCCACGCTAGGTCCATCATTTTGTACCAAATGCGAGTTTAAAATTCAGAAAATTATTTTTGAAATTTAGACATGGGGCATGTTCAACGCATGTCATGTCGTGTCTGATACATGTCCGAACACACACACACACAACATGTTCAATGAAGTGCCTGTTCTCCCTAATGCATATTACCATCATCAGATAAGCCATTTTGGAGGCTTTTGTCATATATGCCATCGCAACATTAGTCTGATACACATTTAACATCAGTGGCATTACATTTTTCTGATGATATGAGAATAACGTTCACATTTTTCATATTTCAAGATTTTCTAGCTTTTTCGGCACTATTATAATTTTTATATTTTGAATTTCCAAAGACACTGTGCATGTGCAATTGCATATGCATACGGGGTACCCTTGCTGCACAAATCACATATGACAAATTAAGTATTCAGTTCAGCCTCACACATTTATCTGCAATATTTTATTATGTATTACCTGTGAAAATATTATCAGTACAATTAGCTGTGGGAGACCAATTTCCACACATTTTGCAACCTGCATAAGAGAAAAGGAGCACCATGAGCCATTGCAATGAAAAAAGTACACAATCTGGAACATGAAAGAACAAAGGAACATATCCTCAGTAACTATCACATTATAATACAATTAGCAAGCATCAGTTAATTAGATGTGTGCATGCAATAATACTTTAGTGTAAGATTTGCACTACAATGAGACAACATGCAATGAATATGCCACAAAAAGATGTAAAACCACTATGCGACATTAGCAGTGACAGCATCCGCACAACAGATTTCTAATATCATGTTTAATATAGCATATGATCATTCCATCCACGCAACCAATATATTATTACTTCTATCATTTGAATAACAGAGCATAAGTACTCACACCAGGGAAACCAAACTCGTATAGCCCAAAACCGGCCATAGCGACCAAAGGAACCGCTGATAACGGGCTTAGGAATCTGAAAAAAACAGAAAATGACAAAGCAATCACACTCAAGAAAAAAAAACTTCAGAGCCTTCCTTAGTCCAAAAATCCAACTTGAAAGATACCTGGTGACATTCCGCCAGAGTCCACTAAAGCCGATTATGATTTGGAGTGTAGAAGCTACAATGAGAGCTCCCTGGGTCCCACGCATGATATGGCGGAACTTCTGTAAGGGACCAGAACCTTAGAGAGTTAGCCTAAGTCAAAACATAAAAAAAAAAAAGGACAACTATGGGATGAAAGAGATGGATTACGACCATGCGAGGATCCAAAATGTTGCTGTATCGACCAGCCAAGATTATCGAAATGGTGGGCATAACAAAAGTATATGATGCTCCCATCACCGCCGGAAGACGGGTTCCAAAGAAAGTTTGGAAAAGTGTGTTGATACCAGTAACAAACAATATAGTCTGCACCACGCGTGCTTTCTCCTCCTACAATATTAGAAAGGATTAACAATATGATTTAAAAGCAGATAATACAAGAGTGAGCTATACATGACTTATTTTGAAATTATTGGTAGTTCTTACATTTCCTCCTCCCATCTGAGGAACAAGAGCAGTGGGGATGATAACAGTGGTACCGAGCACAACCAGGTAGTGTTGAAAGCCGAGGAGGATTGCCTCGGCTGAAATTACAAGTCCAACAAGGAAAAAAAATCAGATAAGAGAAAATCATATGTTAGGAAAGTGAAATGTAAATGCAAAAAAAAATTTCCTATAACAAAAAATAAAAATAAAAAAATAAAGAAAGGCTCAACTAATTGAAGGGAAATTTAAACAGAGATTCCTCAGAATCACAAATGGACCTTTTTTTTTCTCTTTACATGGAGATCTCAGAATTGTGGGTTGTATTATTAAAAACGGTTCTCCTCAAATCAATGCAATTGGGCACTACAAAAAGGTCAATATATGTGAAAATCTTATATAAACAATATGCAACCAAAAATTCATAGATTATATATATTTCATAAACTATCATATAAAACCCACAATGAATTTAAAGGGAAAAAAAGTACTTTTAGACCAAACAAGGCAAGCATTTCATCATCAGAAAAAAAATTGACACCCACAAAGAAATGGGTTTACATACAAAAACAAAACAAGATAAACCCACCGTGATTTACATAAAAACATCCCCATTTTCACCCTAGCATATGCAAACATTCCACAAAAAACCCTTCAAAACACACAGAGATAGATAGATAGAGAGAGAGAGAGAGAGAGAGCATACGCCATGGAGGAGGACTTGTGATGCAGTAATGAACATTGGGTAGCTGATCTTTCACTGGATGAGGATGCAACTCATCCTGCTTCGGAGCAGGAGCCGCCCCTCCACCACCAGCCATCTTTGCCTTCTATAAATCCTCCCAAAAACCAAAGATTTCACACAAAAACAAACAACCCACCCAAAAAAAGCAAACCTTTTTGTGTTAAATCTCAAGAACCCACAACCAAGGTGAAACCCACGATCCCCTCATATAAAAAAAAATTAAAAATATTGATAAAAGACTGGAACTTTGAGAGGAACAACACAACCCAAATGAAAAAAAAAAAAAAAAACTCCCAGAGAGAGATTTCCTTGGAGGAAGACTAGAAAAGATAAACCCAGATAAACCAGTCAAAGAAACAAAAATGAGAAAAAGAGAGAGAGAGATAGAGAGAGAGAGGACACTGATACACTGTCCAGGTCCCAAAGAAAGCTAAAAAGGAAAAGCAGAGGCCCCTCAGGCCTCAACGACAGTGAGAGAGAGAGAGAGTGCAAAAGAACAAAAGAGTCCCTCTGTCCAAAAGGAATCTGTCTGTCTTCCTATCCTTCACTCCCTCCCTCTCTCTCTCTCTCTCTCTCTCTATTTTATTTTATTAAAAGCCAATTCTTCCACCACCACCTTCTGAATATTTGATAATATAAAAAAAGGTAAAAGAAAAAATTTAGAGCAATCACTGCCTCTGCTGCTGTTGTAGGTGAAGGGGTTATTCTTTGCAAGGAAGGAAGGAAGGAATAGGGGGAGAAGTTCTTTTTGACAAACTGCTTTCACACACCTGAAAATGGAAATGGGTGTCATGCATGTGTCAAATATTGTTGTGGGTGGGTGAGTGAGCTCTTTGGTGTGATCACTCTCTGGTGAGTGTAAATTGTATTTTGATGTGAATTAGAAAAGATGTAATATTCGTCTACTGTGTAAAATTTTGAAAGATGTCAGGACAATTTAATATATTTCTATTTAACCCCTGTTAAACTATTTGTAAACTACTCTAAGCAAATCTAAATAGTTCATTGAGTTAAACTTTTATTGACAAATTTAGATTTTTCTGTGAATATTCCGTCTGGTTAACCCTCAATAAAAACATAGTATATCAAAAATCCCGCAATGTATTAAAAATGTTAAAAATTAATATGTAAATGACTATTTTACTCATCTAAAAATAATTATAATTTTTTTTGTATTTTAAATAATTTGTAAGTTCTTTTTGTATAATGTGTTCTTAGTCATGGTTAATCAAATAGAATATTCACATAATATTTCTTATCTGTCAATGAAAATTTAACTTATAAAGTTATTTTGGATTTACATATATATTTTTAAGGGGTTATATAAATTTTAAGAAAACTCAAGCGGTTATATAAATTTCAAGCAGTTTATAGGGAGTTATTTGGATTTTTTTCCTTTTTTATTTTTATAATGGCTACTAAGTTTTTTTTATTTTTCTTAATTGTAAAATTTGAACTCATGACATCACGGAGTTTGACCACATGGAGTATAATAGTCTAATAACATGGAGTGCATGTGACGCTCCAATTGATAGTAAGTTTGCAATATTTAAGTGCAATCTTTATAATATTTTATATTTTATTAGATAAAATATATATTTTTTATATTTATTTTATACATAATTAGTATATAAAATTCATTGGATTACATGAAAGTACGTAAAGTGTATGATTTCAAATAAATAAAAAAACGAAAAAAAACCTTAATTGACTACACTTGGGACAACACGAGGGATTATTCCCAATATTTTTTTATTTTAAAAATGTTAGAAAAAGGTTTCTTAATTGTCTGCCAAAATTAATATAACAATCCTTGAAATGTTTTATTTTTTGGTGAATTGATTAAATATTTCGATTATACAAATCTTCGTATGTTTCTAAGTTTTTAAAATTATTTGTCTACAATTAGTCATCATAATAATTTTTCACCAATAAAAGCAAAAGAGAGTTTTATTTTCTCATTATTTCGATGGCATTTTATATTTTTAAAATATCAAGAAATTTCTCCATTTTTTGAATGACAAGTTTCCAAAGTTTCGTAAAATATCACTTTGAAATTTAATATCTTTGCTCAGTGAAGTTCTAGAGATTAATTGCTGTGAATATTTTTATTCAATCATCATAAAACTTGAAGCTTTCTATTATAAATTGATAGATAAAATTGACGTATTTCTAAATGAAAACTGATATGTTCAACTTTATGTGCAGCCACATTTACAATATATATCATTTTTAAAATAATCATATATATATTGAGATACAATAATATATTTTTTTAATTTTTCAAAATAAAAAAATAATTTAGTTCATACATTGTGATAAAATCCTATACACCATGATTGCACAGTATATACTACGTTATTATAATGTGTGGGGTTGAAAAATAGATTGAGTGTATCAGTGCTCTTTCTAAAAACATATTGTGCAAATACTTGTTGAATTTAACACCCTGTCCATGTATAAAAAAGAAAAAACAACAACAACAATAATAATACTTCAACTTTTAATAATAACACTCCGCCTAGTCTTATATATATAGTTAGAAGTTCAGTGAAACATATGCATAGTTAGATGATGTATATGCCCTCATTAAAAAAATATCTAAAAAAATCTTCTAAAAGTTAAATATACCCAGATCAGTCACTTTTTAAAATTATACTTCAAAAAGTTTTGTTTCACAATTTTAAAAAGTACAGTGACTTGACTATCCCTATATTACCCACTATTTAAACATCATCACTTATATTTAATTGTTTAACACGCAAATTAAAAAATATTAATAAATAATAAAATATTTTTTTTAATTTGTGCATTAAGTTTATTATTATTTTTTGTATATCTAAATACACCATTAAAATTTAAATTGTTAAAAATTGAATTTTTCTTTATAAAATATTTTTTAGATATTCTAAACTTTCTAAAGTTTTTAGAGACACTTATATATGTTTAATATTATACAAAACATCATTATGCTAGGCATTTATAAAATATAAATAACAAAAAATTTGAAACATACTTTAAAAAGTTAGGAAAAATCCAAAAAAAATCTTGTAAATTTATGAATGACAATTTTGACAATTTTAACATTTTTTATAGTATACTTAAAAAATTTAATAACATGCACACTCTCAAATAAAAATCATTTCTTATAAAAATATTATTTTTTAATTAGATGATATTATGAAAAATTTTAAATATGATTATAAAGAAGAGTTTAAAAATTACATAAGGGTATGTTAGTTTCTAAAATTGTAAAATGAGATTTTTTTTTTTGTATAATTTTAAAAAGTGATTGTTTTGAAAAGATTTTTTTGGTATTTCTCTTAAAAAAATTTTATATTTACTATAAATAAATTCATTGAATTCAAATGGAATGATATATATTTTTCATTAATCTCTTTTATATGATGTTTACTATTTTTGAATAGATAAATAAATATATGATCTGATAGTAAAAAAGATACTGAGTCTAACATTTTTTTTTTATTTGACTAGCAAAGAAAACTCAAATCTTTAATTTTAGAGAAAAAGAAAAACCAAAAAAGTCTATTAAAGAAAACAAGTGCAACATAAGGCGGAGTACGAGAATCCGAAATGAAAGGACCACCGACACATTTCCTCGCTCTCTCACGAAGCAATCAATTATTCGGTTACACAAATAATAATAAAAAACAAAAGTATTAATTAAAAAATAAAGCTCTGAAACCCCTTAAAAGAATACTTAATTCAATTAATCACTCATGATGCTGACACACATTTTGTGTGGTTTTTTGTTTGGACTCACATCCCCATCACTTTTTTAGAGAATGAGTTAATGACATCCCCTCCACCTAACCATCCAATCATGGACCCTTTTGTGTGATCTGATCAATTTGAGACCGCCTGATCTTGATGGGGACCATTTATTAAATGGGTCTGGTTGGATGTCAATTGTTTTGAGTTATGCACACTGATGTTAGGACAGGGGGATGTTGATTGTGTGTTGTGTACTTTGGTCAGATGATTGATCTTCACCACTCATTCTTATGATCTGATGGTTCAGATGACTTGGAAAAGATTTGGTTTTGGATAGGAAATGAAAAATTTGTGTTGCACATTTCAAGTTTGGGGTACCAACTACTTCACAATTTTTATGTTTTCAATCTGCCCAAAGATCTAGATTGGTTGAATTGTGTGATGTTCTACAGTTGTTTTTTTGGTTGATGGGGGGGGGGGGGGGGGGAGTTTGTTAAATTTTGCAAAAACAACTATATAATACATAATTTAGTGTAAAATAACGTTGCAATGAATTTTGTTAGTTAAGGAAACTCTGATCAATCTTACCGAAAAAAAAAAAAAAACTCTGATCAATGAGGAGGAGGAGCTTTAATCAATATATTGAACTTTTAGTTCATATATTCAATTAATGGGGTTGGGGGGTTGGGTTGGGGGTTGTTAAATTTTGCATGTCCTCCTTAATGAATTATGTATGTGCTAATGTAAAACATATGCAGAAACAATTATATGATACATAATTTAGTGTAAAATAATGTCACAATGAATTTGGTTGGCTAAAGAAAGTCCGACTATGAAAAGCTAATATTCGTTCAAGTGATCAACCATTTTGATTTAGGGTTCTTTTGGATCTGCGTTTAAGAGTATTCTACAATAGAATTGTTAAAACACACATCTAAATTTTTTTTTACAAACATGATGCTTTTCGCATTTTATTCGTTAAATACATCGCGTTTTAAACTCCCCGAAAACACCGCTTCTTAGACCCTGTTTGAATCTGAATATGGGTGAATTCTGCTATTCGACCGTCAAATGCGAATCTAAACATCTTTTTTCAAACGCAGCGTTCGCTGCAATTCTAGTGTTTACCGTGTAATATTTTCACAATGCTTTTGAAAAACTAATCAGCTTTTTTAAAATCCCACCCTCACCATCACACATCCAAACGAGGTCTTATAAACGGGGTAGCTTTTGGAAAAGTAAACATTTAGACCTCAGTTCTAAATGAGCCCTTGACCATAAAAAAGTGAATTTTTTACAAACTACTATAATTTTTTTTAAGAAACAGTAGACAAACGGTCTCCAAATTTTATAAATTATAAAAGGATGTCTAATACAAAGTGAAAAAAGAAAAATGCAAATAGATTAAAACATAGATATTAAACCCAGGAAATAACAACCTGGTAGAGGAGGACTCTACCGTAGAAACTCCCGGGGACCTCCACTAACTACTCATGGATCTAAAACTTGCCCCCATATCAAGTTAATACACGTTAAAAACATGGTTTAAAATTCTAGTTATGATGGGGCAATTAAATGATGAAAATCATATTAGCTTTGGGGGATATGGAGTAATAGACATTTGAACGATTTTGGGCAATACAAAACTCTAGAAAACCTATTTTTTGGAGGCTAGAGTGTCTTGAAAAACAACAAATTAGTTGGAGGCAAGATTTTAAAATCAATCATTTAATTAAAAAAAAATTGTGACTACATCGCAAAAAATATTTCTAAATTATTTTTAAAATTAGAAATTAGAAATTTATTTAAATAGATCCTGATTAAAACAATTCTAAAAAAACTAGAAAAAAAAAATTAAACAAAGAAATGGATAAATTTAAAAAAGCAAAAAAAAAAATTTAAAATTAAAATATCCTAATTAATATCGAAAATAAAATATTATTTTTTAGGTTTTCGGGTCCTCTGTAGATGGGAGCCCTAGATAACCGTTTTAGTCGCCTATACTTAAGAGTCCACTCTAGTTAGGTAATCTTCTTAAGCAAAAGCAAAAGAAATATTTTTATTAAAATCGTACATGTGGTCCAAAAAGACCAGATGCATAAAATTTGCATATCCAAAATTTAAGGAATTATAAAACAGTTATTTATTTTAATGAAATCTCTATAAAGAAATGAAGTTCTTAAATAAAATTCATCATTGTCATCCGTGAAGATTTGAGGAATCAAAAATCTTATTTTTCATATATATGATTATTTATTGGATTTTTTTTTTCTCTATCCTTCAAACCTACATTATAATCAAGGAAGAATTCTACACAACATTACAAACATCACCCATTTTAGATTAATATCCCTTCAGATTTTATTTTATTTCTCCTTTTTTATGGCTGTTTAAAAAACATTAAATACCACTTTAAAGTTGGTGGGGGTGATTGAATCCGATCCCATTTATGCATGCAGATATCTTTTTTTTTTTTTTTTTTTTTTTTTCTTTGGAGAAACAGTAGACAATTGCTATCTTGAATATGTTAGTGATAATTGAAGTTTACAAAAATATGAAATAGTTCTCAAAGGAGAATAAGAGGGAGGGAAATATAGAAAAAGATAACGGTTATTTAGTTTCCACTCATCTTAAAACCGATAAATTATTAAAAATCTATTTAAAATACAATATTATTATAAATCTCTTTAAAATGTTATTAGGTTTTATAAAAAACCCAACATTCAATAAATTAAGAATGTTAGGGGAATATTCACTTTTAAACATATGTATATTTACTATTTTACTATCCCATTAATAAAAATAAGTCTTAAATACCCTTCTACAACCTCTTGAAATCTCTTAGAGTGCTGCAGATTTATTTTTAGCATAAACAAAGCTTCAAGAAGAATACTTTATTCGGTAAAAAAAAATCAATAGTTCTTAAATACAATACTCCACCACATTGATCCCAAAAAACTCTTTTCACCAACGGGGAGGCTAAAATGGTCAACATACATATGTTAAGATAGAATATTCTCTTAACATTTTTAATTTATTGACTGATGGATTTTTTACAAAGCCAGTTAACATTTTAAGAGAGTTTATAATAATACTAATATTTTGAATGGTTGAAAACTAAATAAACCAAAAGATAAATGAAGGGGCCTCCACGCGCCCCTTCATACAAAAAAAATAAAATAAATGATTCCGTGTTCTTTTAGTGACAATGTGACATGAATACCTAAGAATTTTTTAAAATATTTATGTGAAAATTAGTGAGTCACTTTCTATTTTAACTAGAGAACATTTAGCAAATATTCTCCTCTTCTATTTTCTATCATGGATTTGTTCCCTTATTGCTAGCCGGCTTATCCAAGCTTGTTTTATCTTTGTCATGCTTTTGTTGATAATTGAAAAATTATATTATAAGAATAAAAATTAAAAAATGTTATGGATAATTTCTACACGCAACACTCTCACATCTTTTTTTTTAAATACGTGTACTTTATGTCAAAAAAACATATACGTTTATAAAATTGAATTACATATTCTAATTGTATAGACCCATCAACAAAAGAATTGAAAAATCAAATGTTTCGTTGAACGATGTATATATCTCATTAAAAATACATGGGATTGCAAAAGGTTATAATCAAAAGTGGGTATACAACTCCTTCATATAGATGCAATACACAGTAAAAAATGTGGTGGAACATTTTTTCAAAAACTAAAGTTTTTTTAAAAAGTGTATGAATGGAACGTGCAACCTTTATTTTTTCCCAGCAAAAACAACTGTTTTGCATTATGCTTTGAACTCCCAATGGTTGGCCTGTCAAAAAAAATTTGACTATTTTGATGAATATCTAATTAGAATGGATTTTTTAGTAGGTAAAATTAGCTTTACGAAATAAAAAAAAACCAATTTTATTTTGAAAAATAAAATAAAAACTCAAGTGACCAAAAAATAGGGTCCACACGGGACATGCTTATTGAAATCAATTGATAAATATTCTGGAGACATGTAACATCAATTAGCGTTTGAACAAGGCACATTTTTGTATAGGAAATGAAAATTTGATGTTGCACATTGCAATTATTGAATGTATTGGGTACCAACTCTTTCACAACTTTTATTTTTCATTCTACTCGAGTCTCAAGATCTAGATGGTACAATTGTTGAACGTGTGTTGTCACAGTTCAAGCCATCTTTCTTTACTTGGGATATAACTCTCTAAAGGTTGACATATATATAGCAGTCCATGTGTAAATCACATGCCAAAAGATAAGTATAACGCATGGTGTGACATTTTTTTAAAAAAATTTGTAGGCATATCTAAATTTTTTCTTGGTAGGATGATAGAGGTATTCCCTATTTAGTAAAAGGATTTAGATTCAAGTCTTATCGCTTGTTTAGAAAAAGACCATATTCAAGTGAGATTATATGAAAATTTTAATGTCATGTATACTGATGAAAATTACAGCAATACTTAGATATATGGATGACATATGTTTATTAAAAATATTTTATCTATTAAAAAAATATCTGAAGAAAAGTGAAAAAAAGGAAGGAAGATGCAATCCTCTCACAAAGGCTTACAAATGAAAAAAAAAACATATGAAGAAAAATCTAGGGATCCCAAATTCAGATAATTTCAAATCAATTTTATATTTGTTTGTTCTTCATGAAAACTTAATTGAAATATACTCTACAAAATTCTTTAATAGAAGTTCTTATGTATTTAAAAAAAAACTAGATTTAGTGGGACAGTGGGAGAGCTATACAATGAAACAATGCAAACACCACCCATTTAAGAATAACATCTCTTAGCAGTCAGATTTATTTTGTTTTATTTTTTATTTCCTTTCTTATGAGCTATTTAAAACAACTATTTATCTTTCCTCTTTTTTCTGTGGTTTAATTTCACCATATTTCTATTGCTTTTTGGGGGTTTGTACGTGAATAAGAGTAATTCAACCCTATTTTTAACTTCACTTTTAGCTTTGATTGAGGATATATATCATTAGCACCCATTTGGATAACGACATAAGTTATTCTGAAATAGATAATTATTTTAGTATAAATAAAAATAAATCATTTACGTTTGGTTGTGTTTTTATTTATTTTCATTAGGAAACATAATTATAATTTTTTTTTATTTGGTTAACCATAAATAAGTTGTGGATAAAAGTTGAATAAGATGAATGAGTCTAGTAATAAAAAGTGATGACAAATAATTTAACATATGGATCATTTTATACCTGTGGAATAGATTAAGTTGAATAATATAATTCCAAAGAAGACCTAGAATACCAATACAATTTTTTTCCCATATTTTCTGATATAGCTATACACATTTATTTCATGCAAGCAAATTGGGTATGTTCATCCTTTTTCCACCCTATTCATCACATATTCTGCTAATCAAATAGGTGCTCATTTGAAACGTATATGTTTATGATTTGCCTTCATATAAAGTATATATACACTTATATTATAATTTAATTATAAACCTAAAAGTAGGACTAAAAGTGGAATTGGGGGTATCTAAGCTCTTTATGGATATGTTGGCTTTCGGATAATAGAGGGATGGGATTGGTCTTGTATATATGTAAATGTATAAACTTGGGTATAATTCTAACAGCCATGTAGGAAACCATTAGCACAACTTGGTGTTGGTGGGATGACTGTATCTGATCCCATTTATGCATGCAAAGATGATCTTTTGTTGACATGTTTTTTATAAGCTTTGCAAGTTGGTTGCATATTTGAAGTTTAGGAGTTGATTGATTGCGTTATCTTTAGAAAAAGGAAAAAAAAAGAAAAATCTCAAAGTTCTATTCTTGCAATTTTTTTTAGTCTGTATTGCATTT
This sequence comes from Acorus gramineus, assembly GCA_030737835.1. Classification (NCBI taxonomy): domain Eukaryota; kingdom Viridiplantae; phylum Streptophyta; class Magnoliopsida; order Acorales; family Acoraceae; genus Acorus; species Acorus gramineus. The sequence goes on from CM060850.1 coordinate 5,213,270, forward strand.
TTATTTTTTAAAATATGTACTTATTTAATGAGGTATACACTTTTAAAAAATACTACAATGAATTAAATGCATATATATTTTTGTGTTTATGGTAAAACAAGGGTTAAAAAAAGACATGACTGTAAGTATCGGTGTCTAGAAAAAAATATATTTATAGGAAAATGATACATCCTCCCCTCATTGTAGTCCAGATTGCAGTCCACATGGTTATCTTTTAAAAAAAAAACATATAATTTTTCATTGAAGTTCATGTTGTTTTATGAAATGATATATATACGGATATACAATAGTGCATTTTTTTCATTTAAAAAAAAAAACTTTTACCATACACTGTGATAAAACCCGATATACCGTGATAACATAGTATATACTATGTTGTTTAATGTATGAAGCTGCAAAATGGATTGAGTACATCACCGTTCATATATAAATACATATATATATTTTTGTACTTAAAGTAAGGGCTAAAAAAAGATTGCAGGACTGTGAATATCGGCGTCTAGGAAAAAAAATTGTTGGTTTTTGCATGAACTCCTATAGGATTATTTATGTGAAAATCAGTGAGTGATCTTCTATGATAATTAGAGAATGTTAAGCAAATATTATGTTCTGTTCTATGTTAATGTTTTATTCACAGTCGCGAGCCTCCGTTGGAATAACAGTGTAATATTTATCCAATAACAACTTTATATCATATGCAAGTGGCTCTAGTAAGATTGCATTAGATGGTGGGAAATTTTTTGAAAAGAAAAAGAAGATTAAAAAAAAAAAGTGTATGAAGAGAACGTGCTACCTTCTTTCCTATCTGCCCCTGCCAAACAACTTTATTGCATTATTATTTGAACTCTTACTTTAATACTTTAGCTTAACAAAAAAAAAGAAGTGAGATTCATCTTTATTTTGAATTTTTTTATTATTAAAATTGATCAAGTGGCCGTAAAATACTGTCCTCAGGACACCCTTATTGAGCTAATTGACAAATAGATGTCCACATGGGGAATGTAACATCAATGGACGTTTGATCAGTGATTTGATCACTGGATCTACATTTTTGTTCTGACTTTTTAAGTTGGTGAGCTCTCCTTTCTTTATTCATCCTCAATCATAGGTTATTTTAAATGGATCATGTTGCTCTATACTTGCTCTATGTTCTGCATCAATTCTAATTCTTGTAGATAAATTATAGCCTCATATGCAATATACGGTTGTGTTTCTATAAATTATATGAACCTATTTATAGAAGAAGTGAACAATTATTTAAGGAGGTAGATACCTTGTGGGATATGTGTGGAACTGCATGCATATAGGGTTATAAACAAATTCGATCTAACGATGCCTATTGTAGTATGTTTATTAGGATAGTTCTCATTGATTCTAGATTTTCCTAATTGAATCCTATTTTTCCTACAGCCCTTGGACCAATTGAAACGGAGATTTTCAAAAATCATGATCATTTTTCAACTTTCTACCCTAGTGTGAAGGAATAACAACATGCCTCATCTAACTCCACTGATGCTTTTGTAAATGTTCATATATACTAGGAACTCTTTGTATGTCCAAAAATGTATATAGGATAATGTTGTTGACAGAAATTATAAGTTAAATTGTATTTGATAAATTGTGTTGATTATGTTGACCATAATTAAATGAAGATATATAAAGGGAAGGCGATGTGAAGATGTTGATGAATCTTTGAATCATCCTCAACCGGAGTAAGATTTTGCTCCACATTGCATGCATTTGTGAATTTGAAAAATAATTTTGAAAAATATAATCTGCTTTTTTGTATTTCTTGAAAAAACATCTCACATCTCGATGACAATGTCTGATGGGTTTCCAAAACTTACATTTTTTGGCAGGCAATTTGAATTGGAAAATGATATGTTCAGCTGCCCCTCTGCAATCTCATCTGCAGTCCACAACTCGACACCATTTTTTTTTAGATTATACATTATTTTATTAAAGTACATATTGTTATATGAAATGAAGTGTGTGTGTGTTGAGATACAATAGCATACATAATTTTTTTTAAAATAAAATTTTTGTTTATTCTGTAAAAGAATTGAATGGACAGGGAAGATTTTTGAGTTTGAGCCGCCACTCGTAAAAAGTTTGTTAAAAGGTTAAAGTAATTCACTTCCAGGATACAACAAACTTTTCCCTTTGTCTTTTCTAGACACCACTAAAACAGTGGGTCAATATATAAGTTGAAAAAATTCTTTTTCCACTTCCAATGTGGGACTATGTTTTAAGTTTCAAAAACTCCAACCTTTTACAAGCTTTAACTCCAACCTATTACAATCTTTTTAACATATTCCATACAATATAATAACACACTATTATAGAGTATGGGGCTGCAAATGAAAGTGCAAAAATGGGTGAGTGCTAGACAATTTGGCTTTTAAAAGAAAAATAATAATGTTATTTCATGGGCAATTCAAAATATATCCGTATGATTTGGTTCCACATGTAAAATATTCTATTTTTTTTAGTGATAATGTAATAAGAATAGAACAATTTAGCTGTTTGATGTTTTTTAAGCAGTTCTGAAGGATCTAGAAGTTTTCAAACAAAAAGTTTTAACTAAGTAAAAAATCTCAATGCATTCAAACATTTTGTGAAGTAGTTGTACTATTTTGTTTCTCAACTGCATTATTCTAGAGATTTATTATATTCATTACCATCCCTAGATCCGTAGTTTTGAGATTTTACTTGGTTGTTTGATGTTTTTTTTAGCAGTTCTGAATTTATCATAAATTTTACAATATAGAGATGAACAAGATCATAAATTTTATGCCAGATCTAGAGGGAGAGCATAGATCTATGTCAAAAAATATTTACTCAATTTCATCAAATAGACGTGACAATGAATATTGAATCTTCATCAAACAAAAAATTATTGGGATTTTTAAGATCCTCAACGTCATGATTTTTCTCAGTAGATTCTTAATCATAATTTGTGTCATCTTCATGAACGTGAGTCACTTCTTCATCTTCATGACTTCCTTTGAATAGAACATGTGGGAGGGTTGAGATTCACGAGATCAATGTGCTCTTTGAAAAGCATATTTTCAGAGCCCCTAGATACCATAGAAAATCTAACCTAAGCCCCTCTTCATTGAGTTTATAATTTTATAAATCTGACATCCAACACCACATCCTTTGCACTTGAGAGTTTTATTGATCTGATTAATCATTTAAGTTTCTATGGACGAACTTACAGTTGAATGAAAAAAGTGTAGGTGTATAATAGTTGTGTTCACGTATAAGCACATGTTGTTCTCTTCTACTAGACGATGTGAGGCTAAACTTATGTTATGGGAACTTATCTTACCTTCACCCGCACCTTCTCATTCATGGGCCTTTTCGGATTCTTAGACTTTATTCATTAGTTGATCTACCAACTAGGGTGGAGCTTTTGTCATCTGTAATTGATTAGGATAAGGAGATGGACTAGCAAATGTGCATCTCCAAGTGGGATTCGGGTTGAATGAAAATACAACCTCATGTTGAAGTTTTTAACCTAGAAGATAGCTGGCATTGTGATTGTCTTGAGAATTTATCAAGACGCTAGCTCCTGCACATTCTTCAAGGCTTGATTTATGTTGCACAACAAACTCCTATCTGTCATACATGTTCTTCTGTTGGGTCTCTGATTTCATGATCAAAACTTCAATCTTTCATGGTCTTAGGTTAGTGATCTATTCTAGATCTAGCACAGAGCCAAAGATCGAATTTTGATACCAAATGATACAGATTTAAAATAAATGAAGGCGAATAACCTTTTGAGAGAGAGAGAGAGAGAGAGAGAGAGAATGCAAACTAAATTTTTTTATTGTTTAACAAAACCATAAGGGACCATTTATCCCCACTAACCAAAACCGTAAACCAACTAAATATCACATCACTCATATTTTTACCCCCACTAAGCAAAATATCATTTTGTTTGGAGGGATCAGGGAGAGAGAGAGAAAGAGAGAGAGGAGGGCTTAATGGAGGAGGGCGACAGGCGGTGGGGGTGGATGTTGGGATTATATCTCGATTCGGTGTATGAACATTGGATGGCCATAATGAAATCAAATTATGGTGCCCACCCTAATTTGATTTCATCACCTAATTTGATTTCATCATGGCCATCCGATCTTTATACATCGGATCGAGACATAATCCCAACAATCTCCACCTTGGGTCGAATTTGGTAAACTCCGATTTCCACAAACCCCTTGAAGATTTATGTTGCTGTCTCCACCTCGCTTTGCGAAACTCCACTTGGCAGAAGAACTTTTTTTCATCCGGAAGTCTGCACCGCCGCATCTTCAAGTCAGTATCTGGACTTTGTAATCACGTGAATCTGTCGCATGCTCCATGTGCGTTTCTAAAGAAGGATTGTTTGGACTCCACCTTAAACAAGCTACACCACGCGCTCGTGAGCTCTGAGTACCTGGAGTCGCTTTTTATCTGAATAACCTAGGATGCCACTCGGGTTCAGAACGCCTTCTCTGTGTTACGTATTTGAAGAAGGATCTGATATCCACCTTGAACAAGCTATATCATGCGCTTGCGAGCTCCGAATACCTGGATTCGATTTTTACCTGAACCACCTGGGACGCCACCCGGGTTTAGAATGCCTTCTCTGTGTTGCATTGTTCCATCCTTTTCTTCTGCACGAACTGAGCATCCACATCACATGCCTCTCATTGTGACTCCACGCTCTTCATCACATGTCGTGTCACATCCTGCATCTTTGCAAGTGATCCTGCACGTCAACCCGCACCCATGCCCGCACGGCTGCACCTGCACCCATTTCGCCCTTTTGGCACCTCTCTGCGTCTGCATAGGAACTTCATGCATTGGTGTTCATTGGTGCTTACATGGCCCTCTTCCAGGGATTTGTCTCGATCTAGTGTATCAACATTGGATGGCTATGATGAAATCAAATTAGGGTGGACACCTAATTGGTAGATTAATTAAGATTTGATCTTAATTAAGATATAAAATGAATCTCTAAAATCAGGAAACATATTTGTTTGTTAAGAGATTACTAGGAGAGGAATTTTTTTATCTATATAAATATTCTCTAGGGTTTCACGGTAGAACTTGGCATAGCATAGGCAGACAAAATATAGAGATCAATAGGAGAGAGATTGAGAGGGTTTAAGAGAAGGTAACTCCACAAGAGAGTAGAGAGAGTAACTCCATAAGAGAGTTTGTAAGGTTTTTTTTGTATCTTAACTATCATAGAACATTCTCAATTTTCACCCCATGGATGTAAGTCTAGGCCAAACCACGCATTTTTGTGTTCTTCGTATGATCGTGTTCTGTTCTTGTGTATGATCTCGTATTTTATTGATGGTTTCCACGAAGTAGTTCCCAAGAGTGGATGGTGGAGGACATCGAAGGAGGCCAGGAAAAAGCAATGGAAGAAAGAGAGAGAGAGAGAGAGAGAATGGGGACAGCGAAAGGTGGGGATGGCGACTGGTAGAGGAGGCCGACCCCCTCCGCGGCCTCTCTTTCTCCCTCGCTCTTTCTCTCCCCTGCCCTCGCCCCATTGCATGCGTACATCCTCTCTATCTCTCCCTCTCTCCCCACCCCAGACGCTCACCATGCTGTCACCCTCCTCCACCTCTTGCCACCTTCACCTCTATGTTTTTCTCTCCCCCTTTCTGTCTCTTTCCTCCCTCCCTTATTGTCCCCTCGGATTGGATTTTCAGTTGGTGGGGCTAGCCGTCCCAAATCATAAATATAACCCAATAACCCTCTCCCAAAAAAATTCTAAACAACTTCATTGATTTTGGAAACTCTAATAAAATCTATTTATAAGCATTTATATCTGTTGAGATTGAATAGTTAGTGTTGGGCTTATTTTGAATGACCCATTCTTTGGTTGATCAAAAATTGAGTATTCTTTTTTTCCCTTCCCAACACTTTAGTCCCACATCGGTTAAAACCACTTCATTGTTTCACCTTATACATAGAGTCAAACCATTCCATTGTTGAGAATTGTTGGACCAAACCCCTACGCGCGCGGTAAGAGCCGTTCATCCCTGTGAGTGAGGGGGCCTTATTCACCGAGGACAAAGCGTCTCTGCTCGCTTCCACCAAAACTGATATGTTTTTCTAATCCTTTGTTCTTTATTTGCAGAATATTTTGTTGTGTTTTCATATTGGTTTGAATCTGTGGCCTTACTAGGTTCTTTGCATTGCCCTAATCTTGATAAAGTTTTAACATGGATAATATGCAATCTAAATCTCCAACTGCTCTTAAAAAATATTGTATTATATACATAACAACTCAATATATTTCTAAAAATTTGACTAGGGATGGCAATGGGACTGATCCAATAGAGTACCTTACCCGACCTGGTTGGGTTGGGTCGAGTTTGGGTTTGGGACAGGTTTGGAAGTTGAAACAGATAAAATGAAACCTGGCAGATTTGGGATGGAAAATAGGTATACCTAGCAAAACCTGCCTCGAGCTAGCCCCGGTTGCAATTATTATTAAGATTAAATATTTATTATAATAATTACATAATTTATATTTTTCATTTAGTATTCCAAAAAAATATTAAAAAATATGAATGAATAAACTCAAACACGAATTGAAATTTGAAATCATATAAACATACACGGGTTGTATTTGGTATTAAAAAAAAATTAAAACATTGTATTTGTCACTTGTTATAGAGATTGAAAGTTTATATTTCTTATTTTATTTCTTATTTTATAAGGTTTATTCAAATAAATATTTATTTTTATTTTAAAATTTTAACTTAGATTAAATTTTACATAAAAATATGTTTTAATATTTTCTTTTCAAACATGTCTTGGTCCCAACCCGACCTAAATGGGACAGATTGGGGCAGGTTCAAGTTTTTTATATGCTTGTTGAGACGGGTTTGGGATGAAAAAGCTAAACCCGTCCCAAACCCGTCTCAGGTTTGTGATAGGATTTTGTGAGCGGGTTTAGATTTAAGAATCACAAAACCCGTCTCAACCAGTCCTATTGCCATCCCTAAATTTGACCACTCCTAAATAATTAATATATTAGTAACTACCTTTATATCCATTTGCATCGTATAGTGTATGGAAATGAGTTTAACAACTTTTAAAGATTCAATTGTTATAGGAATCATATATGATGCAAACTCATTTTCAAATATCTTCAGTTATCTCTGGTTTTTTTTTTTATATATATATCAGAAGGACACCCCTGTGACTGATTTTACGGTCAAATTAGAAAGGTTACATCTGCATATTTGCTCAATCGTCGTTCCACGAAAAATTCTTTTGAATTCTCAACAAGCTCAAAAGTTTTGTTGTGCCCCAACTGCAATAAGAATGTGCGATAAACAGCTTTTGATTATAAAAAAATATTCTTTCCATATTAAAGTGAGCTTCTGAAATCAATTATTATAAAAACTATTTTAAATGAACAATGCTTGTTCATTTTTTTTTTTTTTCCAAAAACCAATTGGAAAGAGAATGGTGGTATTATCACAAACAGGAAAACTTAATGGTATGTGACAACACATTTTGTCTGTCTATTAAACAAGGGGACATGCATCCTCACATGCATCCTTGTTGTGGGAAAATGTACAAAAGAGGTTGATAACATGCTTGTTGCTTTCAGTGCTTTTTCTTTCTCTCATTTTCAAACCGTCCAAGTGGTGCAACTTTTTCTTGCCATGCAATGTCCACCTCCCTCCAGCTTGACACGTGTGAGAGTTGAATTTTTTTTATGCACACACGTGCAATTGCCATCCTCTTTCCTGGCAACCAGTGTTTTAAAACCTGACCTGATATGAACGGTTGAACCTGTTAAATCTCCATCCATTTTGAATTCTGATTCAGTTTATCATCAAAATACGATCATATAAAAAACTGATATAATCTAACTCACTGATTGAACTTACGATTTTTGAGAACCGACTACATATTGATTAAACTGGCCGGTTCTTTGTTAATAAAAAGTGTGAGCAATTGCTTGTTAAAATATAAAATTTAATAAAAAGTTTATATTTTAAATAATAAAATCATGTTATGATATTTACATAAAAGCTTAAAAATGATTAAAATTAAGATTTCGGAATCATGCAAGGATTTTCTAAATTAAATATTTCATATTTTCATATATTTATTTATTTATTTATTAATAATAGTTAATAGTTTTATTATGTCATGATAATGTCACTGTGTAAATCAGGTCGACCCAGCAGTTAAACTAGTGACACTTAACCAATTCATTTTTTTGGTTTAATAAACTATTCAGTTTTTAAAAAATTGTTAATGAGTGTGAATACTTGATGCATTATCAGGTTTGGAAGGATTCGACTTATTTTAATTAATCTAATCCAAGATTGGAAGTGTTTAGTCCATACTCATTTTCAAATCCAAAATTAAGTTTATACTTGTATGGATAAACAAAGGAGTGTTGTTCCACACAATATGCACAAAAAGTCTCAAGGACACTCAGGTGCGGCGTCACATATAATGTGGTGAGGTCAGTCGACCCCATCACCTTTAAAAAAACAGTTCTGTTGTCTGAGTCTCAAAATTTAAGCTCCATTAAGAAATCCCATTATGTGTTAGACTTTTTAAAAATATTAAAAATACAAAATACAATATTGTACTTCCTTTAAATTTGAGTTTTTCACTCCAAATATAACACTCACTCATTGATTGTCATATGTAACCGCCTCCCAATATAATACTCTATCTTTTTCGTAAAATTCTTTTTTTACCTTCCTAAGTCATTCGCCACTTCAAAAATTCATTCTGACCGGCATACTCATCTTTGGTGAACGATGTCGCCACCCCTGGGTTCCTCTCGTCGCCTTCTATCATATACCTTTCGATCCCTCCTCCGACCTCCACCTCCTCCAACCTCACCTCCATTTTTTTTTGTTGTGAAATTCAAATACATTTCAAAATGTATCTGCCTTTTAAAAGAAAAATAAAATATGTTTGGCAAAAATAAATAAATAAAATATAATGCATATAAAGATCAGATACATTTAGAATGTAACTAAATTTAAGGAAAAACAAACATTGTTTATAAACACAAACAAAACAGGAAGTATTGTACATATAAAGTTTAAATATATTTGGAATGTAACTTAACTTTAATGAAAAATATAAACTGCCTAAAGACACAAAAACATTCAAAAATATAATGCATATAATGTTCAGATACATTTCCAAAAAAATAAATCTGACAAATATAATTGACTTTCATAACAATAAACAAATATTGTTCAAAATCATACTAAAAACATAGAGTATAATGCATATAAAATTTAGATACATTTGAAAATGTAACTGAATTTTAAAACTTAAATGAAAAATAAAAATTGCGGAAAAGGCAAAAAATTTAAATGTATAATGCATATAATGTTCACATATATTTCCAAAAAAATAAATCTGACAAATGTAAATGACTTTAAAAAATAAGCAAATACTGTTCAAAATCAGACTAAAAACATGTAACGCCCCCGAATCCACAACCTATTTTAGGTGAGGGAGATGGCGCGCTACTTAACATTAACCTCGAATCTCAGAGTAATCTAAATGAATTTAACCATTCTTCATCCAAACATAATAAAATAATTAACTAAACTACACTGATAAATTAAAACCTCAAACATCACTAGGATCTAACAATAACTCATCCCAAGTTTGTATGATTACACATATGATCTTTATTTAGAAATTAATAATCTCCATGGTTTTGCTGATGGAGCTAAGGAAAGTCTATTACATGTCAAAAAGAAAGAATTAATTCACCCTAATGAAAACAAAGCTAAACGATGGAGAACGACAACCCAAACTCGATCTCGCTAACGACTGAGATCTACAAACGCCACTACTTGATTCTCAAATCTAAAAAATGGAAAAGGAGAGGGGTGAGCTACAACACACTTAGTGAATGGATCATCATTATCCCATTAGTACATTTATATTCAAAATATTGTAGTCATAATATGTCCACACAGACATGTAATATATCAAGAGGAAATATACAAAAAGGTCACCAAAACATGCAAGACACACACACACACAATCCTATCCAACATGATGCATGCAACACCACGAACACGCAATCCGTCTTCGCAGCACATAGCTCACGGGGTCTTTCACAGGCATAGCTACGAAGATATAGCCATGAAGACTTAGGGCTTACTTTCTTGGACCAAGCCACACAGCCTACGCCCACACAGACGATGTGACGCGACAGGTCACGCAGACAAGAATGCATGCGACGACAATCTAAGTTATCTTTGAAATCATGATAAGACAGAGCATGCACGATCAAACCATATAATGATAAATATGTCAATAAAAGCATGCTCACATTTTTATATCGAAACTAGCAATTATATATATTTCATAAAATAAGGCAATCCTAACATCAAATACATAATATATTTCATTTGAAAGATACATATAAGACTCGAATCCACTCACCTCGGTCTGACGATACGCAAACAAAGCTAATCGATACCATATCGAATCTACCGATCTTGAAATAGAATGGCTTACATCATAACATGTCCCAATTCCAGCAATTTAAACAAAACCAGAAGTCAACACATTGTGGTTTCCCAAAAGAAAGAACTAGCGACCCAAAACCCATCTGATGGCTCACACATGAGCCATCCAGCACTTGCTTGACGGCCCTCAAGGGTCTGTCAACCACACACAGACCGACGGCCCACAAGAGGGCCATCCACAACAAACTTGACAGCTCAGAAGGGAACCATGGGAAAGACTTTTTTTTTTTGAAAACCTAATGAACCCTCTTACATATTCATATATGATATACCTTTGAAGTTTGTAAAACATATCCTAATCATATTTAATTAATCAAAATCAAAAGCTGATTCAATTGATAAAACTCTACGAAATAAATCGATAAAAAAAATATTATTTATATAAAGGATCTTCTAAAAACCAATACGAAAACATAGATCCAATCATATTATCGAAAACCCACATTTAAATCATGTAAAACAATGTAAATCAGCTAAGAGAATAGATCAAAGATCAATCATATAAGAGAAAAATTGATCAAAAACCCTAAGATTTATCAAAATTCATATACATCTTATAAAACCCTAGTTTAAAGTCATAAGAAAACTCCATAAATTTGATGTTAAACTAAAAGTATAGTTAAAAAAACTCCATAAATTTGATGTTAAACTAAAAGTATAGTTAAAATAGTACTACATAATTAAAAACCATAAAATATAGGTGAATAATCCCTAGATCTAAAGAAACAATGATAAACTCCATGAAAACCCTAACTTTTCAAAACCCAAGATTAAAAAACATAAACCATGAACCTTAATCTTATGTTTATCATTAAAAAAAATACAGTAAGATTAGGAGAGAAAGCATACCAACACATCCTTTTTCGGATCCCCTCACTCAGCCACCACAAAAAGAAATAGGAAGAAGAAAAGAGAGAGAGATGCATTAGGGTTTTAGGGTTTAGATGGGGAGAAAAAGAGTTGAAAATGTCACTTAAATAATCTCTCACGTGAGGGACAGGAAATCAATCAAATCCATAACATATCTATCACATATTAATGTTTCTAAAATTGAATTTTCAAAACAGAATTTGTTTCCAGGTCGACGGCTCCCTTTTGTGCCGTCACAAAAACCCATAAAACCAACGGCTTACTCTGGAGCTGTCGATAATCTTCTGTCCAAAACCTAGTCACGCTTTGGCCCATAACTTACCTGATACACGTCCGATTCGCGATCCGAAAGATGTGTTGGAAAGCTAATAGAATAAAGATTCCAACCATACTAAGAAATCAGAATTTGGAATATTAGACAATTCAGGAGATTCAATACAAATATGACCTGAAATTCGTAGTCGTGACAAAACAGAGAGAATAATGTTCTACTTTTTTGAAAAAAAAATATTTAAAAAATAAATAAGGGGTATTTTGGTATTTGTCTTTGACTTGAATGATTTTCATATATAAAAATTTACAAAAATGTGATAGATCTTATCCTAAATGATACAAAATGCATATTTTTTAAACTTTACAATCATACTAAAACAAATAGGTTATTTTTAATGATATAAAAATAAAAATAAATAGTATACTTTTGAAGGGTATACCGTATATATGGAAACCCAAAAAAAAGTGAAAACGCATGAAAAAATAAAAGAAATTTAATGGTAGCCAACAAAATTTACAGCTATAATTTCATGGATTTGAAACACAACATTTACCAAAAAAAAATATATATTATATAATAAATAAATTAGAGGGGGACGGTCTGTTTATATTTAATAAAAAAAATAAGGCATAACCAACTCTTCGATATGTGGGGATCACTTACCGAAAAAGGCACATGGGGATATAACAAGTACTGATTATATGCCACCTCATGAGGCTTGTAATCGGGCCTAAAATTTGGGCTTAAAAATCATTATTGTTAAAAAATTAATCTCAAACTACTACTGTCATCCTTTCAAACCATGGCAACCCAGCCCATTAGCCCACCAATGACCCCATCAACCCACCAGTTGGCCCAAATTTATATTTAAAATCCTCAAATTATAAAAATTTATATATTGAAAATCATTCATCTCCTTTCTTTGATGGTTTATTTTTTATTAATGTAAGTTGTTATACTTTTTTCAAAATAAAAATTTAGGTTTTTGATAAATATATAATAAGAGTAAAATTTTTGAAAATTTAATAGAATTTATTTTTTAAATAACCCCATCTATAAAAATTATTGGAGCCGTCACTACGGACAGTCCATATAACTCTATGGTCATCCATCGAGAGGTATATATATCCTTACATGAAATATATATTTAATTAAATATGTTTTACTATTTGCAAAAAAAAGGTCCATTCAATTTGTTATGTTGCGATGTATGACACTTTTCATCAATTATGTATCTCACTAGCTCTAGGTTAGATGCAATTAATATATGTATGGTTCAAAAAAAATGAAGGTTAAAAACACTTTACATCACTACAAACATGGGTAATCCCATGTCAGTCCTTGTCGAAGTTGGGACATACGCACAAGTCCCTAGAAACTCACAAAAACCTAATTATAATCTCTAAGTGAAATTTTCATCAATATTTTAATAGAATATTCTCATAACAGTCCATCGCCATTTACTTATGTTTACATTACAGTTCATATAAACAATTATAAATACAAACTAATCCATGCAAAAGACCAAATTACCTATATAGAATTTTTATATTTCATCTTCTACCTTGAAATTGTTTGAAGGTGTTAGAAAATTAGGGATAATTAAATTGTTCTATGGAATGGGTTATATGGAATCATTATTAAATTCTGTTGACAATAGGGATTTATACTGATTTTTATGAGTTTTTAAGGACTTGTACCTCAATTTTGACAGAGATTTATATAGGATTACCATATATGTCTTTAACCCTAAAAATAAATAAATCATGGATAAAAAACTTCATGTGATCTTACTGGACAAGAGATCTGAAAAAACAATGTAAATGAACAATTTACTATTAATTTATTGAAATCAATCATGCATAACCATACATGTTATGAGACTCACAAGTCAAATAATTTTTTTTCACTTTTTACAAACTTTTATCTACACTTTATTCACATTTTATCTATAACTTATACATGGTCAACCAAATAACAAAAACTTTATCATTATATTTTTCACGAGAATAATCAAAAACACAAAAATCACATATTCCACCGGTATATTAATTTATTTATTTCTAGAATAATCATAAATTCTATAATAACTTACATCATTATTCAAAAGACACCTAAAGCTTTACTCTTTTAAAATAGAATTAAAAAAAGACATATCCGGTCTAAATATTCTTCTCGATATATTAAAAAATATATAATTGATGAATGTACCCATCACCCAAAAAAATTAGCGTTTTAATACACACACCTGTTTTTTAGTCCTAATCTTAACTTTCAGATCATATCCATTTATTTGTAAAACATATAATAATTAAAGAATCCCATATAATGGAACCTACTCTCATATAAAAGAGTAGATAAAAAGTAAGACTAAAAAAGCTGCATGGGGTGGGTATACAAATATTTGGTACAGTCTGCCCACGTAGCTCCATTATATTTAATTGACCAGGTGATGTGTGAGTACGAATAATTGTTGGACACATGTAAGTGAAATTTTGATGAAGCTTCTCCAACATAATCTATCACTAGGGCTGGTAAACGAGTCGAATAGTTCAAGATCGGCTCAGGCTCAGCTCATTTAAAGTTCGTTCAGACTCATTCGATCAGACAAACGAGTTGAACTTGAACAATTTTTAAAGCTCGGTTTGTTAACTAGTCGAGTCTAAACTTGAGCAGAGTCCGAGTCAAGCCCGAACCTAGACGAGCTCGTTTACTTAACATAAAAAAGGAGAATAAGCCGAATCCGAGTTTATGTCACTTTCACATGTATAAGGTGTTGTGATTTGTGAAATGTGATTTCTCAAATACTAAACAAGATTTTTTTTTAGTTAGACGAGCCTGAGCAGAGCCTTGGTTCGAGCTTCGACTTGGCTTATTTAATAAACGAGCCGAGCTGAACTTCAACCGAACTTTTCACGAGTCCAACGAACCAAATTTGAACACGAAATGAAACTTGATCTTGAACCGAGCCAAGCCCGAACATAACTTGATACTAAACGAGCCGAGCTTAATGGGTCAAAGCTCGATCCGTTCGACTTGTTTACTATCTATCACATGATCTATCCATGATCCATCTATAATCTAACCAAAACAGAATCACTTTAATGGGACTATATAAGTGGGACCCAATAAAGCCAATCATCATGTTTAAGTTGAGATGTAATTGTCCTTAAATTTGTATTCTATCTCGGTTGGTAGATGTTGACTGATTTTGGCAGTTGTTCTCATCTTTGTGCACATTTTCATGGTACCATAGTCCATAAGGTGACAGGCTATTGTTTCAGGCTATTGTTTCTCCGTGCATGCATGTTTTAATATATGTCAAGGAAATGGTTCCAATGAACATAATATTCTTTTTAGGTGGGTAAAAAAAAAATTATTTCATTGCTATATAGTAGTAGATACATCAACCTATCGTAACTATAGCAAAACAAAAGGTAGATACAGCAAAAAGGATAAAAATATGTATCTGCAACCCGATTGAACATTGGCTGTGATAGGAGAACCCTGCGGGGGGGCAGTCAATCACAGATGGAGGGACAAAAAAAAATAATGAATCGGTTCAGGTCGATAGTCATACGATCTGTCCGCCGCTTCTCCCGACAGCTTCCACTGGATGGCTGGCGATCCTCTTTTTCGAGCATTATAGGAGACAAGGTTGGGGTTGACCTACAGAAGACCCTCCGACGCTCAAGTCAACCAATGCTCAACTTAGGGTTTTGTAAAAAAGAGTTTTTCACATGACTCAATAGGAAGAATTGATCCCCTGGTTACTCAAGTCTAATCTGGAGTTCAACCAGGTCATTCATTAGTCCGACCTAGGATAGAGGCCTTTTCGTAGTAGAGCATAACGGACCAGGACAGTATATGGCCTTCTAAAAAAGAGAACAATATATGATTTAGACTTTGGAGAGTTGTTCGAGAGATTTGATATGTATTTGAAGTCTAAATGGATCCACAGGAGAATATGCAATCGTTAGGGATCCAAAAAAGGAACCATACAAGTCAATTGAGCATCTACTCAAGCAGAAAAATCATGTATTCAATATCATATATTTTAACTGGACAGAAGAAATCTAAAGTACATTTAATATTTGTTGGACCCCATGTGAAGTGAAAGCCTTGATGAAGTTGGTCAACATTAACTCCAAATATATTACTAAAACATATTAATCTTTTGGAGGACTATATGTGGGACCCTATAAACCCAATCATCAATGTTTAGGTTGAGAAGTAATTGTCCTCAACTTTGTATTCTAGCTAAGTTCATGTGTTTGACTGGGGTGGAACCAATGTATCTATTAGGCACTTGTTCTTATATGTGTCTGCACATTTTCATGGTACGTGAGGGATCAACCACTCTCTCGGTGCATGTATTATATAACACATTTTTTATATGTATGGCTCATTAAGGATCTATAGGCATATATTGTTCATTATATATACATCTTTTCTTGCCAGTGTGTATATCAGTGCCTGGTAGTTGAAGATAGCTGTAAAAGGAACTCTCTTCTTCTTGGACTTTTGTTTTTGGAACAACTTTGTTGGATTAAAGTCATTGAACCATTATTTAATAAAAAATAATATCATCTAACGAGATATATATTTTAATGTAAAGTGTATATTGCTTCATATCAAGTTGAATGAACTCATTTTAAATAAATATATTAAAAAAAATTCACGAAATATATACCTCATCTAATGATGTAAATGTTTCACTAGCTAGATTTATAACGATATATATGAGACTATATTTTAAACTGTAAAAGAACTGGGTGTAATAGCGCCCTTTCATAGTACATGGTGACATGGTGATTAACTCCTTGGATGGGAAGGGCATATGTTTATGTGATTTTTGTTGTTATTAACATAATGTATGGTAAGATGTTTTTTTTGGGGGTAAGTAGAATATAAGAGTTGCTTATTTGACTAATTCAGTTTGATTTGGATCCTTGCTACGAAAGATCATGGTCAGAGTTAGAACTCATCGATCAAAGTTAATATATGTTCATTCACATGTTTAATATACTTGATTATGGATACTTATAAACTGTGATTAAGACTGAAAATATATGTTGATGGGATAAACATAAAAACAATTTGAATCTGGGGATATGTGTCACCAAGAAAAGATGAACACCAATTTGGAGGGGTGTTTTAAATACCAATAACCAATAGCCTGGCACAAGACTTTCAGTGTGGGGTTTGTCTGCATCACACAAAGATAAAAATCAGATTTTCTTTGTGGTTAGCTCTAAACTCCCCTTCGGATAAAGATAGCATGTAAGAAAATCCAACTATATAAATTTTTTCTAAAAAGTAATATAATATAGTTGTAAAAAAACAGTAAAAATAATGTTCTTTTATTAGGTTAAAAAATCTATTTTTTTAAGATGATATTTTATAATAATTGCCGAGCATTGTTTACTGCTTTCCTACTAGCTATATGTACATCCATATCTACATCCATATCCTAATAACATTTTTATAAATGGGTTTATTCAATTCATTGATGTATGTACTTTATTTTTTATAAAAAACATATATCTTATTAGATGAAGTATACCATTGTTAAAAAAATAGGGTTGCATTTAACCCATTTTTACAGTCACATATGCCTTGTTTGTTTATAACGAGATATAAAAATTTTCACACATTCTATAAATGAGTTCATACAATTCATTGAAGTTTGTAATTTTATTTTTAAGAAAAGTATTATTCTTCATTAAATGAGGTATATACTATATAAAAAATAAAACTAAAAATGGTGTAGACTGCATTTAGAGTTGGAAGCGGGACTGCCTAAATATTCTTTCCTTCTAAAATATCAAAACCTGATTACTCGTAATCCTTCCATTGTCCCATTTCAGCCCTAGATGTTATCATATCAAGTCTACTTATGTTACAGTCATTGGGACCTTGTTAACTGTGATTGAAGATTTTTCATACTGATTAGTATACACTATTTTAAAGTATATTAGACTGTGTATATTATAAAAATAAATAAAACAAGAAACATGTTGAAAGTCAAGATGCATGATTAGAATTGTGTATTATTTGGTAGGGGACCAAGGGGTGAGACATACAAGGAACAACATACCTCGTAATTGTGAATGGCCACTCTTACATTTTTTTTTTTTGTGTGTGTGTATATAACAGGCCCCTGCTACTCTTTAAAGGATGGGATGTAGGAGGTTTGTAAAGATCTAACAAATTTTTTGTTGTACCAATGGATATATATTTACATATTTATTCGCAATTTCATATATGTCACATTGCTTGCAAAACCATTTCATTAGTAATGTATATATATTGAGTGTTGTTACACACAATTTTTTTTCCATCTCCCATTACAGTCTCATATGTGTCAATAGAAAATCAATAGAGCATATACTCACATTAATGAAGTATATGTTTCGATATAAATTTTTTATATTTTCTATCAATGCATCTATGCACTCGAAAGGATAATGAGGTACAACAAATTATCTTTTGGAAAAAGATAATGTTATGTACAACCCTGTGTTTTTAGCCCCAATTCTAGTTAACATATGTTTTGATTTTTTTAAAAATAATATCTCACCTAATGAGTACATATTTTTATAAAAAAAATGAAGCATATGCTCTAATGAATTGCATGAATGCATTTATAGAAAAAGTTAAAAATTTATATCGGTGCATATACTTCGTTAATGTGTATATGCTTTGTTAATTTTCTATCGGCGCGTGTAGGACTGGAATTGAGTCTAGAAAAAAAAAACTAGGTGTAATAGCATTCAAAAATTTTGGAAAATGTTAGACTCAATCATTTTTACCAACAAAAACTCAGACCACACATTTTTTTCATTTTTTTAAAATTGTAAACATCATCAATTGAGGTATATGTTTCTTTTTAAAGTGTATATCGCTCTATTTCGAATTGAATGAACCAATTTTTAATAATTTAAGAAAAAAATTTAACGAGATATATACATCGTTTAACAATGCATATGCTTCATGTACTAGATTTCTAAAAGGACTTTGAGTGTAATAACACATTTTATTTCAATAGAATATGTTAGATATGATCGCACGAGCTGTCACATATTTTGATTTTTGTGAATCATAAAATTAAAGTATTCGATGAGTTACAATCCACTAATAAATAAGCAAATATTAACATGCTTCCAATGGAAGCACTTAATGTGAGATTGTAAATAGGATGTCTAACAACACCCTATTCTGAGTAGGATAATGTTGGGATTAATCTCGTTTACTCCCCACGTGCTCTGATATTAATTTCTTCTTCTTCTTTTTTGTGTACGTTTGTGATTTATTATTGGATTTAGTTTTGTGAAAATAAAATAAAATATTTGATTGAATTGTATATTTCCTTGTACATGAAAAATCACATGTTTAGTCTAATGACTGCATGTAACTTATCTAGGATGGGCCAAATGGCCCGTGAGCCTGAACCCGGCTTGGTCTAGTATGAAAATTTCCAGGTTTAAGTCCAGTCCGTGCCCAGACACTCCATAGGGCTGGGCCTGAGCTTTGGGGAAAAACCCCAAGCCCGACCCAAGCCTAGGACCCAACAGTAATTTTTTGAATTTGAAATATAGAATCATTTTGAGGAATTCCCAAAATAGGAATATCCACCATCGGCTCTTTTTATTGTTCAAAGCAATGTTTTAAAATAAAATATGCAATCATTATTTTATTTTTTTTAACTTTCATTCAAATTCTATTCGAATGGAATTCATTCCTAGAGCGTTCATTTTTGGAGTTTGAAATACCGTTCAAATCCAATTTGAATGACATTTGAATGATAGCTATGCCGTTCGAACGGAATCTGGGCCGTTCAAACAATTTCACTGTAGAAATGAGATGTAGTCATCACCCATAAGCTAATATTCAATTCAAATAATTTTTATTGTTAAGTTTTTCCAACTCAAGTTACTCAATTCTTCTATTCATTTTTTTCTTCTATATTTTAGGTTAAAAATAAATAATAAAAAATGAAAAACATAAAATTAATTAAAAAATGATCCGGGCCACAAAGCCTAGACATGGCCCGCTCAAGGCAGGGCCTACGGGTTGGCCCGTGCATAGTTTTGGGCTTGTAACTCGCCCCGGCTGGGGTCCGAAGTCCATTAGGCCTTAATGGGGCCGGCCCAGACAATGACCGGCCCATGGCCAACCCTAAACTTGCCTTTCCCAATAACTTTATATTTAAGAAGATACCTTTAATGCGAATCAATTGAAAGTCAATTTTATTTAACAATCTTTTAACATAAAATAACTTAATTACCCCTATGTTATTTAATCTTAAACTCTTTCTGATCTAATTAAAAAAATTTCACACTACATTTAACTAATAAACATTATAACAAAATAAAATAATCCATTGCATTCTTTTTTTATTCTTTCTTATAAAAGACAAGTAAATTTCTTGTACAATTGGACATGTTTCTAAAAAATCTTTTAAAATTTAAATATATCCAAAAAAATCTTTCAAAATTTAGGAATACTATTTTTTAATTAAATTTTGTTATTGACTTTTAACAAAATACTAAAAAATATAAAACTATAATAATTTAATCATTTTTAAAGAAAAACAATTTTTTTGTTTTGTTAAAATTCAGGTGGGGTGGCATTGAAGATTTGAAGGGTTCTCCGTGTCATCATCTTCCATCCCCTCCTCTCTTATATTTGGGACTTTGTACTTCTATTCTATTTAATGAATTTCCAAACAAAAATTGAAGTGGGGTTGTGATAAATTTTAAAAGATGAAAAAGATTTAAATATTATGAATATAAAGACACTTTAATCTATATATATACTACATATAAAAATACCGCTTCTGAAAAAACATTCATTTGACTATACTCTTATCAATATATGCAATTCCATCTCCATCCCAAATGCATTGTTGCCCGTTCATTTAACATCACGTCTCTTCGTCTCCCAAGCCGTTTTATCTTCTTCTGATACTATTACATTTTGGTCTTCATCTTCTTCTTTTAAAATTCTCTTCTTAATTTATCCCAAATCTTGTGTCTTTTCCTATCCCTCTTCCTTCTCTACCCCTACGTTTCATTTTCTTCCTCTGTTTCTTGTCGATGTTCCATGTATTCGAGTTGGTGATTGAATTATTTATTTATTTTGCTTGATTGATAGGTGTATGTGATTTGGTTGGGGAAATATCCCTATCAATCTTTTTGTTGTTCATTTCATATATTATTGTGTTTTGGTTGGTCATAATGCAAGGATCTTTGCTGTCACTTACTTGAGTTTTCAAGTGTAATGAACACCACTTATATGTTATTATCTTTTCTATTTTTTAAAAAAAAAAATAATTGATGACGGATTGATTGAAAGACTTGTTTGATTTTATTATTGGAAAATTGGGGTTTTTAAGTGTTTTTGTTATGTTATTATTTTAAAAAAAATATTTGATTGCACGTTCTTTACTGGGTTTTATATTCTCTTTTTTTTTTGAGAAATTTTAAAGCTTTGATTTTAGAAAGATTTGGTTTTCACAAATCATATTGTTTTGTAGTTTTAGAGTGTTGATTTTATGGCATACATAATTGTTGGTGAATGAATGAATTAGTGGAATAAAAGCGGGGTATTGTTACCAAAGTGTAAAATTTGGATGAATCATAATGTTTTGTGGCTTTGCAATTTTGCTTTTGTGGCACACATCATATTGATGAATGAATGATTTTTTGAATTAAAAACAATTACATAATTTTAATTAATTAAGAGCAAAAAAAATCTTTATTTTTTTAAATGGGATTTTATGCTGCCTTTTGGGTTGGAATTCTGGTGACTTCATATAACAGAGCTATAATATTCATGAATGAAGAAAAAAAAATAGCCTAATAGTTTTGCTCGACACAAGTTACACCTACATAGAAAGAGTTGGACAAGCAATCAGGGCATTAGGTCATTCTTCTTTGTAAATTGAGGAAGGCAAAGACTTCCCATTGAGCAGTCCAATGATCCTATCACCCTTTGTTGGGATGCCTTTTTTTAATCAAATGCTGGAGACATTTTAAGTGGACTCCTTTTTCATAGTTATCACAAACAAGTAGGCTATCTACATTATCAATGATGATGAGGTTCTATCATCAACATCTCTGATACAGCCATCAACGATGATGCATGCCAACCCCCTGTTCTGAACCAACTACTCGAGGTTTACCCCAATCAAGGCACATCTCATGTTTCCCTCTCCATCGATGACGAGAAACCTTCCATCCCCTAGCATCTCCAGAAGCTCTCTCACCAACAGATTGCATCGACTTTATCACTAAGGGTCCGTTTGGATGGCTTCTTTTTCCACTTATGCGATGTCGACGCAAAGAAACTCGGAATCCCTCACCCAAACACTTCTCTGCATTAGGGACATGAGTCACCCGTGTTTGCGGTGATAGTGTATTTTGTTGAGTTCCCCCGACGCCCTAAAACAATGATTCAGGGACGCATTGACGCGGCCCGCCTTGACACTCCCTTCAACCGCCGCGTATTACAAATGCAGGATTTGGCACCCCTAATCCAAACACAGCCTAAATTAGGATCTCTATCTCTTTGTGGGTATGTTGGGATACTTGCAAGTGGTGGGGGCTTTAGCTTTTGTTTATCAACATCACATGAAATTCAGATTGTTAAACATATAGATCATGTTTTTAATTTTAACATTACTTTAGAAAATTGATGTCATATTTTCTTGTGCATCATCTATGGTATATTTCATGTATTGTTGGATCTACACAACTTCATGAAATTTATTCTCGTGCAACACACATGTGCATCAACTAGTCATGTTTAAGTTACAAGATTGGTAAAAGGATTTTTTTTGTTACAATCCTTAAAATGGACTGATTCATGTATTTTGAAACTTCATTGGATGAAGGTACAAGGCAGAATAAGCATTGATAGGGGGAAAATCATGTTTGTTTAAGGGGTATAAATTGGTATGGCAATGTCAGTATATACATGTATCACTCAGCATAACAATTCTAGGGTTCCTCTAATATAGGCTTATACCACTTTATTCATGCCTCTAAAATAAGTAGAAGGAAAATGATTCACAAGCCCCATTATATAAGCCTCATGTAAGCCCCATGAGGTGGCATAGCTTGGATTACCAAATATATCCCTTAAGTGATTTTTGGTAACTTGTCAACGTAATTAATGGTGGACAGTTAATATTGCCGCATACGGAACTGCGTGTGGGGGGTTGGGCATTCAAATGTGTTTTTTTCCTTTTTTGACTTATCACAATTGAATCATTGTGAAATAGATAATTACAAATAATTTAAAAGTAATTTACATTTTACATAAATTAATTACATTGAATGAAAATTAGTTACATTGTATACAACAGTAACAGCAAAAAACAAATAATTATTGAAGAAAGATAAATCATAACATACACAGATACAAAACTAATAAAAGTTAAAATTATTGAATTAAAGTTAGTTACAGTTTAAAAAGAGTTACATTCAGCATAACATTAATTAAACAAACTGAATATACATATTCCTTAAAGTTGTTTACATTCCTCTATTAGTTAGTTACATTTTCTAAAACGCAATTAATGTTGTGTATCTTCTGTCTTTTGGTTTCTCTATCTTTTTTTGACATGCAACAATTGATATTACATGTCATATACATGTAAACAACATACTCAAAAAGTCATTCTAATATCGAAGACTCCGCATACATAATAGAATACACACATACAACAGTTATATATATATATATATACAAAGTTAGTTACAGTTCAAAAATAGTTATATTCCGTAACTTTAAACAAACTGAAAATACATATTCCTTAAAGTTGGTTACATTAATCTAATAGTTGGTTACATTATCCTGCAAAGAAGAATAAACTTGTAACATGTAATTACCGAACTTCAACATACATCAAGTTTCTTTGTCAAATAAAAGTCAGTTACTTTTTCCTGCAATTTGAAACAATATCCAGCAGCATTTTTACGTTACAAAAGCAATCTCATCTAAATTAAAGATGCGGAGAGCTAGAAAAAATAACAAAAACATCATATTCATGTATTTGTGTAATCGTGAGAAATAACAAAGCATTTTTTTCAAAAACCAAAAAAAGGTTGCGTACCCATTTTCTACTGGCATTCAATCTTCTAGATGAATAAATTACTATTGAAATCGAAGCCGCAATGAAATTTTAGGTTTTCTTCATCGTTTTAGGTGAAAGGGGGATTGTTTGTTGGTGTCATTTTATTTACAGATCTGTTTTTAGAAACCCTACAATTTTTGAAATGGGTTTTGGATCACCGAGAGGGACGAGAAGACAAAACGAAAAAAACGCAAAAAGAGAAAAAATGGAGTGAGAGAACGTGTGCTTTAATGAGGGGTAGATTTGTATCTTACTTTTTTATCCTTTTATAAAAATCAACCAGGCAGCCAGTAACATTTTGAGACCTCATAGGGCCTATGGGAGGGGCTTATATAACGGGGCTTGTGTAGCAAAGCTCTAAGAAGAAAGTATGAACTCCATATTCAACACTTATCTTTCATTTATTCTTAATCTATTTCAGGTTAAATAAGCAACAAAAACTATTTTTTTACATTTTTCAACAGAAATAACTAAAAACACAAACAGAAAATCTCTTGTTCTTATAAAATTGTTATCTATATTGATATAATTATCTATTCAGATAACTCAATTCTTCCATCCAAACGGGGCAATTAGACCGCATTAAAAGTTTGTTTCGTGCATTCGTCACATAATATTAAATAAAGACTTTATATTAACCACTTTAGAATTAGACCACATTTTCAGCGACAACACAATGTCTCATGTTGAACAAAAAAAAAGGGTAAAATGTATGTGGACCTATGAAATTTTCTAAACCTGTATAAACATCCCCTTATCATTTAAAAACATGCAATTACACCCTCCTGTAATTAGATTTTTCATTAAAATGAGATAAAGTATGATTTTGCCATTTTAGTTAATTCTTTATCATGTTTTCACATTTTGGGTGAGTTATTTTCATATTTTAATTAATTATTATGTGATTTAATTCTTACAAAAATGCATCCAGATGCATTTATAGAGTTAATTATTAGATAAATTAATATTCATGAAACATATCTAAAATTAATTATATAGATATTTAGATAGTTAAGGGTAAAACAATAATTTTAAATTATTTTTGTTACATCCTAAGGGAAAAATATAATGACAGGGGATGTAAGTACATACTTTTAAACTTTAGGGGGTGTTTCTGTGGGTTTTGAAAATTTCACGGGGTCCATATACATTTTACCCAAAAAATGTGACATGGTTTATTACAAATTGCCCCAAACCTTACAAAAAAAAAAAAGAGTCCATGTTAATTTTTTTTTTTTTGGGGGGGGGGGTGGTGGAGGTAGACAAGCTGCCGCGGTTTTTGTTAGAGAAGTGTCGTAGTAAAAATTTGAAATCAAGAGCAAAACAAAGTACATAATAAAAGCACAAGAGATTTAACATGGAAGATGGGGCAAAGAAAGAGAAAGAGAGCATGATAGCATATGAGGTTTTTGCTTGACCCTCCAAACAACATGGCCTATATCTCGATATATAATTGACCCCCTCTAAAGCACATGAGCTTGGCACCCGCGAGCCCCCGTTCCCACGCCTTAACGAGATCGGATAACTCCTCTCAAGTATTTTCGGCGTGCGCCTGCTGGGCTTTGAAGATCTTGGCATTGTGCATCTGCCATATAGACCACGCCATCGCCGGTATAATCTTCTGTTGGAAACTACTTCACGGAAGTCATCAATAAAATACGAGATCATACACAAGACGGAACATAATCATACAAAGAACACAAAAAAATATGTGGTTCAACCTAGGCCCACATCTACGGGGTAAAAACTGAGAATCCACTATAATAGTTGAGATACAAAAAATGTCTTACAAACTCTTATAGAGTTACTCTCCTTTGAACCCTCATAACCTCTCTCATATGAATCTCTACATTTTGTCTATGTCATGCCAGCCAAGTTTTGCTTTGGAATCCTAGGAGGATATTTATATAAATAAATAATTTTCTCTTTAAATAATATCTTAACAAACAAATCTGTTTCCCTCATTTTAAGATATTCATTTTATATCTTAATTAAGATCAAATCTTAATTAATTACCAATTACGTGTCTACTCTAATATGGTTTCATCATAGCCATTCGATGTTGATACACTTGATCGAGACATAATTCTAATATCGTCAAGGCCACCAAAGCAGCGATACCCTACTAGCTAGACAAGAATGACAGTCAGCTAAGGAGCGGCTCGCTTCTGCCTGAAGGAGATGGAATGGAGACAAAAGTCCTTGTTAAGTTAATAAAAAAAAAAATCCCCAATTTTTTGCTTTTTTTTTTTTTGTGAACAGTTAGATTTTGTTTAAAATCAAAACAAAACTTAAAACAAATGGGTTTTTTGCATGTATACCCTAAAAAATATGGTATTTATTTTTATACCATTAGAATTTTTCTTAATGTAAAAATATGCCACTCTTTTATCTTTCTTAATAAAAATGAACCTTAACTATAGTTAGATTTTTAACCAAGAAATAAAAATGATAAAAATAACCTTAATATATAATATTTTTTCTCATAATGTAAATAATTAGACATAATAACCTAATTAATTTTATGTTCTTTCTAAATCAATCATAAGTCATTCAACCTTATCCCTTGTTTCATTTTCTTCCAATCAAGATCTAATTTTCTAAAAAATTTATATTTTGTAATATATATTATTAATTGTTCTCAAAAAAATTTTAATTTTATTTTTATTAATATAAGTATTAATAATTATTATATCTTTACTAATAAATAGTTTGTATGATTAATTTTTATGTTTTTGGATTTTAGATGAAATTTATGATTCTCATGTTAAAATTAATATTTTTTATTTTTATAAATATTGTATCTGGTAAGGTTAAATATGCAAAAAAAAAGAGAGGGTAATTTAGTCTTTTCTCTAATACTTTAAATGTTTTAATAGAGATTTGGATAGAAGTTAACTAGAATGGTAAATATGCATAAGTTCTACATATTTTAATGACATAAAAATAAATAAGTTATTTATAGTGATATAAAATTAAAAAGCATGTTTTTGAGTGGTATACATGCAAAAAACCCGAAAAGAAAGTTCTCTGTCAAATATCAAAAGAGACCCCGATTGTTCTCTTATTAATAAAACAAGTCCCTAATTTGTTGCTATTTATCGTGATCCGTTCGATTTTTGCTTCCCCAACACGTAAATCTACTGGTCTTAAAAAAAAAAAAAAAATCAAAATCAAACCAAACCACACCAAACCCGACTCTTGATCCGATTCGTTTCAAAACAAGCAAAGCAATCCTCATCAAACAAAAACCAAGATCTTCAGAGAGAGAGAGAAACCACAATCGAAAGATCACAACTTTCGAATCGATCATATCTCCCTCTCTCTCTATAGATATGGAGAACACCAAGGAGACTCGCCCAGTCGACAAACCCGCCGCGGAAGGAGAAAACCCTAACCCTAACTCGGCCTCCTCTGATCCTGAACCGGAGATGGTCGCGGCGGTGGCGGCGACTCAGCCGCCTTCGAGGACGCCCTTCACCAGCCTCAGCCAGGTCGACGCCGATCTCGCTCTCGCTCGTGCTCTCCAAGAACAGGTGCCCCTCCCTCTTTTGCTTTTGATCCTCTGCAGTTAGGGTTTCGGTCATGATTCGAATTTCTGTGTAGGAGAGGGCGTATATGATGTTGAGGATGAACGGTGGCGGGGAGGATGTGAGCGACTATGGGAGCTCCCATAGCGGGAGTTATGAAGAGGAGGATGAGGAGGAGGAGGAGGGGGAAGGCATCGATGATGTTGATGATGAAGAGGACGAGTTTGGGGAGGGCCATGGAAGTGAGGGATATCGAGATGATGAGGATGCTTTTGATGCGAATGAGGACGATGACGATGAAGATGATGTTGGGGATGTTGATCCGTCCGCGTTTGATAGCGACGAAGCGTATGCGCGGGCGCTTCAGGAGGCTGAGGAGCAGGCCGTGGCATCCCGGTTGATGGCCCTCACAGGATTTCATGACTGTATGTTTCATGTTTTTTTTGTGTGTTTGTTTTTGTTTTTTGTTTTTCTTTGTTTTTGAGTAGTGATGTGTTTCTTGGATTTGGATTTTTTTAGGGGAACCGGAGGATGCTGAGGAACACGGAAGCAATTCCCAGGTGATTTTGCTCAGCTGTGCATTTATGCCATTGGCTTGCATTTATTTTTTAAAATTGACTACATTGTTAAGATTTTTAAATTTATATGCATAATTAAACGTTTTTTTCAAATAGTTTAGTATCTTGTACTTTTAGTACTTTCTGCCATATAGAATTGACACAATCTTTGCTTTTGAGGCTAAGTTTTATTTCTGAGCACCTTGATGATATAAATCCTTGCAATGTAAATGTCAGCTTTTGGATGATGAGTTATCATAGGTTGGCCTATTGGAGATATACTGATATACTCATGTATTGGTGTTAACTTGAAGTAGAAGAACACATCAAGTTAATGTTCACCCAGACTATTATTTAAATTCGGCAACACCATTTCAAAAGAAAAAAAAATGCCAACATGACGAAGGCGAACAATCTCAAACCCTATCGTCTTTGATCACATTAAATACCAACAAAAGCTCGATCCTCGGCTATGTATGCTAATATGTATAGCGTCTTGATCAGTGTTATTGAGGCGATGCACCTTGGTGTGCTTCAGGCAAGAGATAAGGCAAGGCAAGGCGCACCTCTTGTGCCTACCTCTATTGCACATCACCTCCCATCAAACATGCAATGCAACTTTATTATCTTTTCCCCTCATATGGGGTGTGACATAGAGTTATTCACCGTTGATAGCTATACAGGGATTAATAACACTCCATGTAGAAAAAGCGAATTTTTGTTTGGTTGTTTTTTCAGTTATTTCATAAAAAACACAAAAGTGATTTTTTGTTGTTTGATTTACCTTGGATAATGTGAGGATAACTAGTGGATAATTGATGGATAAAATTTTATGATTTTTAAATGACAATTATACCCATGCATAAATTGTTTGTGTTCGAGAATAAGTGTGAGAGATGTGTGTGATATGCTAGATGCGAGATGTTTTTGGAATGTGTGTGAGAGTGTTATGTGAGATAATTTTTTTAAATGATATAGAAGTCTGTTTATCTATTAGCATAGATAACCTCTGATATGCAATTTCAACCCCTTAAGAATAGTTATCAGGCTTTATCCTAATTTATCTTTAGTCCAGACATAGTTATTAGGGTTTATTTTTCCAAAACAAACAACTTTTTTTCTTTATTCTCCCTTATTCCATTTATTCCCTTGTTATGCCCCACCCCAAACAAGGGGGGGGGGGGGGGGGGGGGGTTTGTGTTGTGTATTGTGTTGAATTTGGACCTTTTGCGCAATGGTGAAACTTGAAGAAAAAGGTATGTTCTTTGGTTGTTTCTTAACCATATATTTTGGATGTTGGACTAGTTAACCAGCTGACTATTTTTCTATTTCATTGTTCTCTGCTTGGAGCTATCTTGTTTGCTAAGCTACCCTAAGTGGGTAAAAAAAAGGAGAGGGTAGCTCCATGCTTCTTCCTCTGCTGTTGCCCCATGGTTGCTCAGCAGAAAAATTATGAAAGAAGTTACTTATTTTTCTTCTTCATCTTCTATGATCTATTTTCTGCCATTTCTTCTTTTCTTCCTCCTATTCTTTTGTTTTTTCCCAATTAGTTTTGTCTCAGTTTTTTCTTTTCCTCTTCTATGTCCATCTCTTTTTTGTTCTGCTGCTTTTTTGTTTTTTTCAGCTTTCCTTCCATATCTTGCATTTTTCTCTTTTCTTTTTGTCAATTTTTTTTTTCTTTCTGCAATCTTCGTATTGGGATACACGACACTCATACCAATTTGAGTTAATATGATAATTATAATTTTAGAAATTATAGCCCAAATGCATTTTGCTTGAAGTACGGATTATTTTTCGCTGTCATTTTTCTAAAAATTTTGTGCCTCACTTCCCACAGATGTGTGGCTTCCTTTGTGCCTTAGGTGATAGTTGTCCCTTGCACCTTGATTGCGCATTGTTTCTTTAATGACATTGATATAAATAAATGTCAATATGGCTAAATTAGTGTCCAATTATATGATGAATGTTGTATGGCAGAATAGTTCACACGAGCAAAATTGTTTATATAAAAGGAAAACTGAATTCATCATAAATGAATTATCCAGTTGTCTCTGACAAACACCATAAAGACCATAATTTGAGAACATAGTTAAGAAAATCATAGGACTATGATAACCATGTTTGACACGAGAGTCTCTGAGAGGAGAGCGCTCAAGCAATCTTTTTGATAACCTCTCACAAAGAATAAAATAAGGTGAAATTACAAAATACTTTGCTTTCTCATTCACTCATTTCTCTCTGTCTCTTGCTAACATTCTTCTGTTTTTCTTTTCTGCATGACTATTCTGTTTTTCATCTTCTGTCGCCCTCTGTTTTGCTCCCCCTTTCCTACACATAATGAATTCCCTTTATACTCTTTACGCTTTCTCTATAACAAGTTGCCTAACCAGCAAGTCTTTCTTCACTCCGTCTTCCAAAGTACCTTTCTTCCTTTTCCATTTATCCTCTTTCTGAATCTGAGAACCTCTTCTTTTGTTCTCTATGTATTCTCACTGAATGCAATCTCTCATCTATATCTCATCCGTTACTACGAGCAAGGCTGATTTGATTTGAGGTGCTGATCATCTTATGGCTATTATGAAAGAAATTAGTGCCTTAAAATTTATTGATATCTTTCAAATTTAACTTATATCCAGAGAAATGACAACTGAGATATGTTTCACGTCCTCTGCATTATTGGTACTCTCTCCAATGTTTGAATTCCTTGAAACTTGGTTTCAACTTGTTCCCAGTGACCTTTACTTGAATTTTCCTCTTCTAAATGCTCAATAAAATGCAACACTTGATGTAAGTTCCATAGTTAGTACTGAGCAACCCTTTTTCCATAATTTTTGGCAACTTGCAATCGTAGAAGACTGAGATTTACAATTGTGATTGTGTCGCTTTTATGAGTGGGTTCCATGTTTTTTGGTGCATGAATTGTGGACCTTTATCACTACACTGGCCTTAGTTTTAGCTTCAGTTACAAGCTGTCTCATCTTGCCATGTGTTTTTTTATCACGAAGAGACTAGGTAAATTTGAATATATGTATGGAAAGAGTGGGATATTCTTTGATATTTATCAAGTCATGATAGAATAAAAACTTTAGCTGACTTTGTAAGAATGCTTTTTATTTACTTTGACCAACAAGTTCAAGAAATGCTGCAATTTTTCTCTTTTATCAATCCTTATTTTACTGGTTTCTAATTTGTGGAACTTTATTTTCCTGGCATTGCATTTTCCTTGTATCAATTTAATATGTTGCTATGAAGAAGCCAAATGCCCTGGTTTACTTGTTTTCACGATTACTTGCTAAATAAGTTTGTCCTTTGTTTGCTTTGTTGTTTTTGTAAATGTGTTCTGTTGGACTTATCAATGGACCATTAATGTTTATGGTCAACTCTATTGTTTCGTGCAAATGATGTCATTGAAGATGTTATGATTGTATAGGATTAGTAAAGCCGTTCTCAAAACACTAGGGGAACAGAATATGTTGATCATTATGTATTTCATTGTGTTGAGCAGAAAATAGATTCTTGATTTTCTCTGAGAAGGCAAGTGAATGATAATTGCCGAATGCTATGTTAGCCATTGATTGTTTCTTTTTCTCATATATATATTTCTTTGTGTAGTTGATTATGGTCGGTTGTTGGATTTTCTTAAATGTTTTGTACTCTTAATATACTTTGGAGTAGTATGACCATTATTATTGTGAGAGCTTTGTGGACTGGGATATGTCTGGCATCATTTCCTATCTACTCTCTATTTTCTTCCTGTGTTGCAGTAATGTTCTTTTAGCAATAAATTTTGGTGACACTTTATTCCTTAAAAAAAAATCTCCATGGTCATTTGACGATGTTTGTTAGGATTATGCTTCTTGAACTTTGATTATGTGTGTGCACTCTTCCACTTTTGAAGCATCATATTTCTGGCTGCGACTGACCATTGATGGCATCTTGGATAATTATATCGACAATAATAGGTTATGTCATTGTTGAAATTTTGCTTCTTGTTAGATTGGGAGCATTGAAGTATCTGGGAAATATTTGTCCATTATCGGGTGTTGAAGTGTGGTAATTGATATTCTACTTGTGTCTTTTGGAGTTTATTCTTCATCTTGTGTGATTTTTATAATAAAGTGACCAAATGGATTGTTTGGATCATGAAAAACAATAGAGGTCTTGAATTGGAGGATGGCTTATTTGGAGAAACATTTAGGCTTCTATTGTGTTTCTCATAAGGAATTTGGGAATTACATTTTGTTGTCCACAGTCTGTCATTATTGAGCTGGAAAAGGGTTGGGCAATTGTGGTAGGGGTTGTGAGGCGTGGCTTTTTAGTCTTTCAGTTGGTTTCCTTACCGAGCCGTGTTGGGGATTTCATTTGTTTTTTCTGCCTTGCTATTGGATTAACCTGTCTTGCTAAAAAATTTCAAGTGTCTTTCCCCTCCCAACACACTCAAAAAAGAAAGTAAATGAATGGTTGGTCATCTCCATTTTCTCTTTGTAATATTTTACTCCCCTTCTATGAATCAATGAAGTCCAAAGATCTAAGATTACAAGCTAGATTTGTGGAAGATTACAAGCCAGACTTGTGATATGAGTAGCATGAGATTTCTGAATTTCTTCTGTTGAATAATGACATAGTTCCTTAACTCTCCAAGTTGGTTTACTGTTTCCGGACACTTTCGAAATTAATATCTTGGAACAAATCATGGTTGCTTGGGAGATGCCTAGGCCATTTTGTGGCACATACAGGCCTACACGCTTGTTTGCCTATTCAGCCTTTTCATTAGGCAAGTGTCTAGGTTAGTATAGATGTTGTCTGGCTTGCCTAGGCATAATAAATGGGTTGGATGGATGTGTAATGGACTTAAATCCATTTATCATAAATGACTAAAATTGAAACAAATTAATTGTTTGAATTTAATTAAAACACAAAAACCATAAGGATATTGTTACGTACAATCCCTTTTTCAGCCCCAATTCCAGTTTACACGTGTTTTGAATTTTTTAAAAATAGTATACTTCATCTAATGAGGTACATGCTTTTATAAAAACTGAAGCATATGCTCCAATGAATTGCATGGATGCATTTATAGAAAATGTGAAAAATTTCTATCAAAGCATATTTCTCATTAATGTGTGAGTATATGTTTTGGTGATTTTTTATCATTGCATATGAGACTGGAATTGGTGCTGAAAACAAAATTGTGTAAGAGCACCCAAAACATAAATAGCCAACCTACTTTTATTATTAAAAAACTAACCTAACTAAAAAGTTAACTATTTTATTATATCATTCATTGACTCTAACAATGCAACCCCCTCCCCCTCCATCCCACTCTCAACAATTCTTTCCAGCTGTTTCTGGGTTGTTTCTACATTAGTATCCAACTTAGACCATAAATTGGAGGTAGTCATTTTGCTGAAAAGTATAAATTTATTTTGATTGGTCAATATACCAATGGACAAGTATGTCAATTCACGGAGGTCACCAGATTTTGTACTCTTTTTTTAGATAGAGTCCCTGACTCCCTGCACTACTCATTTATATTCTGAACAATCCTGTTGAAGATGAAATTCATAGGGCTTTGACAAGTTTCCATTCTAACATATAAAGCACCAGATTTCTCAACAAGATGGTTCTCAAATTGCCTCCTTGATGCAAGAAGTTGCCTTTGGAAAAAAAAACTTAAGCCTTTGATTTTCAATCCAGTGAATGGCCACTATGCCTTTTTCAAATTTTTTTATGCAAGTTTCCCATTATTGAATAAATAAATGATTAATGTTTTCTTCAGGAGGTTCAAAATAACATTCACCTATGGATGCCATTTGAATACCAACTATCTTCATGCTTGGACCAATTGGTAATTTCCATGTAATTGCTCTTGAATTCAAGACCAGATGCGAGAGGGATACAGGGATTATTAACTTCTGCTAAACTTTGATTAAACTTTCTTAATGGTCATATAGGTCATGACCAATAGAGTATTGATTTTCTTTTCTTTTCTTTTTTACTGTCCAACAAACCACAACAAATAGAAGTACATCACCTACTTAATGATAGGTTTTCCCCCCATCCCTCTTAACACATTCTGCTTTCTAACCGTCTACTTTTCATTTATTTTTATAACATATTCCACTTATATGAAAAAAAAGCATGGATAATTAGAGAATTATCATTAATATATTA
Source organism: Acorus gramineus (assembly GCA_030737835.1). Taxonomy (NCBI): domain Eukaryota; kingdom Viridiplantae; phylum Streptophyta; class Magnoliopsida; order Acorales; family Acoraceae; genus Acorus; species Acorus gramineus. The sequence continues at coordinate 5,247,370 of CM060850.1, forward strand.
AAAAATACATGTATAATGAAGCATCACCTAGGCGGGTATGCGCATGGCTGCCTCAGCAACTATGATTATTACCTTCACAACCTTCTGAGGAAAGTGCCACATTGTTATATCTTACAGGGTCCTCATAATGGTCTCACCAGTAATAGAGGTGTTCTGAGAAATTCGTTGATTTCTGTCTGTTTTTCATGATGGATATATGGAAGAATATGATATCATTCTCTTCTGCCTCCAACCAAGTAATTTTGGATTTTTGTCGCTAAAAAATCTCTTCCTCATTTAGTACCTTATTGAATTGTACTTGGCCTTCTTAAAATCTACTGAGATTTTCTTCACATTGGTTGTTTTCCTCTTTAAATGGACACTCCAAGAGTTCATTTGCTGTGGCCAAAGTCTGAGTAGACGCTTTTGTTTCTGTTTCCTGAGTCCCTTACGCTAGAACATTCTGATGTATAGGATTTAAATGTCACAACTATTGGATTGGATGATTTGCTATAAGAGGATTTTGGTTTATTAGGAGTTTAATTTGAATGCTCCATCTGTGGCAAAAAAAGACAGTATACCATTTTGTATTGCCATGTCATATATTACAGTATGTTATTAGATGTCTTAGTATTTGATCTGAAGGATACGGTCTTGAAATTTGTGTAGACTTCTAGAGATAATACAATATTTTAGTGTTCTATAATGAATTATATCATATTATCATGTAACAATGTGATGTGAAACCTTTTCTCCAAGAGTAATTGAGAGAGATCTTTTGAAATAACATTCCGCACATGTAGATATGCAAGTGTTGTGTTTCTTATCTGTGTGTCCTATTGCAGGACTGGCAGGAAGTCGATCCAGATGAACTATCATATGAGGTACGGGGCAGTTCATTTAAATGAGTACTAACTTCAATTTTTTACTTCTATGGCATTTATGGCTAATTGTTCTTCTATTTCAGGAATTGCTTGCACTTGGTGAAGTAGTAGGAACCCAGAGCAGAGGTCTTTCTGTTGATACAATTGCCTCTTTACCTTCTACCAATTACAAAGCACAAAGTTCACAGGATGGTGGAACTGACCAGTGAGCACACGCCTGAATAATAGATCTTTTTTTTTTCCCTTTCACTTCATTGCATAGTATTATATGAGGCAAGTTTCTTATTATTTTACATAGTGATTATGTAATGATTGAATTCCAACTTGTGCGCTGCAGGTGTGTCATTTGTCGAGTAGACTATGAGGAGGGAGATGCTCTAACCGTGCTGTCATGCAAGCACTTATACCACCCTGAGTGCATAAACAACTGGCTTCAGATAAACAAGGTTTGGATACAGATAATGGATTCCAGAGTTTTATTGTTATTTTGTACCATGGAGTGCTGTCCTTGAAACCCTTGGTTTATTGGAGATAAATTAATTGAGTTGAATTGAATTAGGGGATTGGGATTGAGTAGATATATTTTTTTTTCGAGGTCTTTCTGTTCTGATTATTATCTTATTTATGGGTCTTATAGAATGCATTTTGGCAAAGTTGTTTTGGAAGCAAATGTTCTGAGTTCCTTTCTACTTGTCTCTCTAGGTCCTTGAAATCTTTTATGGAAGAAGCCTAAGGAAGAACTCTGATAGATTCATTTCTCCTCTTCTTGTGAATTTTTTGAGACATCTCATGAAGCCTTTATAGTAAAATTTCTATATGGTGCATGGTGTTTGTTGTTTATTTGGCTTAAGCTTGGTCTCGACAATATCACATAACACATTGAAATGTGTTGTGCCATATAACATGAATTATTTTGATGCATTGTTTTACCTTCATGACACTGATGCGAACATTCATACTCTTCATGGTGGTTTAAATTATAAAAAGAACCATGTGGAATAATTTCTGTATTTAAGTGGAAGAGGCTCACTCGTTTATTATTTGGTTTTTGTAGGTTTGCCCCGTTTGCAGCACCGAAGTCACCACAACGGAGAACAGGTCACAATGATTCCTTACTCAGTGTGGTTTCACTTTTATGTGTGGCATCTGCTGCGATAATGCAAAAGTGGTCTCTTGTATTCTCGGGTAATCTCCCATTACATTCGGTGGTATGTCCTCTTTGTTCAATTGACAGGAACTCCGAAACTATATTATGTGTTTATTGGTCAATAATCTGATTTTATTCCCTTTTCCATAAACACCTCTAGAGACCGGTGGTTAAAGCGGGCTTTATGTATCAGTTCGTTTATAGATTTGTAGTGTCTTTTGTTCTTTGTCAGCCTTGTACAGTCCGGGTGACTTCTCCTGTGAGGGATAGCCCAATTTTTGGCACCCATGGAATTAGATGTATTGTTTTCTATCCTGGGAATTTTTTTGACAGGCATATAGGCTTTGTTTGGTTGGTGATATTCTAGGATTAATTTTGATTACATCTTAAAATCATCAGGATAGTGTGAAAATCCATGGTGGTATTGTTTGTGATTCTGAGGGCCAATATTGGGTGCTCGGATTGAAAATCTCAATCTATGTCAATAAGTTGTTTGGATAAATTTTAAAATAGGGATTGGGATTGAGAAATTGGGATTGTGACTCGTTGATTAGGGGAGTTGGGAATCTTACTCAAGAGGTGATATCCCCCAATTTCAATTCAGATGGATTGAAAAAAAATATATTTTTATCCTAACTTTTCATCTCCCTTAACACATATAAATAAATATATTTAATACACATACACATATTATATATATATATATATATATATATATATATATATTACACACACGCATAGGGTATTTTTAAAAATATATATTTTTTATATTGTAATACATGCATTACTAAATATTTGATTGGGATTGAGGATCTTAATATAATTTTTTGAATCATGTTCCTTAAATAGATTAACACATTCACAATCTCAATTCACTTGGATTTGGAATCTCAAGACTCATGAAATCTCAATTTCACTTGTCAACTAAACAGACCCTTTATTGGATTCAAAATGAATGCAAGAGAGAAAATAGGTTGGTATTAGAATTTAGATGATCGTGTGATGGATTGTTTATGACCTTATTCCTCTCAAATATAACATAATAAAAATAATAATTAAATTCATGTTCCCCGTGTTCTTAATTATCTGATTTTTTGGTTTTTAAACTTTTATGATGTTATATTATATTTTGTGTACCATTACTATGTTATCAATTCTAATATTATAAATACCATGTAATATGCAAATTTATTTATGAAGATTACTACACTTTGTTTAGAGGGCACCCCACCCACATTAAATAGTTAAACAATAGTTTTTATTAGTTTTTGAAATTAACCAAAACCAGTCCATCACATATTGACCTAGTCCACCCCAATTATTCCCCATAAGCACCCCCCCCCCCCCCCAAAAAAAAAAAAATTAAAAATTAACAAAAAAAAAACTCCACCTCCATCTCAAACTTGGACCTTCTGCCCCTTGGTCTGACTTCCTTCATGTCAAGAGAATGTCTACACTTTGTCATTAACCCTGTCGACAGAGCAATTGAACCTACTGTCCCACAGATCAATTGGACACTCATATGGTTGACATTTTTGTTAATGGTTGACATCATGTAGCTTGACAGACAATCTAGAGGATCCTGCTTGTTGAATGATTCGACATACATTGTGTCGATGGGATTGGCTTTGGTCGACAATACATGTGTCAATACATAACCAGGTTTGTTCTGCTTGGTTTGACATTGGTAATGTTGACAGAAGTGGGTATTGCCGTTAGTGACAGTTTCAGTGTCAAACCTAGTAGAACTAATTCTGTTAGTGTAATCAATCCTGGGCTAGTGATTGCTCACAACCTATCCATCCAACCTGTATATTTCAAACTCATTGATGAACTAATTAGGTGGTTTCGAACAAATCCAAGCGCATGATGTTAACATTCAACAAGATTAAAAAACGTTCAACACTAGATGAATTCTCTATCAAGGGAATCACTCACAACCTGATAACCATGGTTATATTTGAATTCATTGAGATTGATTTTGGAAATTCGAACATTGAACCATCATATCAAAACAGGTACCTACAACATTTAATTCAGTCATTCGAAAAAAAAATTCAAGAAACTTCGAACACCAGTTATTACATATGATGTTCAAATTAAAAAATATATATGGTTGGCCCATTTGATGAATGGGTGTAACTAGTGCTGAGACAGATGATGTTCGCGCAAAAAAAAAAGCATTGGGCTTGGTTCATTGTTTCGAAGGATATCATTCCCTTTATCGGTTCCAAATATTCCTCTATCGCGGAACTCTACAATAATGAGGAGTCGATTAATAACACGATGTGATATAATGATTGAACATATTATGTGTATGAACTTACCCAATCCTCGTCTGAAGATCTCTCAACCCGGTAACTGCTGGTAGGCAATCCAAACCGCTTGTTGTCCAGGTTCTAAACAAACATGTGACTAACTCTATCAAACCACCCCATGTATTCTGGAACGATGTCCCATAGCCTTTGCATTCTGGGGACTCTTGATCTTGGACCCAACAAGTGATCCTCCCATTGCTCCGTATAAAGCCCACTGCCACCATGGTCTTCTAGTCTTTCTGTCTGGCCGGATAGGTTCTTTTGGGATTGCTTGGAGGTGTCCAAGTTGTTGAAGAAATCGCTCAAGCATATACAGTTCACAAACTCTGTTGGTGATTAGGCAACCATTGAAGAACTCGTAATCTTGCAAGGGAAAAGAATCTCATATAGTTGAATACGAATAGAAGTCAACCTAATGAATACAACCACAATTGAATTTACAGGGGGGTAGTCGATTAGGATTTTCATAGACAAAATGTCCATGCTCGTGGATTTGTAAATCTTGTGTTTTTCAATCAGGACTTTGGTTCGTGGACAAAAAGTCCAGCGTTATTCGATTGAGACATTATTTCATAGACAAAAAGTCCAGCGTTATTCGATTGAGACATTATTTCGTAGACATAAAGTCCAGCGTTATTCGATTGAGATATTATTTCGTGGACATAAAGTCCAGCGTTATTCGATTGAGACATTATTTCATGGACATAAAGTTCAGCGTTATTCGATTGAGACATTATTTCGTGGACATAAAGTCTAGTGTTATTCGATTAAGACATTATTTCGTGGACAAAAAGTCCAGCGTTATTCGATTGAGACTCCTCATGGTAGACATTTTGTCATGTGTTATTCAATTTAAACAGGATTTGTGAAGACTTTCATAAGTGATGGATTCTTGTGGACTTTTGTGGACTTTAGAGAGAGAAATATAAAGGAAAATGTCATTTCAAAATCCCACCCATTCTTGTGGACTTTAGAGAGAGAAATATAAAGGAAAAGGTCATTTCAAAATCCCACCCAAATGGATGGGATTCTCATGGACTTTTATTCCAGCATTGTGAATATTTCTTCTTTTTTTCTCTTATTCCAGCATTCTGATATTTATTATATTAAATTACATTTTATGTTGGGTATCAATAATTTATGTTGAATTTGAATATTTGAGTTCTTTATTTGTTATTTTAAAATTCTAAAAATATTTTTGTGTTTATTAATAGAAATCCACATGTGAAAAGAGTCAATCTCTGAAAGTCTGTGAAAGTCCATGAGAGTGATTTGTGAAAGTCTACAAAAGTCTGTGAAAGTCCATGAGAGTGATTTGTGAAAGTCTGCAAAAGTCTGTGAAAGTCTATGAAAATCCATAAGAGTCAATCTGTGAAAATCTGCAAATGTCTGTGAAAATCTGTGAAAATCCATGAGAGTCAGTTTGTGAAAGTTTGCAAAAGTCTGTGAAAGTCCATGAGAGTTAATTTGTGAAAGTCTGCAAAAGTCTGTGAAAGTCTGTAAAAGTCTGTGAAAGTCTGTAAAGTCTACAAAACTCTATCACTTAAATAATGTCCACATACTACCCCCCTTAGAATAATTATTTAGAGTCAATCCAATCAACACTTCGAACCAACCATCATTCAAGGGGGTTTATCTTCATTATTTCTCCAAACAATAACAATTTTAACATTTTTCAAATAACTAATCAATACAAAACAATTAATACACTTCAAACAACCCAAATTTCTCCTTTAAACAACCAATACCACTCATTCCATCAACCAATAAACATTAACTTTCTTTCAACAAACCATTTAACCATAAAACCTAAAAATAGGGTTATGTTTGAAAAACAAATATAGAATAAGCAATGGGTATACATGAAATAAAAAAAGAAGGGACATAGCCTTCTTCTTTCAATATGGAGAGTGAAATGGTGGAACCCGGATGCCGTGGATAGGGAGGTGGAACTAAGAGAGGTGGCACAGAGAGATGAGGCATAGACAGTCACCGGAGAGGCCTCTCAATAAGGGAACTGACGCCGGAGGCAGAGATAGGGAATGGAGGAGAGATTGGGGACGGATGGAGAGAGAGGGAAAGGGAAGAAGGAGATGAAAAAAATCTGTGGGGGTGGGGTTGGAATATCTAAAGTGTAATTTATATAGGGGTGGGATTGGTTTTCATTAATTTTGGGAGGTGGGTTAGTTGGGGTGAGTATAATATGTGGTGGTATTAGCCTTCCCCTTGTGTTTATTATACATATGGTGGTTTTATTTATTGTGTTAGTATTACTCATCCTGTGAAATGTGATTTGCAATCATAAAAAAGAAATATCTAGGTGAGTGTTATGGTGTACCTGGTCCAAGTGGAGGGCATCACATTTAAAATTGTGATGTTATTTATTAAATAACAAAAACCAACGCATACATATTTAAATTTTTTTTGAATCATCTACATGACACTCATTAGTTGAACAACACATAGTTTCTATGTGATTGTCACTCAGATGATCTGAACTCTCAATTAATCAAGAAACAAAACCTGTACACTGGTCAGGGCATGCAAAATACTCTGCCCCTGCCTCTCCTAAAAACAATTGACTTCTTTCCTTTCTTTAAATTAGATGAAAAGTCTCTATAACTTTGACAGTCAGTCACTCTGACATACAAAATATTAACCAAATTAACATAAGAAAATGCAACTAAAAATTCAATACTGAAAAGAACACTAGTTACACACACACATCCAAAAAACCATTTCAAAAAACTCTCTCTGCAACATCACCACATTCCATTCAACCCACCTGCTCTCCAATCAAGTCCAGTCCAACCAAAAGGAACGACACCCCCTGAAACAGCAAGAAATAGAAATGCACGCCGTGCTTCGACAACAGACTCCTCGCCGCCGCCGTCAACAGAAGCAGTGCCAGCACCAGCTCCTTCTTCTGAATCCTGTTCTTCTTCTTCTTCTCCTTCTTCTCTTCCACCGCCGACGCCACCATCGAAGACTCCGAAACGCTTCGTTGAAGCCTGACCTTTGTTTCTCTGTCTGCCATTGACACCAGATCAGTCTCCGAGAGCCTCCCTGTCTTCTTTGTCACCACCCATTCATAAGAGCTGGTGAGCCTGAAGAGGCCAGAGACCATGGCCTCAAATTTGGTGATGGACATTGTGTTCTCGAAGAGGAGGTATGGTATCAAGAATGGAAAAGATTGGGGTGCGGGGAGGATGTTGAGGAAGGACATGAAGACGGGGACGTAGCAGACGACCCAGACGGGGAGCTCGGCCTCGGGGACAAACATTGTGAGGGGGAGGATGATGCAGAAGAGTGTGAAGGAGTAGAAGGGGAGGATGAGCTTTCTCAGGAGGAAGAAAAGAAAGAGCAGGTTGGCCTTCTTCCATATTGATATCTGCATGTGAAGAGAGTTTTAGTGTTTCAGACTGTTGGGTATGATATCAGATATTTGATACTATATGATCTACTATGGAAGACAGGACTAGTTACTCATGTCAAGCAACATTTATGATATTACGTGAACCAAGTTTTGGGAAAGTCGGCTAGTACCCCCTTTCTGTAAAAACATGTCAAGGATCAAATCCTGGGTACTGAACTTCCAAAAAAAAAAAAAAAAAGACATTTATGATACTACTGGTTAGATGTTGTTGCCTTAAGTATTGGCTATGGGAAAATAATACATCTCACCCCGAAAGCCGTCCTAAAAGTTGTCCAAAATTATCATATACTCTTTATTTGAGATCATATTACACTTTCATTGATATTCCTTTTGGATTTTTAAAGTACATATAACATAACTAGATAAAAGAACATTTCTTTAACTAGTTGAAGGAGTAAAAGGGGAGGATGAGCTTTCTTAGGAGGAAGAAGAGGCAGTGCAGGTTGGCCTTTTTCCATATTGATATCTGCATGCATGTGAGGAGGCAGTTGTGTTATATGGAATCAGATATTTTGATACTATGTACTACTGATCTATTGTGAAAGACAGGACTAGTTTACTCACGTCAAGAAACATATATGATTTACTGGTTAGATGTGGTGTTGTTGCCTTGTTTAAGTACTGGCTACGGGAAAAATAATACATTTCACCCAAAAAATATAATTTGTCCAAAATTGCCATATACTCTTTATTTGATGTCATATGTGCAATTTCATGGATTTCTCTTATGCATTTTTAAAGTACATATAATCTCCAAATAAACGTGTATGACTCGAAGACGATTTGTGGGGGGATTTTTGGGCCGGGCTTGGTGTATGAAAACTCCTGGATATGAAAACAGAAGCGGGGACTTGGACAAGACAAGATATAGATATAGTGACACGACGAATCTTGAAACATATATTTTGATACTCTTATCAAGAAATTTAAATGATATTACTGGTTCTGGCAAATCTAGATAAAAGGAGGAGATAGATGCAAGACTGTTTTTACATTGTCATTTGGATATTATGAGTGAAATGACATGCCTTTGGGGTTAAAGAGTGCACCATTGGAATTTCCAACCCAACAGGGAACAAGCTCTTAAGACGAAGAAATAAAAGACAGGAAGTAACAATTCCGCTCAAAGAAATGTGACTAACTAGTTACTCATGTCAAGCATCATAAGATATTACTTGTTTGATGGTGTTATTGCCTTATTTAAGTACTGTTTATGAAGCGCGAGACACAAACATGACATGACACAGATAAAGTGCCACAATGAATCTTGAAACACTATTAGGATATAGACATGACAAATATGAGTTTTTTTTGAAGAAAAAGAATTCTCGTCCATAAAACATAAAAAGTTGATTAAATTATACGGTTATGTTCATTATCAACTCTACTAAGATTTTAACATCAATCATCTTCGTGTAAGCATAAATCTTATAATAGTTAATTATAAGGAAAAAATTATAATGTATCATGTGATGTCATGTGCCTATCTCACGTCCAATGTATGCCAAGATTTGAAAATTTTCTTTTTGAATTTAAATAATTATGAGACATCTAACATATGTCCAACGCGTGTCATGTTATGTCTCATGTCTGACATATGTCAGACACGGACAAGACATGATTATTAAAATATGAATGTTTGTTTCATATATATGAATCTTCAAAAGTATGACTTAGTTATATCTATAATTTAAGCAAGCAGAAGTTGCAGGAATGTAATGGAACCTGGGAAGTGAGAATATCAAGAAAGCACAAGCGGAAGAGCTGCATTGGTCCAGAGTGCCATCGATGTTGCTGTTTTTTATATGCTTCAAAACTCTCTGGGAGTTCACATAGGACCTGTTCATACAAAAATAACATACATTTACAAATAGATGAATGTTTGTGCTTGTATGAATTGAATTGCATATTTTTTTAACATCCCCTCACTTCACTATTCTTTTTTTTTACTATTTGAAAAAAAGGAAGATTAGTTTCAAGTAATTTTTTCAATCCTTTATTGTTCTTTTTAAGGTCCCCCAACCTTTTTTAGCATATCAAACACCCCACCCCTAAATTAGGGCTTATATTTTTCTTGGTCTTTCTATCTCCTTTTTATTGCTTACCCTTGAAATACTATTTGCACATTTTTATACACTTTATACATTGTTAACTTGTACACTATTATCCTTTTCTTGCACATTGTTATATCAATCGTGTACATTATCATGCATTTTGTATATACAGTTAAATCACATCTCCAAGTATTCGAGTGGAGTGGGGAGTATAGCCCTTTATGTTTCCTAGAATGCTACATTTCTTATGTATTCCTTTTTTTTCCAATTTATCTCTGTCATTAGTAGTCTATAGATTGGAATAAAATTGGTGGACACCATTTTTTTTAAAAAAAAAAGATATCCCCTGTGCGTTGTAATTTAACCGCACATATATGGACAACGTTGGGCAGAAGGACCTGAAAAAATATAGCCCTAACGCGGGGTGTTTTGGCATATTAAGAAGAGGATGAAAAGAACACTTGGAATAAATTTTTTCAAGAGTCCTACTACATAGACCCTACTATTTAGTCCTCACTGACAAGTCCCATTAGTGTCATTCCATCATTTGGTTGCTTGTTTGATTTTTAAAAAAGGTTAAAAATATAAAATATAGTATTACCCTCATTGAAATCCCACATTTTCCTCCCTTGTTAAACTCATCCCCACTTTTTTTGAAAAACAAATCAATCTATTCTATTTTGAAAAATCCAGTTTTTTCAAACTAATTAAAAAAAAAAAAGAAACCATTAAAAACAAGACTGAAATTCAAATCCCCTATGGGTTCTTGTTAAACTCATCACCACTTTTTTCAAAAAACAAATCAATCTATTCTATTTTGAAAAATCCAGTTTTTTCAAACTAATTAAAAAAAAAAAAGAAACCATTAAAAACAAGACTGAAATTCAAATCCCCTATGGGTTCTTAAAAAAAAAAAAAAACTGAAAAAAACGAAATCATTCAACAAACTCATTTATTCAAAAACACAGAAAAAGGCAGAATTTTTGTTTGCGACCTCTTATTCAACCAGAAAACAATGGCGACAATTAATAATCAACATTTTTTTTTTTTTTTAAACGTTGTTAATTTGATGATTATTTAATTACAATCATCAGACAGTATTTACGATTGGTGCAAAGTTTTTTTCGATTAATGTAGAAATAAAACATAAATCACGATATAAAACGAGAGTTAAGAATAAAAGTCAGTAACATTTATAAAATGTAACTTAATTTCAATAATAATGCAAAAATTGCATTAAAAGTCAGTTACATTTTGTTATATATATATAACAATTAAAAGTCAGTTACATTCCACAAGTATAAGTAACTTTCAAATATAATGCATGTTTATATTAGATTAACATGTCACTAACTTTTGAAAAATAATGTATATAAGTGTAAAATAATATTTTGAAATGTAACTAACTTTCGAATGTTACACAACCCAAGTCAATGTAAAATAATTTAAGATCAAACGTCACATCCAAGAAAAAATTGTAATAAATGCCGGACCAAATGTTGTTTCTTTATTTTTTAATGGTGGTTTCAAAGAAACGTATTTTCATATAAAAAAACGTATTCGTAAAAAATTTTGGAAGAAAAAGGGATATTTTGCCGTGGTAAAAGCTTTTTCTTTAGCTAAATCAGATTTCACCAGATAATCAAAAAGTTTTTTTTGTGCGACAAACAAGTAATAAATCATTGGAATAATCCAAATTGAATGGATCCAAAATGGATTTAATATCTAGCATCAAATTCAATAGTAAAAAATTGTAACAAATGCAAAACAAGGAATGTGACCCATATACAGATAGAGAGATCATATTTTTTTTTTCATCTTATAAAGCAAAAGAGAGAAGACTATTAATTGTAAAAAATCATGGGATCTGATCATCCAAAAAATTTAAAAAATTACATCAGCAACAATTATATCATTATGAGGAGTAATTATCAAAAAAGACAGAAATGGTATAATAGGTATTAATACTTGTGTCCCCTCATATTGCCTATAAAATGGAACCTGTGAATTATTATTATTTTTTAAATAAAAAAACTACATCTTAACCATTCAAAATTCATAAAAAAGAGAAAGAACAAGATAACAAAATCTTTTATCTATCATAACAAAAGTATTTAAAATCCATATGATTTGTTTATCTAATCTAAATCAAAAGTCAAAAAGGTCCAATTCTATGACCCTCATCCCCTTCCCAAAACCAAATTCATATTGGGCACATGATTGATTTTTTTTTTTTTTTTTGAAATTTAATTTGATTTCAATGATACAATGCATATTTAGAGTAATTTTTGTATTTTAATTGACTTCTAGTAGCCCCCTTTGAAGGAAATCCTCTGCTATTGTATGTGAAAGTAGGGGTTGCAAAAAAATTTGCATGAAAGATTGTGTAAAACCCCAAAAAAAGTTACACATCTTTTGTTCGTTTTTTAATCTTATTTAAATCTTTAGAATTTTATGCTAGAATGCGTTTAATAACAAAGAAACCCTCATATAAATAGAGCTAAAAACAGGATAGGGGCAGAAGGGGTGAAGAGGGTGGCGAGTCGGAGGTAAGATTGTGGGGATAAAATCCAAATTCCCTATTGTCCCCACCAAACAATTTTTGTTTAGTTTATGGGAATGGAGAGTGGATTGGTGGGGATAAAATCAAATAAAATGAAAAGATAAGATTAAAGTGAAGCTAAAAACAGGATAGTTGTATCAATGCCAAAAAAAAATCATACAATGGAGGATTGTGAGGCTACCTTGACATCATTGAGGTAGACGAACTTCCACCCGTTTAAATGCGCTCGAACGGCGATGTCCATGTCCTCGACAGTGGTCCTCTCAAGCCAACCTCCAGAGCTTTCAAGAGCTTTGATCCGCCAAACTCCGGCGGTCCCGTTGAAGCCAAAGAAGTTCAAGAACAGACCACAGACCTGCTGTTCAACCTCAAAATGGAAGCAGAGGTTGATGTTCTGTAGCCTTGTCAGTAGGTTCTCTTCTTTGTTGATGAATGACCACCTGGCCTGAACAAGGCCTACTTCAGGATTTCCCTGCATTGCAAGGAAAGACAAATAAATAAACAATACCTTCATAGCTTTAGCAGACCATCCCTCCTCCACAACACCCCCCCATGGCATAGTCATAGAGGTAGGGGAAGTTTGGATATGTGTTTAAATGGATTCGACAGTGAATAAGATGAAAATTCCAAACGTGAAATCAAATGGTTTTTCGAATTTTGCGTCCACACCTCACAACCCGGCGTGTTCTTCTAAAAAAACAATTATTGGTGTTTGAAAAACTGGTGAAAGAATGATTTTCAAACGCTGTATTTTAACCACTACATTTTTAAAATTAGTATGCAACATTTGGTAACATGATAATTGATATAAAGTATGATAAGTACAAAGAAAATTAAAATGTTTTCTAGATTTGTTCTCATCATTGATACAAGCAAGACACGCAAAAGCTTTTATATATATTTGGTGTGAAGGCAGTGAAGACATTTAAAGTTTGTTCTTTATTCAATTATAAAGAATGTGGTAAACCATCCAAATCAAAATGGATATCTAGATCATGAAATACTAAATGTGCAGTAACTTGATGAACAAAAAGTTGTTCAGCCAAAATGTACATGAAGTATCTAATCCCTAGACTTTTTTATCATTTAAGCAAAGTATTTTATGATTATGATGCAAAGGATTCATGAAACTAAAGGACTCACAAAGTTAATGTACAACAAAATATTGACCAGTATTCTATCTAATGCACAATATATTGTTTTCTAGATGTATTCTATTCATTAATATAAATGTGTTACGGGATTATACAAAAATGGGAGAAAATTAAAAAATTCAGCAAAATGAATTATCGAAACGAGAGAGAGAGAGAGAGAGAGAGAGGGAGAGAGATTAATGGATGGAAGATGCCCGCTGTGACTCTTAAGGCGTTATTCATCTCCTTCTGGTGTAGAAGTCTCGAATTGAACCGCCCTTATAATTTAGTGAGCCCTATATTTAGTTGCATGCTCACATGGTATTAGATACTGACTCGAAACTCTATCAAAACATAAGCACTCGGGCTACTAAACTAATATGATATTAGGGCTCATTCTCTAAAACTCTTGTAAGACTCTATTTAAGTCCCTTCTCACTTTTCTAAGTTATTGTTAGAATGGCATTTATGGGGCCTTTATGGTAAGCCATTAGGCAATTCAAGAGTTCTCTCCAAATTCAAGATCTCAAATTAATTAGAAATAACAGACTTATAATCCTTCCATTCATGATTCATTGTTCCATAGTTAATAGTGATGGCAAATTCAATGTACATTATGAACTTTTTTAAATATTGATTCATGTATCCAACCTAGATGTATCATTGAAATAAGAACCTTCCATATTCATTACCATAAATAATTAAATATGACTCATTCCCATCTAAGTACATCATAGGCATGAACCTTGAATACTCAATGCCTTAAACACGGTTTGTACCAACCTGTTTATTGTAAGAATCCTACACACATGAACCTTGCATAGTTAATTCTTTAATTAAAATCCAATTTACATATTTTATTTGCCAAAACACATAAGTCATGTCAAGCCCACATTCATGCCAAGCACGCATCCTCGTAACCATTGTTTATGTTATATCAAAACCCTATACTTAGTTAATGGTGATTATTTGAAATTATGTGAGGATTAAAGTTTATAGCAAGTTGTCTTTCCACATATTATAAAACATCTAGTTTTTGTGCACTTATTTGTAAAAATGTGTTTGCAGCTTTCAATTAAGTCTCAAATTTTTTTCCGTCTAAAAACAGGTTTGGCAAACTCGATTTTCTACAAATCCAAAAGCTCCCAAAATCTGTTTTCAAATAAAAAAGGCCTAAATCATTCCCCATTTTTTTAAACAGATTTGAGAGTTAGATTTCCTCAAAAGCTGGGTCTCCCCACATGTTATAAAAAATCTAGCTTTTGAGCATTTATATTTACAAAAATGTGTCTACCACTCTTTTTTTTTTTTTTTTGAAAATGAGTTTGGAGAAAGCAAAATCTCCCCGAACGTGTAAATGGACATAAGAAGATACTAAATCACAAAAAAATAACTGGATGGACCAATAAAAATAAAAGGACTACTCACATTGAAGTGTGGCATTGTTCGTACAAGGAAATCCGGATTGGGTTGGAAGTCGGCGTCGAAGATGACGACGAACTCGTAATCCTTGACGTAATCGCAAGTCATGGCCGACTTGAGATTTCCTGCTTTGTATCCCGTTCGAAAGAAGCGATGCCTGTAGATGATGTTCGCTCCTTTTCGGTTCCATGAATCGACTTCTGCTTTGATCATGTATTGGATGCTCTCCTCGCTCGAATCGTCTAAAACTTGAATCAACATTCGCTCCCTCGGCCAATCCAATTCACACGCAGCCGCGATCGATTGTGCGTAAACCTTGCCAAACAATGATGCATCGTTAGACAATGTATATACATCGTTGCTGAAGAGGTTCGAGTCTCCTATCTGTACTATTGCTAATATGATGAGATTTAGACTAGTTCATAATCATTTTTCAAAAGGGCGTTGTTCGTTAGACTAAGGTCCCGTTTGGTTGTACGTTTGGACGCGCTTTTACTTTTTGAAAAGCTGAAAAGCTAAAATCGTACAGCCAAACGGGACAGCTTTTTACAGAATCGGAAGCTGGATTCTTTTTAATTTTTTCCTCGAAATCTGTGTTTTAAAAAGCTCGGAAATAATGCCTTTTGGTCAGAATCGATTTTTTAAATTGAAAAGCAACTTTCTCTACCAAACATTAAACTCCTTTCAAATATTGATTCCTGAATTTAAAAAAAAAAAACATCCTAAAAAAGTCAAGGTCTAAAATCATCTTAAAAAGCAACTTTATTCCAAAAGCTACTTTTCAATCTGTGTTTCCAAACGGACCCTAAGTCTTTTTTATAGTTTAAAATATAATAATTTTCATTCAATTTGAAATGGAGCGATATACACTAAAAATAAATTCATTCAACTCGTTAGATGATGATATTTACTATTTTTTAAATATAAAAACATATGTGGTCTATGTTTCTGACAATAAAATGATTAAATCTAACATTTTCTATTTTCAAAAGAGAAATGTTACCACAGATTGCAGGGATGATCCTGCTTATAGTCAATATACTTTGATAGCCTTCCAACAAGGTATATATACTTTGCTAGGTGAGTATACACCTAGCTAAAAAAATTTTACATTTGTTTAAAAATTAATTCATTTAATGCATCATCCTGATATATACCTTTTTCATTAAATCACGTATCTTATTGGAGCACATTTATCATTTTTAAAAATGAAAAATACATGGACTGCGTGCTGAGACTGTCCCAGAGACCGTCCCTAATATTATTCTTTTCAAAAACAGCTTTCTTCCAAGTGAATTTCAATTTACAAAAATCTTGATAATTGAGAAAGCAAAATCAATTTCACATTTATTTCTAACATGACCTTCACCAAAGACTAAAAAAACTTAAAACAAAAAAAACTTGACTAAAAAAAAATAAAGAAACTCTGTTTTTCCCCTGCTTACCTCTCTCTCATTGCACATTGGAATCTGAACAAGAACCATTGGAAAATCCAAACAATCTTCTCCACCAAAAGCATCCACACCAACAGTGGGCTTCAACTTCTTGATCTTAATCCAAAAGCATCCCAAACACAGAATCAGCCTATCCACAGACTGGACCATGAACAGAGCAATACAGAACTTTGAGAGCATCTGAACTGATGAAGCAATGTAATTCACTCTAAAGGCCATCCATTCCTCATAAGCCCGACGACCGAAACTTCCGATTTCGGAGGGTTCGATCAAACGCAGGTCCCATGAATTCAAATGGGCTACGATTTCTAACGCGAGACACGCGATGGAGACGACGAGGGAGGCTTTGATGAACTTCATTAGCCACCCATTGTTCCTGGATCCTTCGTTTCTTCTGGAGAAGCAACAGAGAGCTCTTTGAGCTTTTAATTTGAGGACCCAAGTGAACCTTTTTGGATTCTTGGGCTTCTCTTTTTCCAGTATTGATTGGGATTCAGAGGGGTCTATTTGGATGGATGAGAAGTTGTTGAAGTTCTCCATGGCTGATTCTACTGAACTTGGAGCCATTTGTATGTTCAAAAGAATGGAATTTTTTTTTTTAAAAAAAAGAACCAGAGACAAAAAATTAGATCCAAAATTATAATCTCATTGTAACAAATATGAAAAATATGTAAAGGCAAAGAGAGGTGAACAAGAGAAAACAAAAACAAATTTTTCTTCAAAGACAGATAGAGACAGAGAGGGGATTTGGTTTCCTAGAGGAATGAAAGGGAAGGTTGAGGGGATATTCAGTTTCAGAGATTATATATATTGTATAGTCCACAGACATTAAATTAAAAATGACAGGGACACCATCATTTAATACCTCCATATCTTTTTGAGTCACTACATTTCTTTAAAGGATGCATGGTATTCAGTGGCTCTTTGGTTTTAAAACAATAATGAAAAGAGAGGGAAACACAAAAAACAGAACCATTTGTGCCACTGTGTTTAGGGCTGATAAATGAACAAAGGCGCTCGGGCTTGGCTCGGGCTCAGCTCGATTTGAGCTCGTTCAGGTTCGTTCAATTAGACAAATGAGCAAGCTTGAACAATTTTTAAAGCTCGGTTAGGCTCGGGACCTGGATCGAGCTTCATTTTGTATTCAAACTCGACTCGTTTGTGTTATAAAAAACTTGTTGAAGCTTGACTCAACTCATTTGTAAAATCAAAACATTAAATTAATACAAAGTTATGCTCGTTTAGGTTCATGAACTTAACTCATTTAGGCTAAAATTTTATTTTCAACCCCTAAAAACACTAAAATGAAGAAAATGCTAGGCTCGTGAGCTCAGCTCAGCTCAGCTCAGCTCGGCTCGTTTATAAATGAGTCGAGCTTGAACATGTCAAAGATTGGCTCGTTCGGCTGATTTACCACCCCTAACTGTGTTTGAATCTCAGTTAAAACCACAAGGATTCTCTGTGTTGTGTTATTGAATCAAAACACACCATGTAGACGGTGTAAAAACTGTGAAAGTAGTGCATGCGTAATATTTTTGTAAATATTGAAAAAGTGAGGGTAATTTAGAAAATGTTATTTTACTTTCATGTATGTGATTAACCTCATTGAGGGCTAGCTCTATGTCTCGTTAATCACATGTGCTCACTTAACAAAGTACATACCTTGTTAAACTTTTTTTACACATTCAATTAATAAATAAGTCCATACAAATTTTTTTTTTATAAAGATACATACATCATTATATAATATATATTATTTTTTAGAAAAAATTTAAGAATGTAGATTGCATTCGACGCTAAAAATGTAGCTCAGTCTAACATTTTCCATTTTTCAGGGGGTATCATTGCACATGCGGCCCATATTAGACTAAAGAATTGAACGGGTGGGCTAAATCCCACTCACTCTTATTCCCCTTTTCGGATGAAGAACAAGGGAGGAATCCACCCGATAAAAACAGACTAACAAAAATAAGGTGTTGTTTCACGAGAATAAAATTGATAGATATATTTGGATAAGCTAGCATAAGCTCTGATAGAAATTCCAGAGGGACTAGAAAGAGCTATATGTTCTTTATACACTGATACAACATAAAAGTAAAAAATAATGATACACAAGAAAAAAAAAATGATTACGGAATAAGAGAAAGATAACTAAATGGAAATTACTGCTAGCTATCTATCCTTTAATACTCATCTATCCCAAATAAAGCTATGCCGCACCCAAACGGAAGATGAAGTTTTAAACAATTGAAAACGTGTTAATAAATAAGAATTTAAATTCTAAAAAAAAAAATGCTAAATTCAACCATTGAACTCTACAACTTATTTGAACTGACAGGTTCTTAAAATATATAATAATTCATTCTCATTTATCAAAGGGATTTTAGGGTGGTTACATACAAATTCAAAGAGTACCAAGAATTATTGAACATTTTCTAAAAGTTATGGGGAAATTGGAAATTAATTTCAAACATTTTTTAATCACCTATTTGTTAGGTATCTGAAATTTTTTAGCATATGAAAACACCCCTAAGTTTGTGACCATTTGTTTCCAGATCATTTCCTTTCTTTTTTCATTTCTTACCCCGTTGAAATATCATTCGTACATTTTTATGCACTCTATGTATATTGTTAACTTGTACACTGTAATTGGACATTAATATGTGTATATTGTTAAGCATCCTATGTACATTACTATTACTTATCTATTACTTATCACATGTACATCGTTAACTAATCTACACATACGGACATGCAGACAGTGTTTGATAGAAGACCTAAGAAAATGAACGCCAGCGTTGGTTCTTTTTAGTGTGCTAAAAAAAAATTGAGGGACTAAAAAAATAACATTTTTTAAAAAGTACTTGGAATTATTTTCCCAAAATTTTTCATAATGTTATTAATTAATATATTTATTACATAATAATGATATCATAGTTTAATTTCTGTAATTAAACCAACATCCTTAGTCCAGTCATTTTACTGATTTAATATATTTTAAGACATGGGGTTTCAATTATTAACTACTCTCCCTCCCCCTCTCTGTTTCTCAGGAACATAATGGGACTTGAAGACCAGTCAAATTGGATGGCATGATAGCCAAATCATCCAACACATATTTTTACATGATAATGTTACGTATAACTCTATTTTCAGTCCCAATTTTAATTTACGTATGTTTTAAATCTTTTAAAAATAGTATACTTTATCTAAAAAGGTATATGCTTTTATACAAAATGAAGCATATCATTCAATGAATTGCATGTATGCATTTGTAGAAAATATAAAAAAAATTCTTTCAAAGCATATACTTTGTTAACATGAGCATATGCTTCATTAATTTTTATCAGCGCTTATAGAACTAGAATCAGAGTTGGAAAAAGATCTAGATGTAACAACACTCATTTTTATAATAAATTGTAGCCCATACAGGGATGGGTCAGACAATGTTGTTTAACTCAAACCAAGTGTGAAAATATTTAAATAGCTTACATTATTTATGCATAAGAGTTTTTGTCCTTTACTCTTTTTGTTGTTTACTACTCTCACTGACATGAATTTTCTTCCATTCAAACACATGACACTTGTTTTTTAATCTTATTTGACTTTACATATGTTTTTTTTTATAGACTTTAAAAAAAGTTTATAGGGGGTTGTTTGGATATTTCCCTGTAATGAATGTAAAGTTTGAGAATTCTTCACTTTTGAGAATTCTTCACTTTCTACGAAGGCCAAATATAATTTCCATGTCATGATAAGGCTTGACCAACTTTAATTTTATAATAGTTCCCCCACAACTAAACAAACCTTGCAAAACATAGAAAGAAATTTATTCATGATATATATTACACTGTATATTCTTTGCATGTGTGCCCAACATGGAGCCACCTAAAAAGGCTATGACCTCCTCTTCAAGGCTCTGACAATAATATTCGGAGGGCACATTTGTTTTTTAGGGGGGGTTTTCACGTGAGGCTCACCGCCGTAATTTTGGAGCCCAAATCCACTTTTTTATATAGCCGGGCTTTAACCATTGTTTGAACAGATAATAAGAGTTATTATGGAGTATACAGTTATTTCAGCATAAGTGAATGTGATATTGAAATAACATATTTTTAGTTTGATTATGTTTTTAGCTAATTCTCATTGAAAAACGTAAGAATAAACTATTTGTTGTTTGGATGAATAATGGATAATGTTAGAATTAGTTGTAAATAAGTTGATATTGATTATTTAAAGAAAAATTGAAATGATATGTGGGGCCCACATATCCCCATTAGATGAATGGAGGAGAATAGCTCAATTTCAACCCTAACATGGAATCCCAATACTGGTTTATGCATGTTTATTCTGGTATATGTTATCCTAATAGGCTAAAAGGGCTATTCCAACTAATTCCCAGTCATTTCAGTCCCTATTCTCAAACCAAACAATGGTTACGAAATAAATGGGTATAGCTATGACAAAATTGATGGGAATAAACTGGTATTTGAATTTCAGGTTCCTCTTAAAATTGTGTTATTCCATTTAATCCATTCCACTGATATAAAAAGTCGGGGTCTCACTGTCAAATTAAATATCGTCACGTCTAATAAATCAAAAAGATCTATAAATCAAATCATTTTTTCACCTTTTATAAACCTTTATCCACATTTTATCTACTCCTCTGTATCCTCTAACCTCACACCGTTTTAAGTTTTTTTTATGTATTTATTTAATGAGTGCATTCTATTATAAAAAGTGATATATGTATATATATTGTGGGGACATTTTTATGAGTCAAATCAACATCTGTCACGTGTCCTTCATAGAGCTAACACCTCACAAGGCCGACACGTGATCCAAACAACATGACACATTCGTACGTTGATCGTGGTCGACGAGGGTAAACCAAATCCCACCATAGTCTCTCATGTCCCATTGCATCCCCTCGGATCCCCTATTATCACTGCGGACAACAAATCCGAAAGAGGTTATGAGATGACATGGATGGTGGGAGGATATAAAAAGAATGGGAAAGTAAGAGAACTGAGATATGTGCATCATTTCACATAATAGGAATCATAATCCTACAAACAACTGACTTGAACGTCATATGACCTACCAGATCTCAGAGGACATTCACTAGAAGATCTCACTTACTTGACTGGAGCAGTAGCTTGGAGAGAACCACAGGACCCGACCTGATCTGAATCCGAGCAAGGAACTTCTACCCCTCTATATATCTAGATAAATTTTGTACATATTTTTATTTTCTAAAAAAATTTAAAAAAACAAATTTCATACACTCCACTAGTATGAGAGTAGGCGGCTCTGAACTGTATTACAAAATGAACTGAGTGCATCAATGCCCTTTCCCTCGTACCACAGCTCCAAATTCCTCATTCAATTATTTCAAAACTAGAAAATTAAACTCAGAAAATAATTTGATGTACCAAATACAATGGCTGGTTATCATCTAAATCGAATGACGAAATCCTCAATGCTTTTTAAAGAAAAAAAAAAAAAAGCTTTTCTTTCTGGATGAGATACATCTCATTCTCATCACAAAAGACCATCAAGTATGTGCTGATACAATAAAATTCAGTAACAAGAACAACTCCAATTTAGAACATCATTAGCTCCAATTGTATAGTTTCATAAGAATCTAACACAAATACACAGTGCTTGAGAGAATCCACTGAAAATGCTGTGGTAAGCATGAATGGAAGGCCAAACATGTAGATAACCTCAGTTCAGATTGGCTGACCCTAACATTATAGATCTTGCTCATATGATATAACTAGGGTATAAAGCTGAAATGGTGCTTCAATATCATTTGATAACAGATACTGAAATATATCTATCCTCCAACAGCAGTTTAATAAGTTTAAGTCCACATGAGAGATGGATTATGATTTTATATATTATTTTTCCACCCTACACAAGGTATCAATAAAAATAAGTGCATTATCTCTCTCTCTCTTTTATATTACCTTACATTTCGTTTAAAGATAAAAATAAGTGCACTACTAACGTTAATTAAATCTCGTCCTAAAACAAGTTTTATTAGCACTATTCCCCATCCCCAATTCTTTTTAACATTAACAATATTATGATTATTATCTTGGTTGTACAACATTGTTACATACTTTACTGTTTACAACCACGCATATAGTCCCACGTATGTTTCGAAGAGGTATATACCTCGTTAAATGAAGCATGTAATTTCACTTTTTCTATAAATGGATCCATAGAATTCATTATATATATCATGTTATGAAAGTATATGCTTCATTACATCAATTATATACCTTTACATAATCAAAAGCAAGTGCAAACTGTATGTGGGGCTGTAACCGGGGGTTGCACGTAACATTATCCTTTTATCTACTACTATTTGTACCCTATTCCTATTTTTCACTTTACCAATTTTACCCTACCCACATGGTTTCCTAGGAACACACAATACTAACTCTTCTAATAATTCTGTCCACAGGCCTCTTCCCTCTTCCTGTAATTATAATTAAAAAAACACCTTGATCAGTCATTCTTTGTCAATTTTATGCCTATCCTCCATGAAAAACAATTCTAGTTTATTTTCTCAAACCTTGAAGTCTGACCCTCCTGCTTACTGCTTAGAGCTTCAGAGTAAAAAATAATAATAATCAAGATTAAAGGCTCTACATATTCATTTCTGGGCCTGACAGGCAAGTTACTCAAGGTGCAGAAACTAGCTCTTGTGTGATTTAAGACAATGCCCGAATATCACCCTATCTCCAAATTCTACATGCAAACTACATGATTCAGACCCTGTGATGCTCCTATTGAATGTTTAACAAAGATACAGATATCTAGTGTCAGTCCTCTGGATGTTGGGTCATTTGTCACAAGAAATGATGTAGTATTCAATCCCATATCTTGAAAATGCTTGGGAGAGGACCATTGCGTTCATTCTGACTGGACAAAGAACAGTATTGAGGTGCAAAACGCGGGACTCATTCATGGAAAATTGGTGATGAGGGAGTGATTCTGAATGTCTCTTTCTTTGCTGTTTTGGTTTAGTGGTTTTAACGGTTTGGCACATGTTGCCCGTCCTGCTGGGCAAGATATATAGATTCCCCATCTACAGATTGAGACTCATTGTTCTTTTTCTCTTTTTTGGAACTATACCCATTGTGATTCTACAATGAATTGAGGCGGTAGAGTTCCTACCATATTTCAAAAGAAGAAGAAAACTTAAAGAACATCTATTCATCAGAATCACGTGGTTCCCTAAATGACAAGAGAATCTAGTGAAAATGATATATACAAAAATGACATGACATGAGATGACCAAACAGCCAAATCAACCTACTTACAACATGGGAGACTCCCATCTATCAGTTTGCAAGACTGAAAAAATTGCGTGCACAACCCTTTGGGCTGGTTTCGTGAACTAATGCTCCACAATTACTAGGCCTATGATGACTCCAGTCTTCCTAGTACTAGTAGTGGACTGACTCACTATACGTAAGGGGCTTTGTAGCCCGATAGGGCCCTTGTACAAAACAAAACAAAAATAATAAAATAAAATAAAATCTACTTACATAAAAGAGAACAAAATTTGGAACCAAGTAGCGTACACACTTGTCCATTGGGGGAATGTGACAAAGATTTCACACATGCCAGACATGCCATCACTTTGAAAAAGAGAGAGAACATGCTTCAGTTATCAAGAAAAGAAAAGGAAAAGAAAAACATGTGAACCTAGGTCAATTTGGCTTTAAAATTTTAAAAAGCATGAAGAATGATTTGTTCAGCAACTTCTCAGTCATGGCTTTGGCTCATATTAGCATACAGAGGTTTGCAAGAAGCAAAATTTAGGACACGGTGGCCAATGGACACATATCCTATGTCTCAAATGACTGCTTACAAATAAGACATTCAAACTTTTTATTTACAACTCCCAAGTGAATTTTGATGCTATAACAATGCATACCATGAAGCCCATGTAATACACCATTAAAAGATTATGGTAAAAGTACCATTCAATTTAAAATAGAAGTATCCAATTCATATCATCCTTCCTAAGACCACTTCAAAGTCAAAAATTGCTACAATGGCTCTTCCAAGTGCTTCAATGCTTGAGTTTATCTTAAGAGAAGTTCAGAAATACAAGTTAACAGGAATTGGAAAATCATCAATGCTGCTTTGGTTCATGTCTATCTGTAATCCCATAACTATTAAAGAAGTCCATTTGCAAATCTGTCATACTATATACAAGTGTAGATGCAATTTCCACCCATCACCTATCATTCCTTGGCCATGAACTGGATGGCCTTGATTAAGAAATATCATTTAGCAATAACTACAGTAAAGTTTCTGATAAGAGAGAAATGTTTAAGAAATGCCCCACAAGGTTTTCAATATGTTTTATTATTGGTTTAAGGTCTTAAAATTTGGTGTTGCATTTCATAAAGATTATACAAAAGGGTAGGAGTATGGGGGTAAGATATTTCATATAAGATTAGCCATGTTCATTATAAATTTGTATCAACCATAAAGACAAGACATGCCTAAACATGTGTAATGACATGTGTTAAAAAGAAGCTGTAGCACTAAAGGAGTTAGTCCGAAGGCCGTGAATCAAGCATGACCAAGATTCTTTCTTTCAGTATCAATACTGATGGCTTAAAGAGTAAATAAATGAGTGTGCATGCGTGTGTGTTTGTGTGTGCGTTTATTAAATCACCATATTTTGATGAAACCACGAGAAATTCTGAACATTTGTATGGAAATTTCATTGAGGTGAAATCTAAGATATCCTGCAAAAACAATTCATGAGATGGTAAGAAGGTACTGGAAAACAGCAAGTGAAGCAATTCTCAGAAGCAATAAAGCAAATATCATGAAGCAGGTACAGAGTATAAACAACTCCAACATCGTTTTTTTTTTTTTCTATTAGAACAGAAATGGAGCTGCAGAGCATATTATTCAAGTTCAGAATATCAATCAAAATTCAAAAGTGCAGTTGATAAACTGTGGATAGCAAAACACAAATAATTTCCCCTTTCGTATCAAAATTATGTACAACTAAATCCTTCACCACTGCAAAATAAAGTTGAGAGCATAACAAATTTAATCAGATTCCGAAATGTACCAGAATACAACTTCCTGAGATTCCAGATAATGCAATAAATAGTTGTCACTGGTGAGTATTCAATCTTTTCCTTTCAAACTCAAGCTGCAGATGAAAAGAGAATGCAACTCATCAATATATGTTGAAAATGTCTAAAATACTTAGGTCTTTCCTGAAAAGAATTAGAAAATAAGTGGTTACCACTTTCTTCACCCGTTCATTTGCGGCTGGTGTTCCTCCAATTACATTTACAGGAAGGTATGGACTACTGACACACACGTCGTTCATCACTACTATGGTAGTCTTGTCCCAGTAAACAGGAAGTCTGATCATACAATATAGATCCAGAACAGCTTATTTAGATGAATGGATACCATATAAATAAACTAAGAAATTCGAGCAAAGAACAGAAGCAAAGATGATTGTTCATTAATTTAATCATGAAAAGAAAATTTTGATGATGCAAACCACTGGGTCTGGCATCCAATGACTATATGATGACTAAATGAAGTTCGACACAGTTAACATCCATTATTTTACGGGGGAGTGGTTTATTGATTCATGAGTAGTAGTTTGGGTGGGTGGTTCCTTTGTAGATTCCTGATCTACTAGAGACTTTTTGTTCTTTAATTTTGCTTTGTAATTCCCCATTTTGGGTTGTCCCTATTTAAATAGATGATAAAGGCCTAAAATTTACATTAAAAAAAAAAAAACATCCATGAACTATGTTCAATGTCCAAGAAGCAACACATGTTCAAACTTTGTATAAAATTCGTAAATGTGGCCATGTACATTTCATTGGTTAGTTTTCTTTTTAAGGAATCATGATACATGACGTGATGAACACGATTAACATTCCAACTACAAGCATCATGGAAAGAAAAAGAAAACAACCTCACCTGATGTCGCTCATGCACAGCACTGGATCGACAAACTAAAGAACTCAATGTGCATTATTTTGACAAATTGAACTCTCATATGAGCACATAAGCCTAACTAAAAATGCCAAAACACTCTTGCACAATTATTTTTACAGTTCATCTCATATTTCACACACAAACATGCATGCACAACCCGGCATCTAAAAGACAGAAACCCGTAAAAAAAGTTTTCACCAACTACCGAGGGCAGTGACATATGTGCCAGTGTCCTGCTCAGACATGGAGTGTCAAACAACTCAAATGAGAGTCTCATATAGGTCTCCCATTCAGTTTGAATTGACATCCTCCCTTTCATATATCTCTTCCTTGATAAAATCAAATCAAGTTCTGTTCATAGTATGTTCACTGCTGACATTGTTGCATATTTCCTGACAACCATGTATGAAAGTCTGTGCTCGTCTAAATATATACATGGACCTGTCGGTGAAAAACAAATAAATGTCCAACAAGAAACCATCAAAGTATTGACCAGGAAAGCATCACGCATTCATTATTCAAGTACTTCCAAGAACTCAACGAAATACTTAAGATAGCAAAAAGAAATATCAACCTTATGCAGGTTATGCAAAATTTTATTTTATTCAAGGTGAATTTCTCCAACAAAGAAATTCAAGTTAAAAAAGTAACCAGAAAACTTCTAAGAGAAAAAAAGCCAATGACACAAACTGAACAAAGACAGAAGTCAAATTGGAACAGAGAAACCTTTTTTTCATTTTGCAAGAAACCCTTTTTTTTTTTTGAAAATTTTCTGTTATGAATCTTGATTAGAAAATCTGATTAGATGAACCATTAAATTTTGAAGAAGTTTGCATTTTCAATCTCTCTTTTTACTTATGAAGTGTTCTCCAGTGTGATCAGATTTCGTGATCAAATTATGTGTAGTACTGAAGTTCATTTATGAAAAGGTTAGAGAAATTAGTAACCCCCCTTACAAAAACCCAAGGAACTTATATTCAACTCCGCTCTATCTCTAAAATTCTTGACTCATTGTAAAACCATTCTTTGATGAAGTTTACCCATACAAAACCCGGCTCCAACAACCTACATAATCATTTCCCTGAGAGTTTTAACTCTCTTGGGAGGAGGGGCTTTGGGATTGATTAGGTCCACCAATTAGCATTAAAATGCTAAACAACCTTGCAAAATAAAATGGGGAAATGAAAGGAGAAAACGAAAGGAGTGCATAACATAAGGAATGTCCCATCCACACCATCAAAACAAGAGGTCCAAAAGTTTTCACAGATAAAAGCCCTTACATCTCACTCCACAAAACATTAAATCCTCTCTCTCAGTTATAACCTTCTCATCATTAAGCACATACCAGCCCAATCCCTTAAAAATGAACACAATGGAAGCCCAGGTATTATCCGCATAGCATTTCTTTCTGTGAAATAATCCTCATTCCCTGTAAGTCTGATAGCCCAGCACAATATACATGCAATAACAAGAGGAAATCTGCCCATTCTGCTCCTATAACCTTTTCTTGCCGCTTGTTCAAAAATTTAGGATAGTTAGCAAACACCAATGCCTAACCCCCCAGGCTGCACTCACCTTTCCCCAAAAGGCCCAACATACTGCATGTAGGATAATAAGAGCTTTGTTGAGAAGAAAAATTACCTACCATACTACTTATTACAGTTACAGCAAACAGAACCGAACTAGCCAGATGAAAGTTTCTTATTCCCTCCCTTCTACCACCTCAGAGTATTCTCCTCAAATTCTCAAGTATGTTGTCAATCCCTTTTGGAAGCAGGAAAAACAGTATAAAAAAAATTGGTTTTTTTTTTTTTTTTGAAGATTGGTGCCCCAGGGTTTGATCCCTTGACCTCCTTTACGGAGAGGGGAGTGCTAGCTAACTTTCTCAAAGCTCGGTTCGTGAAAATTGGGATGTTAGCGAGTACTGTCTTCAAGAGAACCAATCTTCCACCGAAAAATTCTATGTTTCTTCCCTTCCACCCAGCCAATCTCCTTTCAGCTATTTTTAATCAATGGGACCCAACCCAGCTTGTTAAGACACTTGATTTTTTTTTTTTTTTTTTTTTTTGTGGGGGGGCGAGATACTTGATCAGGAAGTTTTGTACAGATCTGATTTTACAATCTGGGATATAAATTTCTCCCACTTATTACTGTTTGTCAACATTTTAAACTAATTAATTGATGATACTGAGTTTGAAAAAAAAATGGCTTTCAGATTAACTGGTCTAAATGCTGCCAATGACACATTAATCATAAAATTGTTGGCCTTGACTTTTATATGTAGAAGGGGTTAAATTGAAAAGCTAGTGAAAGGGAAGCTCTTCTTACAGTCGATTTTTTCCTCACTTTTAAACAATCAATTATTTGATCTCTCTCAAAGCCCTACATTTACACATATATATTAAGAAAATGGGAACCACTCCGACTAGAGATGAGGCATCTCCAAAGACTGGTAACAAAGAAAAAAACAGAAAAGGAAAAGGGAGACCGGACACTCAGACAACCCCTCCAACTCAACACCAAACACAACCTCCTTAATATGAAGGGAAGAGAAACCCAAATGATTGCTCAAGACAGATGGGAAACCCATGATGTCTCCCACTTCTTCCAAACACTACCTTAGAACAATAAGACAATAGAGCATTATAAAGTCATCCAAATTCATTTAACAAACTCCAAATGTATAACATCTTCCTATTTTCGCGTCCTTTGCATAATACGAGATTTGCTATAACCCTGTGTTGCATGAAGCTCAAAAGGAACCTCTAGTTTCCCAAACACAAGGAACTCTCACTCAAAAGTAATTATTGAAGATGTTTCGCTATTGCCCCAGTATATATTTTAGATCCATCTAGTGCCTTTAATAGATGAAAATACATCCCAGCTATATTTGAAGTTTTTATTTCAAAAAAGGATGTGTCAAAAATTCATAATGCATTCATAATGCACAATGAGCACTTACGTCTTAGATAATGCATCAAATAGGCGTTGAGCTTCGCTCGTGACACCAACGCCAATCCGCTCCGCTTCCATCATTGCTTGCCTGCAACTTATTATGTCAATGATTTAACACAAAAAAACCAAAAACAAAACAAATGAACCAGGAAAAGAACTATAACAGCAATGTTCAGATTTTCCCAATCACTACAATAGACAAAATAAATAACGTAATGGTCCCAACTCCCAACAATCAAATGCAAAGATGTGTCAAAATTATAGAATGGCATCCACCACCTGAACCAAACTTCTCTGCTTCTTATATTACAAAACAAGAAATATATATACATATTTCAGAGAGATCTCACAATTCAAAAAACATCAGAAATGCAAATATGATATCTCTGTTCTTCAAATGATGCAAAACTGAATCTATAGATTTATCTCCATCACCAGTTATTTAGATCTGATGAAGACTGTTCAGTAAAAGCTCTAACTGGTCAAGATTGTGCCTATAATCGAGATTATGGGTCACACTTCTGCAGTCACTTTATTCTTAATATTCCAGTAGTGACTTAATAATGCTCTTCATTTAACCTTGCTGTGGCATTGACAATTCTCGTAACCAAAATAAACCACAACTTTTTTTAAATTTGTGACATTTGAAAAAACCACTGAAGATGTGCTAAATACACCCACAACTTATTTAAGTATTCTTTACTCAGGTATGGTCACAAAGTTTGCTTATGGCCAATATTCCGCAACTCCGCTCCGCAAAGTACATGTACGTATAAGTACATTAAAAGTACAGAGATAATTAAACTATATTCTGATAAATTATTTCTCCTTGATATGAAAAAATACATGCAAAATGAATAGGCAAAAATAAGGATTGACTTCTAAAATAATGAAGAATGTGATAAACCATCCAATCAAAATGTATACGGTACACCCACAATCAAAATGCACTAAACCCACAGTTCGAGGACTGATAGGTACACAAGGAATTCAATCGAAGCACTTTTCTAAATATTCAAAAAATATCAGAGTACTTTGTACCTATGATGGGTACATCCGCACATGAAGTAACAACCTTACAATACATGTTCCCTAGTGCATTATAAACAAAGTTCATGTTCTAATTTTTCTAACTCAAAATTCAAACAGATCCTTAACATCTCACATTAAATATTCAAATGCAAACTCTCTTTACTACCCACATGATGCTACAACAGAAAAAAAAAAACAGCACGTTCAAATTAAATCCAAACATTTCAGTGACAAAAAACCAAAATCAAAAGCAGAAAAAATAAAAGAACCCCCTTTCAGGTTATTTCCAAACATCTCACAATACAAAAAATGAAACAAAAGAGACCCCACACATTGGTGGTCCTCCAAACCCCATGTCAGGTTCTTCTTTGATGAAATCAAACCACAAACATACATGGGTATTCGTACAGACCCCCAATTCAATCCAAAACCAAAGTAAGAAAAAAAATGGAGCCCCCTTTTCGAAGTTTTCTTCCAACGCATCAAAAACCCAAACGAAAACAAACAAAAAAAAGACATGGGTCTTCCTCCAAACCCCAAATTTTACAAAGAAAAAAGAAGACCCAACCTCATCGCGGTCTCTTCGCGAGTTCTCAAACAACCAAGATCAACGAAGCACTGCTTAACATCAAGCGGGTCCTCTTCAGACCTCTCCAACAGCGTGAATTCCCTGATGTACCCGGCCTTCAACAGCCGCACGTTGCGACGGACGGACGGTTGGGATTTGCCGGTGTGGATGGGGCGGCCCTCCTGGATGACGAGGAGGTTGGAAGGCCTGTCGAAGGCGAGGATCTGGCCGTCGATGTCCTCGCCGAGGGTGGTCTTCATGGAGACGATGCAACCCACCGCGAGTTCCTCGCCCTTGATTGATGCCATGGTGGTCTCCATTGTTGAACGTGGTTTTGTTTTTCTTTCAAATATTGGTGATACGGGGTTTCGGGCGGGTT
The DNA here is from genome assembly GCA_030737835.1 of Acorus gramineus. Classification (NCBI taxonomy): domain Eukaryota; kingdom Viridiplantae; phylum Streptophyta; class Magnoliopsida; order Acorales; family Acoraceae; genus Acorus; species Acorus gramineus. The sequence goes on from CM060850.1 coordinate 5,278,711, forward strand.
TAAACCAAATTAATATGATTTCAAGTTGGGCATTTTAAAGTCCTTTTTTAGGTTGCGATTGGGAAACGGGTCTCAGAGTCAGTTTGTTTTTTTGGTTTTGCATTTTTAAGTCCTTATAAACTAAATGATTTAGTGATCGATCCCTCACTTTTTCATATTTCAGTTTAAGTCTCCAGATTTAAAGAATATGTTCCTTTTAGTTCTCCTAAGAGACTAAAAACAAAACCAAATAATTTAATAATAGGTCCCTCCCAGGGACTAATAAGAAACATAATCCTTAAATCTAGGGACTAAAACTAAAATACGAAGAAGTGAGAGAACGATCATTAAATCATATAGTTTACAAGGACTAAAAAATAAAAAACTTTTTTTTTTTAAGTTGGATTTGAAATTAAGTTCATACAAAGCAGAAAAGTTGTCTCTCCATTTATTATGGAAAAGCTAACTTTTAGGCACTAGTTTGCAAAAATATGTATGCAGCTTTTAATCAAGAGCATTTTTTTTTTTTAGAAACAGTTTGAGGAAACACCTTCCTGCAAACTCAAAAACTCTCCAAACTCGTTTTTAAACGAAGCCTATAATTGACCTATTAACCGGTCAGGTCTAGACCTAGACCCAATTATACATGTAATTTACCTGACCCGTTGGACCCCTATATAAAACGGGTCGGGTCCACCCCGACCCGATCCCATGGATCCAAGACCTGATTGTTTTATATATAAGCTCATAGTTGCAAGAACTTGATTGTTTAATATATAGTAAACTTAATAATGCAATGTGCTTATGTAATTTTGATTAACTTATTTCAGTGTTTTGGACAATTAACTTTTGAATTTGTATAATTTGGTTGGTTTGTTACATGATTTATTTTGGGTGTTGTTGTAACTTGTAAGACTTTTAAAAATAGATTTGGTTTTTATGTGTTTGTATTAATTTGTTTTAAATGGTCCGACCTAGGTCTATTAATGGGTCTAGGCATATACATGTTATTTCCATTTACATCCCTCGACCTCTCCAAGTCCAGCCTCTATTGATCTGACCTAGGCCTATCAATAAGTTGATCCAAACCCAACCCGGACCTAACAAGAAGCATAAAGTACCTAACCCGAAAGACTCGACAATCAAAACTGGTCGGGTCGAGTCGAGTCCGGGTTCACCTCAACTCGGACCTGACCCATTGATAGGGATTAGCCTATAGTAGCCAAATAAGCTATTAACTATGCTAATCTATAGTACTAAGGAAATGCGAGTTGAAGGTCGTTAGAATAAGAGAGAAAAATAATAATGAAACTCTTAAAACCCTTATCCTGTTAGGCTGGTTTGACAAAAGGATACGTGGTGGGATAATTGGTAATTGTGAGGATAAGTGGGTGGGGGGACAGCTTATCCTCGTTTAGTATAAAAAATAATCGGGATAAACTGCAGATAGTTGTCCCAATTTTAAAATAAAAATGGAAATATTTTGTTCCACTAAAAGGATAGCATTTATGCCCACATTTTATCCCAATCTTGACAAATGTGATATGAACAAAATTGATGGACTTTTTTATCCCTGAAAATTAAGACAACTTATCCTCAGAAACTTCAGAATTTGGAAGAGTGTTAAAGTGTTAGATTACATATTAGTTTGTTATGATATTACTTTGTTAGTGTGTTACACGTGTTGGTAATCTACCAAACTAATATGTAATCTAACAAAGGCAAAATATTTTAGTCGATTTATCTTTTGAAATCAACAAAAATACATCTATATATAATAACAAATCTTTTTTATCTATTCAAGATTTTCTCTAACAACAAATCAATTTGAATAATAAAAAAAAACCTGCTTGCAATAAAAAAAAGAGAGATTTATTATTTGTTTTTTCTCAAATTAGATTTATTTTTAGTATAAGATTAAAATCAGTTTTTATTAACTACATTGGCATATCGTTTAATATATATATATATATGGATTAATATTAATATTTTAATTGTAACATATTATATAAATATTAATTATAACATAACTAAATATAACACATAAATATTATTTATTCATTATAATAACATATTTGGGATTAATTTGTTATAATACAGTTAAGTTAATAACATATTTGGGATTAAAGTGTTAATAACATTAACACCATTGATTTGATTTGGTTAATAACATTAACAGTAATATGCTCTTAAATTTATATTAAATTTATTTTATTAACAAAATATAGTGTTAATGAAATTAATAACTATATATTAGTTTTTAATAAAGTGTTAATTATAACATTAACACTATATAAAAAATTTAAATTATTAATAACAGTATTTGTTTATATCAATAATAATTTTAATTATATTTTAAAAATTAACTATTAATATGAGAAAAAAATAAGTTAATAATGTTATTAGCGTATTAGTAACATTAGTTCTTATATAGAATATCAATATCATATTTAATATCTATATAGTGTCAATTATATTTAAAATTAATCTTATAACATCAATTCTACATTATAATTTTTGAAAACTTATATAAGTAACACTTATATATTAGTTGTTTCTTAAAAAAAAACACTTAAATATTAGTTTCTAATAGAAACTCATCAGCTTATTGTGGCACCTGGCTTGCTCGTGGTGGTGGGCTTCGATAGTCAAGAGCCTCATGGATTGAGTGAGGGTGAAATGAGCTCCCGCACCATGAGTTTAGTCTTACATTGCCTAAAGGGGAAAGATAATATGTGTTCACATGTGAATACAGTTCTTGTACATCAATATGTATTTTTTAAATTGTGAGTCCACCAAGGACAAATGTATTTTAACGTTTTTATAAAATTTTAGTAAAATTACTAACAGTTATATAATTATTTGCTATTAATTTAATATATTCTAAAATATTAATAAACATTAGTAAGACATAATGTATTTTATAATCAAATTATTATTTATGATATAATATCCATCTAATAATCCAAACAAAAAATAATCTCAAATAATGATCAAAGGAGTTCGCGTGCTATACACGTGTGCATTAACTATGTACATAAAGATTAAATCATTTCATGTTTGGTTGTATTTTTAATTAGTTTATTTAAGTAATAATTAAGTTTTTTTTGTTGTTTGGTTGACTATGATTAAATAAAATATGAATGAGATGTGGATAATAAATTATCAAATATGAAAAAAATAACTTAACATGTGAACCCTTAATTTATAAGAGATGTTGATAGGTGATTTGACATATGAGCCCCTTATATCAATGAAATTGATTTGATTGAATAACACAATTTTAGAAGAACTTGGAATATCATCAACTTATTCTCACATATTTTAACATAGTTAAACCCACATATTTCTTACAAACAAATGTGTTTTTGTGATTATTCACCCATATTCCATCATATTTCCCGCATATTCTGCTACATATTGTTCAAATTTAATAAAAAAAAAATGGATACTCACACTCCCATTTAAACAGTCCCCACACAAGGCTCGGACTAGGTGACACTGGATAGAGTTGGGCCAAGGCCCAGATGAGATAGGGTAGAGCCTAAAAACACACATCAGCCTAAAGGTTGTAGTCCAACTTTTTTTTTCTTCTGTCTGTGACAGGGATCGAACCCATCTCCTCGAGTTAATGGGGGGGGTGTCCACTACCACTATGCCAAGCGTGGATAGGACAATCCCACCTAGTTTTTGAACCCAACCCCTCCATTTTCTATAAATTCCAACCCCCACACAACATTGTTTTTGAGCCTCTAACCCCAACCTTTGTTCTCTATCTCTGTCCCAACCGACCTTGGCCATGTGGTTGGGGGACACTGCCGTTAATGTGGCTTACTTGAGTTTTCTCCGCAAGGTTCAAAAAAAGTGTTATTACAAGCCATGCTTTTTTTAAAAAAAAAACCGCATTAATGGGTTATTACAATCCATGTTGGGTTGGGTTATTTGTGGGCTTTGAATCACAAGGTACTCTAGGTTCTATAGGCCCTCTCTCTTTCACTCCCCTATAGGGTTAGAAATATATGGTGGAACTATGAGTCACAATATCGGTCTTTGTACAAAAAAAAAAAAAAAAAAAAAAAAAAATTTCCTCTCCATTTCTTTGGTCTCCCTCCTTGCCAAGCTCTATGATCATGCCATCCTCCTTTTATCACTGTGACTACCTATGTCGTCCAATGCTGGCCTCACACCTATCACCAGTCTTCCTCCTACCCCTATTGCAGCTACATCAACCCAAGTTGGCAAATATTCAACCTTCTTCTTCTTAATCTTTTTTTATATAAATCTTCTTATTATTATTGTCCTTGGGGCGTTTGGCAATGCTTAATAAAGACGATTCTATTTTTAATTAAACAGAAAGCTGAAAAGTATTGTCAAACACATTTTAAAAAACAGACTTCATTAAAAAGTTACTTATAGTTTTTAGTACAAAAATGTTGCTTTTTAAAAAGCGTAGAAAATACGCTTCTAGAAATCAAGTCTATTTAAACCACTTTATTCAAAATCTTATTTTTTATACGTGTTTCTAAACGGAACATTTAGCTTTTGGAAATCTAGGGTTTGAACATATATCTTCAATGTTGATCTTGTTAATCTTGATACAGTGGATATGGCTTTCATCATACCAAGATTATGGTCAATGATGATTACACTCGGTGAATGGGTGCCATCAAATAATGCTTTAAAACACTTTAAAGCCCAAGCCCACATGTGGTTCTTTTCTTTCTCAACTTGAAATATGGGTTGATTTTGTAAGTATAATCCATAATGAAAACGAAGGAAAAAAAATCTTGATCAGCTGCATGGATGTAAGATGCATGAAGAATATCTCCAACAAAATCTCACCTTTCGGTTCAATTCGATGGCTCTCATTATATTTTTTTAAAATTATATATTTTATCTAATGATGTATGTGTTTTTATAAAATATGGAATATATATTCCAAAGATTTAAATGGTATAATTTATAGAAAATATAATTTTTTTTTAACTAGGTATATACCTCTTTACAGTGATTGAAATGACTCAACTAGATATATATTACTATATTTAGAACCGTATAAAAGATTATGGGTAATAGAAAAAAAAAGAGCAAATGAGAAATTAATTTCTGGTCCTCCGGGGACTCTTGAATTATTTTTAGGTCCCTAGACCGTTTAGATAAAAAAAATTAGTGAATGGAAATGAATTTGAACTTTTATTTAGGTTTCCAAGTTGGTTGGAGTATTATTTATGAGTTCTTTCATTCCATGAAATTTGTTTTAATATTTTTTTCACTTTTGCACATGTTTTCATCTTCTATTTGTGTCCCCATCTTTCTCTTCCATCCACACGGACGACAGCTCCTCCGCTTCCATGCGCAACCTCTCATCACCCTTCCTTTTTCTGACTCTCTCCCTTCTGCCACTCTCCCTCCCGTCTAAACAATATACCAAAACTTGTTAACAATGTATCCCAATCTATTAATAATGTACATAGACGGTGAAGGAAAGGGGTAAAGATAAAAAAAAGTTAACGATGAATTTAATGACAATTATTCAAAAGGACAAGAAAATAATAGACAATGGAATTTATGAGCATTTCCAACCAGGCCTCCAAATATAGAGGGTCCAAATATGAAAGGTTAACTCTTCATATTGGGAGGAAATTCATTTTTGGAGAGTCTTGCACTTCAACTATCACTGTCCATTTTTTCTCATCATTTTTTAAATTTTATAACTTTATACGAAAACTCATCAATAAATATTATTATTACCAATCAAATAATTTTTACTTAAATAGTAAAATAATTCTTGAATAAAACGTATAGGGATTTATTTAAAATCAATTCTAAAATAATTTAATATTAGTCTCATTTTGAAGGTCTCGATGAGATCTTCCAACTATAGTACTTTCTTAAAAATGGATTAGCGGATTTAAATACACATTAGGTTGAATTAATTAGTGTATAAAGTAAAAAGTGAAAAAAATGATTTTGAGTTGGCCTCCAAATTTGGAGAGTTAAACCCAAATCTCTAAATTTAGAGGTGGGTATAGAGTGTGGTTGAAACATACCACCCATTAAATTTGGAGATATGTAAGGTTGGAGTTGTTCTAAGAACTTAAAAATAAGAATAATATTACATTCAGCTCCATTTCCAACTTCAATTCCAGTTTACATGTGTTTTGAATTTTTTAAAAATAGTATACTTTATCTAATGAGTTACATGTTTTTATAAAAAATGAAGCATACACTCCAATGAATTGTATGGATGTATTTATAGCAAATGTAATTTTTTTTTCAAAGCATATGCATTGTTAATATGAGCATATGCGTCGTTAATTTGCTATTGATGCACATAGAACTGAAATTGGGGTTGGAAATAGAACTGTGTGTAATGGGAATAAGCCCCCGGATAACCTCAGATAAAGGGGAATAAGGGATAAAAGGGTGTTTGAAAACGTAGAATAACTAGGGATAAATTATACCAGAATAAAGTGGTATATAAATTCCAACCAACCCCTAGAATTAAAGTTATCATAGGTTATTTCACCCATAAAATATGTGGGTCCACTATCAAATCAACTGTCATCACTTCTTATAAATCAATTGTCAAATCAACTATCATTATTTTTTCATATTTTATAAATCTTTATTCATATTTTATTCATATTTTATCCAAACAACAAAATATTTTTTCTTACGTTTACCAATGAAAAATAATTCAAACACAATAAAATACAAAATCATTTTATTATCATTTATAAAATAATAAATGTATGCTAAAGAATTATTTCTTTTTCCATTTTAAACTGGGGCTTAGAGATCCAGCATTAATATCCTCAAAAGTTAAAAAAAAAAAAAAGAAAAAGAAAAAAGACTACGCGTAAAATTAACTGCACCCCGATCTTCCCCCACGATTCACCGCCCGCGCCGCTCTCTCTCTCTCTCTCTCTCGTGTTTCACTCTCCTCAACAAACCAAAACACAACCCAACAAAAACTTCAACAGAAAACAAAAACAAAAGGGGGAAACTCTCACTCTCACTGTCGCTCATGTAACAAAAGCGAAGTCGATGAGAATGTCGTGTATCATGTGACCCTTCCCCCCTCCCTCTCTCACTCTCTCTCTCTCACACACACACACTTTTTTCACACCGAACAAACACATCTATCTCTTCTTCTTTGCAAAACCAGTTAAAGAAAGCAAAAAAGAGAGAGACCCAGATAAGAAGATATGAATCCGGCTGGGGCGAGGTTCATAAAATGTGTTACTGTGGGCGATGGCGCTGTTGGGAAGACTTGTATGCTCATCTGCTACACCAACAACAAATTCCCCACTGTATGTGTCTTCTTATCTGTTATGGTCTTTGAATTTTGGGGTTGTTTGGGTTTTTCGCTGTTTGTTCTTTGATGATATAAAAATGAGGTTTTTTTTTTTTTTTTTAATTTTTTGATTTTTTTCTTGTGGGTATTCGATTTTTGTGGGTTTGCTTTGAGAAACGGCATTTATATGGTTTGGATTGGTTTTTGATAACTTCTTTTGAGTAATGTATTTGTTGATTACTATTATGGGGATTGAAAAGGTGTTTTTTTTCTTCCAATGTTTCTTTTTGTGGGTATTTGAATTCCATATTTTTCTTTGATTCATGTTTTTTATGGAGTTTTGAAAGAACCCGTTTCGTGTTTTCATTATATTTATCTAATTTGGTTTGTTTTTTCTGATGTTTTTGTATTTTTTTTATTTAAACTGTGGGCATATTTAAAAAGGTACATTTCCTTCTTGTGTGCAAATTCAAAACGTTTTTCAATTGTACTATTTTCATGATTTTATCTGAGTTTTGAAATAGACTGTTTTGTGCTTCGCGGTAGCTATGTGGTTTACTGGTTTTCTAATACGCTCTTGTGTTTTTTTTGGTTGATCTCTGTTCTTTGATATGTTAATTCCTATTGTGGGTATATCTAAAAGTGTCCTCTATTTGATAATATGAAATTTGTATTGGTTTTGGCCTTTGATGGCTTCTCTCTATTGTGTTAGGATTACATTCCAACCGTGTTTGATAACTTCAGTGCGAATGTAGTCATTGAAGGGACCACTGTCAATTTGGGCTTATGGGACACTGCTGGTAAGGTTTTTTGACTCCCTCACTCCGTGTTTAATGTTTCATTGATCAAATGTCTTTACTTGTGTTTTTTTCCTCTCTTTTTTTTATCTTTAAATGTGCCATTTTATCTCACCAGTCTGTTCTAAATCCTCACACATGCTTTCTTCTTTTCCAAGGCCAAGAGGATTACAACAGATTGCGACCATTAAGCTATAGGGCAGCAGATGTTTTTGTTTTGGCCTTTTCTTTGGTGAGCCGTGCAAGCTATGAGAATATACTGAAGAAGGTGCTAAGAATAGTCAATTTCTTTTCCTATTGTATTTCTTGTTTGATTTGTAATAAGTTATGGTGTTAGTAATAAAATCCTCTACTTTTTTTAATATTCTTTAACTCCCCATGTTATTAATGGGGACAACTGATTTGCATATATTTATTTTTGTTGTTACTTTTATTTTTGGTTTGTGAAATGGAATTTGGATCACTCAAAAGGGTATTCATTATAATTTGTATATCTGTATTGTAATTAAATTCAACTTTTCTTAATAAGTTTGTTCCTCTATACTTCTTAAAAAATGTGTAATTTCTCTTCTTGAATTGATTATCAGTGGATCCCTGAACTACAACATTTTGCTCCAGAAGTCCCAATTGTACTGGTGGGCACAAAATTGGGTGAGTTGAAATGACCTCTATTGATTAATGCTGTTTAGTTCTAGTTCTATAGAAGAAATTGCCAAATGAAGTAATTATTGATGGGTGTAGATATCTGGTTTGCATGCTTAAATCATTGAAAATTTTGATTCACAGGTTGCGGTAGTCTGTAGAGAATCTGCTGTTTCTTTTTTTGCTTGGTTTACAGTAGTGTCTTTTAGTTAAAATTGAGTAATTCTTAATGCATGAAATGCATTCAATTTTCCACCAAATGACATTACTTTAGGCGTCAATAATTTCCCCATATTCATAATGACGAGATGGGCAATTGATGCCATGTAAATCGTTTGAAGTATATTTGATGATGAATAAGGCATGGGCTTTTTAATTAATATGTCCATTGAAAGCAATTGCTTATATTTCCTACTTAGCAGAGGCCTTTCCATTGACTACCGCATCAACTGATACGTGAAGTTTCTCTTTGAGCAAATCTTGGAGGGAAAAAGGACTCCATGGCCTTTTATTAATGCTATTGCTTTTGTTTTCCCTGAGTCAAAATACTTAAATGCTATTGGCATTAAGTTCTTATATTTTACGGGACTGAGAAATAGAAAAAGTGAAGAAATTTAAAGAGGACTGGTTGTTATACTAGTTTCTTTCTTTCTGAGATTTTTGGGGAATCGTATGGGTGTTGGTTGGGGACTTGAGGGTCACAAATAATCAATCATGGTGCAATTTTTCTGATAGAACAAAAACTTTAATATTTATATTCTTTCAGAAATTGAATTCTCAAAGCCATCCACTTACATGACATGTTGTTATTTAAGGATATCTGTGTTTCTCTGATCCAACAATATTACATCAGGGAGATTATTGGTTATGTTAAATATGTGCATTTTAAATATTTTATGAATTGTATGAGATATTATTTTGCATATTGACTTTTGCTCTATTTTATTTTCATTTCTCATGTTTTATGTGGCATCCATTGGCTGTAGCAACTAGAAATGGCAAAAAGTACTTGGAATAACAGGGTAAATCCCGGAAAAAGATAAAAGTTAGTACGGGGACAAGTCTCTTCCTTCCTAGCACTTTTTGATGGATCGTCTGGTTGATGGCCTTTTTTAATTCACTATCTTGAATGCACATTGCCCCTTGGACCACATGTGGTGCCATTTATGATATTTCCTTTCATAAACGTAGATTGAGGAAGGAAAAATGTATGAAAAACCCTGAATTATCAAGAGAACATATCTATAATCCCAAGGGATGTTCTACATGATCCAATTCCATGCTTTAACATTTGGAATTAGATATGGACTTAACTGTGATTACCTTAAGGATGTGCCTCCGTCTAACACTAAGGGACTGTTTGGATGTGGGGTGCTGAACTCGGCGTTTGTAATAAGCTGCGTTTGTCTATGAGGAATGCAAGTGGGTGTGTTAGCCAAGCAATCACATGGGTTGTTACTCTTGTTTGGCAATCCCTGGCAGAGTTTTGGTAACCCAAAACCCACATTACCAAAATGCCCCACTCATATATACCCCCTTTAGACCCCACACAGGGCTGCCAGTTCACCTAACATGAAAGGGCAGATTTGTAATACACACACAAAGATCACCCATGATGTGCCATGCGTTGCAAAAAGCATTCTTTCCACGTGACCTGGAACGCGTTCAATTTGCACTACAAACGCGGGGGAGGTTTCTCATGTTCTAGACGCCAAATGATGTTTGGCACTGGGTTTGGGTGTTCAACTGCGTCCATGCTGCAACCGCGGGTGAAACACCCACCCAAATGGACCCTAAGTCCTCAAAAATCTAGCTCTAGAGGGTTTCTTTTTCCTTTGTCAATGCAAGTCAAGTATTATTGTATCAAACTCTTTTTTGATGATGACTAGTATGTTAGTTCCATTACATGGAAAAAGAAACATACCAGCAAGGAATTTTATCTTGTGTGAGGACATTGAATGGGCAAAACTTTTTGAGAAATACCGTAAAACAATGATGATATTCTTTTGAAGGCATGTGGGAGATCATCACTTGCAATTTATTGTTTAAAATAAATAAATAAGCACTTGTGTGGATGGAGGCAATATTGCCATACATCCTGTTTTGAAAAGCAAAAACAATAACAAAGCGATGAGACATCTCCAAGGACATTTGCATTAAAGCAATATTACATTGGACAAGTGATGTAGAAGGAAAGGAGGAAATAAGATTGGGCCCTCAAAGACAACACTTAAACTAACTATCAAATTTCGTGCAACTAACTAGCTTGGTCTATCTCAGGTCTAAATTCCATCCCTATTTATAAGCGTCAAAAGAAACAACGTAACAGAGATCTCTTCCTTAAATGTTGTCTGCATTTGATTTGCCCTGCCATTAGAATAGAATACCCGTCTAGACCGACAGTTTATTGAAGTTGGTCGTGCATTAGGCAATGGTTTCTATAGGCCTACTACCAACTGAGCTGGTAGTTATGAGATAAAGTCTTCCAAATCTTATTCCCCTTATTTCCATCTAAATTTTTTTATTTATCTTTAGCCAATTGATTTGTTTAATTTAATTTTTTTGATGATGAAGGCTGGAGCATCATATTAATAGATCGTGCTCCTCAAACAAGGAAGACGGGGGATCTTGTCACTCAGTATTTCCCCTTCTATTGGTGATCTTATCAGAGCTTGTATGCCTTCTTCTTCTCTGTAATTTATGCTTTGGGCATTCTCTCATATTCTAATAAACTGAGGGCGATGTCTTATCATTTCTTGAAAAAGAAAATGAAGACAAGGGATCTCCAAGAAAAGAAAACAAAGAAAACAAGGGAAATGCTAAAAAGAATAAAAGCAAAAAGGACCCTATAACAAAAGGAAGACTTGGCGGGGGGTGTGCCAATTTGGTTAACGAGGAACCATGCCATTTTCAAGAGTGCGAGAGTTTATGTTGAGAACATGGTGGAGTTGGTGGAACACGTCATTGTGACTTGGGGCCGGGGCCTCATGGAGGCGACATTGGTGCGGCTTTTGGGAGGGCGTTTGGTTGTGGTGGGCTAGCGGCGTAGGGGTTCGAATGGAAGTGTTTGGGGGCTGTGGGTAGTAGATACTCATCTACTCGCCAACACCTCTAACTTTTTTTCTCCTCTTTGTTTTGTGTGTAACCCCTCTTCTTCTCCTGTCCCGCTTCTTATCTTTCCAGTTTGGACTTTGTAGTTTGATGCTTTCTATGCTTGTAATACAATTTCTACCTTGTCTCAAAAAAATAAATAAATAAACAAAAGGAAGATCCACCCAAACTCCCTAGTTGCAATATAGCTTAACAATTTTTTCAATTTCTTCCCATTAAACTAGAAGGTAAATGCTCTTCAAGAAGCAACATCACCCCAAGCATAAAGAGATGCCATAATCGCCTTCCAAGTGTCTCTTCATAGGTTGCTTTCCTTTGTAAGATATGTTCATTAAATTCATTTCGAGTAAGCCATATACCCCAACAAACCCTGTGAGGATAAGACCTTGAAACTTCGCTTGATTTGTTCTACCTAAGTATAGCCCAAAATTAAAATTTAAAATACAAATTTAAATGAATCCTAAAAATTTGCAAACAATGATTATTTACTTTAGTCATTTTTTATTTAAGCTAATAAGGGAAGTCTCACTCCTCATTTAATTTTTTTCTCTTTAGTCCCCCTTTGATGGCAGTCTCTTTAATTTAGTGGCGTGACCTTTGCATCATTCTCTCCACTCTGAAGAGAATTAATTCTCGAACTCAGGGGGATTGTCATGCATAATAGGGTCAAATGCTGAGAATTACTTAGGTATCATCACAGTATTGCCAAATTCGAGGCCCTACAATCCTAAATGGTTTAAGTTTGTTAGGCAGTAGCTTTTCAGACACGTTCCCCAAGAATTGGAATCATGTTCTAATGCCAAATGATGCACAACAAAAAGTAAAATAAGGGTTGTGCTCCTAAGAGACAGTAAAACACTCAACTAACCATTGAAAATAGTCAGAAGCTTGCAAACTTCACGAAATACAAGTCAAATGATAATTTAAGTCTATCTCTTTCTCTAACACTACCCCAGCTTTGAAGTGATGATGAAACTTGGGATTTCCTCCTTAAAAGTTGTCTGTATTTTCCCAGTGGCTATAATAGAGGTACCTTCTCGACCGTGATTTGTTAATGTCGATTGTCCACTAGCGGATGGTTTATGCAGATTGACTGTCGACTAAGCTGGAAATCGTGAGACAAAGTCTTCCAAACCTCACGCCCCATTATTTCTATCTAACTATTTTATTTTCTGTTTGATAAAAAATTTAAATTACAGCAAGGATCTGGATGGTAATATTACTAAACTTAGGCTGTAGAAGACTATAATATCTATTCAAGAAGATGCTAAATGTGTTTATGCAGTCTTTAATGGGATTAAGTCAGAATTCCAAACTGGCCAATCTATATTTGGTGCATCAATTTGGCATTTCTGGAGGGAAAGAAATGCCAGAATATTCAGAGAAAAAATCACTCATAAAACTCAACTCTAGAAGAATATTCTGAGTGATATCAGACTGGTTTTACTTGAGGTAGAATGTAAGGAAGCTGGAAATGGCAATGCAGTCTGTTCTGGAAAGGTTTGGTGTACTTATAAAACTTAAACATCTGATCATTATAAAAAATACATGGATAACCCCCTGCGATATGAGAGTATAAAATTAATACTGATGGTTCAAAGACACCTCACTGATGAGGGCATGAGGGTATGCTGCGGGACTGGAATGTGAATCTCCTTTTTGCTTATTCCGAAAGAAAAAACTAGAGATCTCCCTATCCATGTTCTGGAAACACTTTCCATGTTTAAGGGGATTCAGCTTGCTATCCAGCATCACATTGCTAAAATTCAAATGGAGTCTGACTCTTGCTTGACAGTAAAATGGATTACTGATGAATTTACAGTCCCATGGGAAATAAAGTAATGGATATGGAAAATTCATAAACTTCTGGAATCAATTGAAAATTGGACTATACACCATGCAGTTAGAGAGAAATGTATGGGCCGATTACATGGCATGATATCAGCAGACTATGGGGTGCTGTGCATATGAAAATGTTGCTGAGCTTTATATAGATGCCAGAGACTTGTTGGAGGAAGACATTAAAAGGAATTGTCAGGCCAAGAGCCAGATTAAAATGACACTATGTTTTACTTAGTTTGTGTATATGTAAACATGCTTTGTTGGTGATTTAAGTAGGTGATGCAGTCAGAGCAATCTGATTTCCCTCCGAATGCATGATCTAACTAGGACAATTTTTTGTACACGTTTATTTTCCAACAACGGGAATCCTAACTATTTTCACAAATTTTTTTTTTGTTGGGAAGACATTAAAGCCTCATTTGGGTAGCGACATAATTTATTTTGGGACGTATAACTATTTTAGTATATATAAAAAATAAGTCATTTTTTTTGTTTGATTGTGTTTTTAGTTATTCTCATTGGGAAATGTAATATGATTGTTTTATTGTTTGATAGGCTATGAATAAATTGTGGATAAAAGGTGAAAAAAATGTGGATAAGGAATTACAAAAAAAGAAGCCCATATTTGATATATATGCTACCTGATTTATAAAATGTGATGATTGGTGATTTGATATGTGCCCCCTATACTAGTGGAATAGATTGTGTGGAATAACACAATTATAGAGTGACATGAAATGCTATTACCAGTTTTTTTCTCACGTATTTTGATATAGCTATACTCACTTATTTTTATAAACAAACAAATTTTTTGTGCTTATTCACCCATATTCCACCCTATTTACCACCTATTCCATCACCCAAACAGGGCTTAAGGGAATTGTGAGGCAAAGAGCCAGATTAAAGTGACACTATGTTTTACTTGGTTTGATCTCCCTCCCTTCCCGTAGTCTGACTAGGTGAATTTTTAATGTAAAGTCATTTGTTATCCAGTGACAAGTATTTCAACACCCCCCCCCCCCCCTTCCCAGATAATTAATTTATTTCGTTCTTTCAGGGACAGTCTTCTTATATTAGCCATGCCATCACTGCATCAACAACTGACCTCAAAATCAGCCCCATGCAACTCCCAACTTCTTATATGACTAGAAAAGGATGCAGATTGACCTACGTGTGAGAATGAAAGTGCAAAGGACTATCGAATAAAGGAACTAAACAAGTTTCTTTAACCAAACATGAATCATAAACTCCAAGTTATGGGAATCCAAATACCTCAACCAATCAACCGCCATGTGGAAGCCTTTAGAATCTGTGTGACTATTGTAACAACCAACATTCAAATGCATTCTGCTGCTTCGGGTTGACGGTTACAATTGTCATGTCATCTACATCATCAACTTCTAGAATCAGTCAACTTTGTGAATGGACAGGCTTCTCCTAAAGTCAGTTAGGTCGGTATTACAAGAAAATGATCACCTCAAAGGCAGTTACATCAATTTATCCATGTTTCTCTATCATGACCAGTTATCCTAAATTTTAAAAAAACTATCCTAACTTCCTAAAACTTCTTCTCAAATTTGTAGATTAAATATTAAACTAACTAAATATCCAAAAGAGAGTTAAATCGAGGATAACTGTTCTGATGATTGTGCTGTCTGGACCAATGGTTGAAGCACTATAACTGTTTAGAAGGGATGGTTTTTCCCTGTGGGTTGCCCAGGTGCTATTGTGGCAGGTATGGATGATAGTCATAAGGATGCAACCGTCTGGAAGAGACATCTTCTTTGCAAGTCTCCTATAGGCCGATGGTCTTATTGCTCTAACCACCCTCTGCTGCAACTGCTTGACTTTTGCCTTGGATCCGGCTTCGAGTAGATTGGGTTATGTGCTGAGACTCCATTTTGCTTTACCCCCCTGTTATTGAAATTAAGAGTTTCTGACCCCAAGTATAACATTTCCCAAGTCTTTCAAGTATAATGTGTTTCCATCAGTCTTCTAGCTGAATGAAAATCATTGATTAAAGAGGAAAAAGGCTTACTACTACTGTGATCTTTGAGTCTGTTCTGAGATGTGAACCTCAAATATTATGTTATCTTTATTCAGAGAAGCATTTATATGTTTTTTAATTACAAAATGTTTGAAATATACAAAGTTATTAAATGAACGAGACTCCAATTAGGAATGATTCTCTATTTTCTTGTAGTTCTCTATGATCTGTCATCCGTTTGCAACCTGGTTTTTGGGAAAAATAGGACATAGAAGCAAGAAAATAAGAGGAATTAGAGGAAGTGGAGAGAGAACATCCTATTTTGAGAATTTGTTCTCAGTATCTAGTACTTGTTTGAATTGGTTTGTTTTCTATTTCTGATACACAAACACAATATTAATAACGTTGGAATAATCAATATAACACCAAATGTTTTATAAAGGAATTGTTAAAAACACAAATTTATAGCAATTGGATTGGGAGGCATTGATGAGTATGTTCTTTAAGGGAGAATTCTATATGGAAGCTAGTGATAGAGCGAAGATTGAGACCAAAAAAGAAGGAAAAGGAACTTCAAGTAAATTTGTTTGATGGAGAGGACTCATGGAAATGGAAATTTTTTTACAAGTATTTGTTGCTTGCACATGCAACATGTATAAAACATTCACATCTATGTGAAGTATTTAAGGTCATCTTCATTTATTTTATTTTATTTTATTGTTATTTACTTTCTCAGAATCCTCTGAAATCTGCAACAATTCACATCTCTATCCCTTATTTGAAGGAACTCCTTATGTACTGTAACCAGAGATGCCTGCCCATATAGTTTGATGAGAAATTGTTATCCATATTTTTCTCTAGTTTCTTTGACAATATACATCACTTCTTTTATAACACCAGTGGGTCTTTTTCTGCAGATCTTCGTGAAGATAAGCATTTCTTGTCTGATCATCCCGGTTTGACGCCTGTGACTACTGCACAGGTACTATTCCTATTGCACTGAGCAAACAAATCCACCCAATGTGAAAAATATTTGATGATCAGTGAAGTTTAATGTCCTTTTATATAGGGTGAGGAACTCCGAAGGCAGATTGGTGCTTCTTATTATATTGAATGCAGCTCAAAAACGCAACAGGTGATATTATAACTTATTATTCATTTGTCCCCTGGATGTGAAACCATTGCTGATCTGTTCAAATATTTTCTGATCTGCAGAATGTTAAAGCAGTTTTTGATGCTGCAATTAAGGTAGTTATCAAACCCCCATCAAAGCAGAAGGAAAAGAAGAAAAAACCACGGCGGGGATTTTCAATTCTGTCAGTAAATTGCCTTTTAAAGCATTTGAAAACAAGTTCTTATATTTTTCCTGCTTTATTCTATCTGATTAGCATTTTTTTAAATAATCAATGCTGAATGAAATTGTTCAAATTAGACATTAGAGATCAGTGAGATTATTTTTGCATCTTTTTGACCAAATAGTGAAGTATGTTTGTTTGAAATTGATAGCTTCTTCTAGAGTGGATGAGTGGATTTGGAGGACATATATGACATATTCGGTAATTTGTAAGAACTTCAATAAATAAACTTTGGAACTCCTGAGGTAGATGCTATTTCATTTTTTAAAAGGGAAAGTAGATGCTGCTTCATGCTGAACCTTTTCTTGCCCATTTATCTATTTGATAAAAGGTAGGCATTCTACCCAATTTTAACACCCATCATCGAAAGCACAACATAAGAAAAACCCTAACAAATCATCAACCTCAGCTTTTCACAGTCGCAGTTCCTCCAACTCCCCCCCGTTGGAGGCACTGCCACCAATCAAAGCCGCCGCCACCTCCATAACTTTGTCTTGCCCTTATCACTGATTATTTTACATTCAATTTCTCAAAATCTTTCACCAGATTTTGCAAACCAATCAAAGAACAAAAAAAATTACTACAAATTCTTATTTGTTATTTGCCAGTCCAGTACATAGACAAAATTACAATGGCCCGGAAAATATCCCAAACTTTTCACTTAACAGGGCACGCTGAGTTGAACAAGAAATCCTGGATATCTCTTATGACAAGTAGACAGATAATATGGAAGGAAGAAATGCAACCTGTTTTTCACTGTAGATATAGGATGGAACCATTTACTTGGGCGGGAAATGACAAGGTGTGTGTCAAGGTCTATGACTTCCGTTCAGGAAAATTTTGAGATCTTGGTAGAAAAATTTCCCAAAAATGGTTTTACCATGTATTTGGATGAGGGGATCTTAATAATTTTCTAAAATTAGAGAACACCTTTAATCAAATTGCCCTTTAGCCACAATTGGAGGCCCCCCACACTGATTTTATGATGTCTTTGGATGTATTTGGGAACCTTCTTTCTGCCATCCTTGGGTCTTTCATTCGATTCTGGCTGGTCGAATGTAATGTTTCCCCAAAAACATATCTGAAAATAATAAAAGTGGTCTTGATAAATATTGGATTTCTAACTTAAAATGATGGAAGAATGGATGCTGGAGAAATGATGTCTGAGGATATCTTGAAAGGTTGATGAGGGGTAATGTTAAACTAGAAGTTTTACGGGAAGAAGGAAAATGAGATCAAAATAAAATTTGCCTCTTAAGGGAGGTTTCAACATTCTTTGAGCCTCCTTTTCTATCAAAACATAACCCTCTGGGCCTTAGGTGGCTCCACCTACAACCGTGGCTTCATATAATTACTTGACCTGAACTTCTTTGAGCCTCCTTTTCTATCTCACCGTTTCTTCTCCGGATGTGTTAATCTGAATCTCTTATAGCTTCCCTAGAAACACTCTGGACCCATCATTTCATCATTCGACAAATTCCTCCCAAGCTTTGGCCACCAAATTATCTGTCCATCAACTTTTTGAGAAGCTTATCATATAATTATCACATGCAAATATGAGCCTAGGAAATTCCCTTGAGATTGGCTACTCAGAGAGCCGCCTATCTTACCAGTACCCAACCTCTTCCATCACCCACTGTGGACATTTTACATTTTGAAACAGCTCAATTGGAGCTTATATGAAATTTTTTGTTGGATCTAGTGATCTGTCATAAATTTTTACCAAATATTCTAGACACACATGGAGTTTGGTTCTCTTAGGAATCTCCAATTGCTCTTCTCCTGCGGTGTTCTGTTTATATGCTTCAGGTTAATAAACCCAAGCCCCCAAAATTCCTTATAATATACAACTTCGATTTTGAGCACTGTAATCTTGAAAATATTGCATGGTTTTGACATGTTATGGTGGGATTGCTTGGACCTTAAGGACTCGAGAGTTGAAGCAAGATAAAGTAGAATTGTACAGAAAATGATTATGTTATATGGGGGTTGGTTCTTATTGGATGTTTCGACCCTTCGAGTAACTTTGTTCATAAGCCTTTGCCTAGTATTGTGTATTGCTGTGTTGTTATGGGGAAAGTTTCTGGTTAAAATACTTGTGTAATAAGGGATAGTATTAGAATTCATACCCTGAAAGTAAATTTGGTAATCTCAATAAGGGGATAAATTGATTAATTTTTATTTTGTGAAACTTTGAAATGGAATTGTTAGCTAGGGACAACATGGATAAGTACTGGTGAATTTCCAGCTTCTGAAACAGGATTAGGAAGCTGCGATTTATGCATTGCACGTTGAGAATACTGCTGCTTTTTTTTCAGAATTGATACTCCTATTCTGCTTGTATTCTATATCGTGCCTGACCAATATTTATTCATTTGTCCCTATTGCAGTAATATCAAATGGGGAAGGAGCCTGCTTTGTCTAGAATGAGAATGTTCGTTATTTTCAGAAACTATTGGAACTGTACGCTCATTGCACTTGCATAGTCTTACATTAACAGGCCAAGGTATCTTGTTTCACCCATTATGTCTCTCCTTCATGTATGGGTTTTTTTTTTATTCCTCCCCACTTCTGGTGATTCTGCTGAAATCCAGTTTTTCATTCATTTGAAAAGCACCATATATCTTGTCTTTACTTTCTTGAATTGGCTCAACAGATTACAGTAAAAATAGAGAGTAAATGGAAAGGTTTTCTTTTCCATATACCTATTATACCTGTAAAGAAGATATTCTTACCTTTTTGACAATTTCCAGACCAGTTTATATGGTATCTTGTATATTCAATTCAAGTGGTGTCTACCTTATGATGCTGAACTATGTCAAGAAATTTGTGGTGCAACTCTTTTTTTTTTTTGGTTTTTTTGTTTGCATATATACCTTTAGAAAAATTACATTTTATCAAAATACCCTTGGTGAATTAATATTTCAGCAACATCCTTGTGCATGAACGCCCTTTAAGGGGTAATCTTGTACATCAATACCCCTCGAAAGGGGCATTCATGTATAATTTAACCATTTTCGAGGAGTATTGGTGGTAATAAAATTTCAGGGGGGTTTATTTTGACCATGTGGGTTTTTTTGATGGATATGTATGCAAATAAGTAAATAACCATTTTTGGGGTGATAAAAACACTTGTCCTTGACTTATTCTTGGGTATACAGTTATTTTGGCGTGGGTATAACAGTGGAATAAATGATTTTGTGTTTGGTTGTGTTTTAAATTATTTTCATTGGAAAATATAATAATAAAATTTTTGTTGTTTAGATAAAATGTGAATGAAGTGTGGATAAAAATTTATAAAATGTGAAAAAATGATGATAGTTAATTTGACATGTGTTTATTGATTTATAAGTGGTGAAGGCAATTGATTTAACAGTGGGTTTACATTTTTTGGGTGGAATAAATTGAAATAATTTTAATTCTAGGGGTCGGTTGGAATCCATATATCACTTTATATCAGTTTATTCGGGTATAGTTTATTCTTGGGTACTCAAGGCTCTCAAAAAATCAAAATCTACAATTCTCATTTATTCTAGGATATTCTGACCTCTATTCCACATCCAAATGGAGGAATGTCATTCGTGGGTAGGGTTGTGAATGGATTTATCCGGATTTTTATCCATGTAATCGAACTACTAATTTTTGCTATGTCTAAAGAATAACCAAAGTCCAAGCAGAATAGTAATTCCTATTCCTATTTTAATATTTTTGTTTGTCCTATCTACCTTATTCCTAATCCTCAAGTATACAAGGGTTTTTATACCGAGGTAGCCTAAATAAGTAAGTATTAGGAAAATGTTACATTCAGTCATCACAGCAGTTATTCTTTTGGAAGTTTTCCAACACCGTTCATATATATGTAATGTATAGGGGACGCTTGTACAATGTATGAGAAGGCAATGGTGGTCGGGGGGAGGGGATGGCGGCAGAGGGCGGTGAGAGCGGGAGGGAGAGGAGAGAGAAGAGGGGGGGGGGGGGGGTTGTGAACTTTTAGTCCATGTTGTCACATAGACAAATTTATTTAATTATTTTTATTTTTAACTAAAAAAAGGCCAATGAAAATGACACTCTTTTATTCCATTTAATAAAAGAGTGTTTACAAAAGGACTTATAACAAATTCATTATACCTGATTATCTCTGTTTGTTCTTTTTTGCTTGTATCAGTTTGGGCGTTTTGCCTTGTTATATATATTGGTAAGCGCCTACTGTTTCATAATAACTAAAAAAAAAAAAACAAATTCGGTATACCTTGAAAATGCCATTCAAAATAGCGTACGTGTGTATGCTATGTTTCTTCTTCTTGTTTTTTTTTAATTAAAGAAAAACAACATTTAACTAGGATGAAATCTTTAGTTGGGAAATTTTAAGAAACCATCCAGAATTATGATTTATGCTGAGGGTATGAGAGTGGGGGATGATTGGTGTGTTGGGGGAGGGTTTGAGAGAGGATCTTGTTAGAAAAATTGGTTCACTGTGATGTTTTTATATTATAAAAATGAAACAATTAAATTGTTACTATTATTTGCAGTACCATCCAGAGTTAGAATGAACATTGATTTGAATTGTGTTACTATTATTTGCAGTACCATCCAGAGTTAGAATGAACATTGATTTAAATTGTGTTTACTATTATTTGCAATTTTTACAGGGTCTTTTGCATCAAACAACATTGGCTACCTAGTTATTTTTAAAAAATACTATTTGCGATGGTTCAGACCGTTGCACATAATCATATATATGTCAATTAAAAAAGACTTTTTGCGGTGAAATAGTACCAACTTATTTTGTGACAATAGTATAATATTGTCACAAAACTATTTATTTGCGACGACCAATAAAACCGTCCCAAGACTTTTTGGTGAGCCAATATTTTATAACCCAAAGGGAAAACCGCCACAAATACATTTGCAACGGTTTGGGCAACCTTTTGTGACGTTTTGGACATGCCACAAAATCCTCTTTTTTTTTTGTAGAGATGATTTAATCTAAGACACAAATAAGTTAATTATAAAAGAACAATCACCCAAAAACTCTAAAATATTAGCGTAAATACTAAATATGATGTCATCATTTCCCTGGATAGAAACTAGAGGAGAAAAAATAACCGCGAAGAGAATTTTCTATTGCTTCACCATAACCCCTAGGATAAATATCCATGTTTGGCCGATCTCTTGCTCTCCACCATCATATCATCAATGTACACTTTCAACCTCTGTTTGGATAACAATACAAGTTATTCTGAAATAGACAATTATTTCAATATGGATAAGGAATAACTCATTTTCTATTTGGTTGTGTTTTTTGTTATTCTCGTTGGGAATTGTAATAATGAAATTTTTGTTGTTTGATTGACCATTGATAAGTTGTTGATAAAAGGTGAATAAAAACTGGGTAATGGATTATAAAAAATGAAAAAAATGATTTGACACGTGGGCTATTGATTTATAAGAAGTGATAACATGTGATTTGATATGTGGGTCCTCTTATACTAGTGGAATAAATGGAGTGAAATAATACAATTCCAAGGGGACCTGGACTACTAATACTAGCTTATTCCCACCTATTCTGACATAGTCAAACCCCCTTATTCTATGTAAACGAATAAGTTTTTGTGCTTATTCACTGCTATCCTACCCTATTCTCCTCCTATTCCACTACCCAAGTAGGGCTCATAGTTTTTGGGCAATGTTGTAGATCCCTCTAAATGGAATAACCAAAAAAATTGGCAAATGTTTTCACTTTCAGCCCTTCATGTTTTCATTTTTGATAAAGATTATATATCTCATTAGATGAGGTATGTAGTTTTTATAAAAAAACAAGATATTAGATATCGTTACAGTGAGTCAAGAAGACTCTTGACTCACTGAGCTATATGAGATTGAATTTATGGCTATAAAAAGGACTGAATGGAACAACACTCTTAAGCAATTTACATGAATTCACCAGACATTTTATGTGAATGAATACAAGGAATCATTTTACGAATTCCGACTCTTCTATCTTGCTTAATTTCATGGTCAACCCTACTTAAACATCACATAATAATGTGACACATCCTACAAATTCTTTTGATCACCTGCACATACTACCCTCTATTGCAGGTCCATTTCCTATTCTGGTTCTCATATTAATTGACGCCGACCGAGCTTTGAATGAGATCTTTATGAAATTGTTTATATTACTGTTTTGCCTTGAATGACATCAACCTTTATGAAATTGTGTCTCACTATTTTGCTTTCAATTCCCAGTCTCTCTATAAAACATTTCCAATTCCACTCTTTAACTAATTTAATTAGATGAACCAGAATTATCATCACTTTGCATTGAATTGATAGTACCTTATAGTAAAAGGAAAATAACTTTTAATTGCATTATAGATGGATATATCACCAATATTAACATGCATGAGTGCAAGTGTAGAGGAAGATTCAAATTGGAGCTCATGTAATCACCTTCAACCAAGAACACATATATATTACCTCAAAATGTGACTAGCCTCCTCAAAACATGTTCATATAACAACACCACCACACATTATTATCAGGGTCTCACTATTTTTATTGAAGAAAACAGCCTAACACGAGAAAGAGAGGCCACACTTCACTCAGTTCTTGACAAGGTATTCATCCAGATCAGTGAAGGTCTTCTTCGCGGTCTCTTGGAGGATGTTCGGCTCTGGGACTTCCTCGCTCGCCTTCTCGTACTCGATCACCCACTTCACAAGTGCTCCTTCGCCCTTTGGGATGACCTGAAGGGAAGCCTTGAAAGTCTTGAAGAACGTCGTGAGCTCTCCATCGATAACGCTGTAGGAGACCAGCTTGTTCTCCTCGTCTGAGACTTCGATCTTCTCCTTCGCGAACGTCACGATCGGTGACCCTGCTAAATTGAAATGAATCATTCATGAACATGAAAAAAAAAGGCCTAGTCATTTAGATTTTCATTTATGGCATAAATGGTTTCCAATTGAAATGTTCAATCTGCCTGCCCAAATCAAAATCTTAAAGCTTTGATTCCCAAGCTTCAAAAGCGAAACCTTAAACATGATATGAAGTTGCATTTGGAAACTAGTTTGAAAATGAGCTTTTCACATAAAACAACATTCAAACCTGTTTTCAAATGCTACCTAAAATCACAACATTTGTATTACAGAAATTCAATGTATGCGGACCTTCAGTGAATTTGACCAGACGAACGGAACCGACGCTCTGCCCATCGCCTTCGATGATCTCGATGCTCTTGAACTGCTCAGGGAAGATCTTAGGGAACAAAACTGAGGAGTCCCTAATGGCTTTCCAGTACTTCTCCGCCGACGACTTCGCCTCCACCTCCAACTCAAGCTTGCTCATTGTGTTAAAAGAATTTGTTGATGTCAAGAACAAGTGAGAAAGTGTAGTTTGTTGTGTGTTGGATGAGCATATGTGACACTATATATAGGGCTGATATTGTTGTGAGTACCTTTTTATGAAGGCCGTCCACTCTTGCTGGCTATCATTATTATTCATTAATGCAAATATGGGTGGATCATAAAGACATTGATGAAATAATGGGCAACCGTTCGATTAATGTGGCCAAAGAGTTCGCCTGTGGAATTCAATGTTGCATCTCTAGTCGTTGAGTTAGGTTGGTCTCTTTGATTGTCACCACTGTTTTAATTTTGAGGAAACATTCATGCTACGTGGCCTCCAAAATTTAGGTTCATTCAAAAATTTCAATAGATGTCATTATCTTATTGGTTCTCTGTTTCACTTTTAAAAAAATAAAAACTGCAAAGACAATACTACCATTTTTTTAAATTTGAATTTTTCATTCTAAAAAAAACAATAATGTATAACCACCTTGCAATATAATACTCCATCTTTTGAAAAATTCTTTTTTTATCCTCTTATGTCATCCGCCACTTTAAAAATCCATTCCAATTGGCCTCTTCATCTGCGGCGACCGGTGTCACCACCTTTGGATTCTTCTCGTCGCCCTTTATCATATGAGAGGTGCATCAGCTACCTTTCGAGCCATCCTCCGACTTCTACCTTCTTTGACATCTACTTCTGAATATATTAGAATTTCAGATGCAAAAGATAAAAATGAGTATATTAGTTTTTTTTATATACATATATAGATTTAGACACAATCATATATACAGTGTTAACAAGTCAATTATAAAGATGGAGGTTTGGTTATTATTATTATTATTTTTTTTAATGAAACTTTTGTGAAACTAAAATGGTAAGATAATTTAAAATTGAATGTTGTTTTGTTATATATCTCACATATTTTCATAACCACATAGTGAGGTATAGGTGAGGTAAATACCTCATTATATCTTTTTTTTTTTTAGTTTGTTAAAAATGACTCTATTAAATCAAAATGAAACAATATATACTTTTCATTAAAACATATACTTAATTAGATGAGATTTAATATTTTTGAAAAATAAAAACATGTGTAGACTTTTTGTGAGACGGCTGTTTACAGACTGTGGGGTGGGGTTGTCCAAATCATTATTCTTTAATATTTTATTTGAATGATCTTAGAAAGAATGAATAATATATATATACCTTAGAATACTTGAACAAGATTACCTATGGCAATTAAGTTGGTGTGTTGGAGTGTTGAATTTTGGTCTTCTGGGTGAACTGCATTGTTTGGACTCTCTTTTAAGTGTGGCCAGTGATGGTAGGTTTGAAGCCATCCCCTGCATTTAAGCCATGTCATATGTGTCAACTTTGTAGGGCACATAATTTAGATGCCTCACTAATTCAGTTTCGGATGCATTGTTTTCATACTTTGGATATATTAATTCTACATAGACCTCTAATCCTCTGATTTGTATAGTGTCTCGGATCTAGTGTACTCAGGTCTGATGGAATTTTACCAGGTGAGTGTTGTAATAATTATTTTTGAAATATAATTATATTTCAAGCAATAAATAAGTAATCACAATATGTTGAAAATCGCTTACACAAACACAATACCACATTTATTTAAAATCAGTAAATTAGATTTTGAGATGTATTGTTGTAAGACATACAATTGAAGTGTTTTTTGTGAGCTGGTGAATAATTGAGTCAAAAAATTATAATGTTGAACTCTTGAAATGATTTTAGTTTCAAATCAAGTTAAGAAATTAGATTATCAATCCATTAATAATCAAAACATGATTAGTTTTAAGCATACTTATCAATGTCATATAGATTTAACTAAACATCAAGGATTATAGGTTTTATTGAAAAATATTTCATAGACACCCACCCACCCACCCTTTTGAATTATTTAAATTCATAAATATACTCCATATCCTTGCATACCAGTGTAAAATTATGCTCATGCTAAATAGTTTTTAGGGTGAATTGCCCACGTACCCCTGTAGCTGACCCTTAATTTCTTTTTCTGCCCTCAATTTTTAAAATTTTTTTTTTACCCCTGCAACAAACACTTAATTTTTTTTTCACCCTTATCCTTCTAATTCCCTCGGCACCACAAAATCGCAGTTTTTCCCCTGTAACTGCATATATGTTTTCTGTAACTTTTGGAACACAAAATGTAATTTCTGTAAATATTATTTGTAAGTGCATTACTATGCATGTCATATAAAAATGCTAACTTGCAAAATATTAGAGAAACATACGTTAATGCATAATACCTGAAAATATTTTATCACAATAAATACATCAAAGCACTTGAATTCATCTAATGTTTGTATTCCGATGTTCTTTTCCTACCCTAATGAACTAAGATGTTGTATTTAATCTGATCATCTTCATGTCATTTTGGTTGAAATCAAATTCATTGTTACACCTTCGAGTTAGCAAATGTACATCATTAGGAAGAAAGCGCAGTTCAAACTATATTAGAGATGCAATAATTAGTCAAACACTCAAATAGATCAAACATCAACAAGTGTGTACTCCATGACAATATAAAAACCACATATATATTAATGTTATGCATTAATGTATATTTCTCTAGTGTTTTGCAAGTTATCATTTTTGCATAATATAATATGCATTTACAGATAATATTTATAGAAGTTACATTTTGTGTTATCCAAGTTACAGAAAATATATATGCACTTACATAGGGAAAACTATGATTTTGTGGGACTGAGGGAATTATAGGGATGATGGTAGAAAAAAAATTAGGCGTTCGCTGCAAGGGTAAATTTTTTTTGTTTCAAAAGCTGGGGCCAGAAAAAAAATTGAGGGTTGGCTACAGCGGTATTTGGACAATTCACCTTATTTTTTATTATATCATTTTTTATGAAAATATAGATATGAGTCTTAATTATATTAATTAATTTGTTACAATCATAAAGAAAGAGAATGAAAATTCTTATATTTCACTTAGTGTTTAATCCATTTATATACAAACACATAAGAGTTACATGTAAAATACACTATCCACATTATAAGGTAAACACGTATAATATAATATAATCAAAGGAAAATGTCTAAAATTCAAAAAAAATTATTACATCACATTGAACAGCAAAACAACTCTAATTCAGTTACTAGTTTCACATGTGCAATGAATGTCATTTTATAATAAAATATGTTTTACAACCTTTTGATAGATTTTACTAGGATTTGTCTTACAAAATTTTATTGGACAGTGTGCAGATTTATTTCCTCATAATTAAAGTGGGATCCCTAGGCGTTATTAAAAAAGGAAAAAAAAAAAGGATCCCCAGGCATCAAATTAGGAGTTCTCGTCGTCGTCGTCGTTGTTGTTATTATTATTATCATTATAGATTGTAGGATGGATTATGCGAAATTAGATAAGGACAATGTTAGAGACAACCTCAAATACAATCCTAAATGAAGTCTTCAAGTGTTTATGAGATATATGCTTTGATGAAAATGTATATTACTCAATTTTAAATTGAATGAATTCAGTTTTAATAAATGTAAAGAAAAATTAACAAAATATATATCTTAACTAAAGAGTATATATCTCCCTGTATTACCAAGGACCCATTTGGATATATGATCAAGTTTAAGTAGATTCTGTGTTTGAAAAGCTAAAAATTATCAAACTCCGATCCAAACGTATTTTCAGTGTTTAGATTTTCAAACCACCGTCTTATTTTTTTTAAGCAAAAAAATCTTACAGTTATAAAGCTAATAAAACAATGTTTTTCAAAAATTAAATTTGAAACACAAAATTTTAAAAAAATTTTTACCTCACATCTAAACACAATATTAAGAGGAGGTATACGGGATTGCATCTATTGAAAATCTAAAATCTAAAATAAATATAAAAATAATACAGAGAGACAAAGAAAAAAGAGGAGGAGAAAAATATAAATATACAAGGGATTACATTTTAAATATTATTTATTCCTAATAAACGCCTATTAGAATTCAAATAGTCCTCTTTTATAAAGAAGAAAAGATACATATATTCCATTACTTGTCTCTCATACGTATACTTTTATATGAATATACAATCATACCAACTTATATACACTCATATACATATATATATACATATTTTGGATTGTTAAAGCTCTTTAAAGAAATGGCCTGTGTGTTTTTTTTAATATGGCTGCAACGCAGAGGTATAGTGCATGTGTTTGCTCATTATTAATGCAGCATTTGCTACTACAGATCTTTAACTACTAAAATATATATCAAGTTTTCTTGTATTGAATTTTAATAAACCTTTATTAACTGAAAAACCAGAGACATAATCTGATACTAATTAGCGAACCAACATATGATAAATAAACCGTCTGGTCCGTTCATTAATTTAAACCCACATCGGTAAATCAGGATTAAGTTTTCCATTATGTATGTTTTGGCCACCTAAATTGGAAGTGCCGGGCATTTAAAGGTCTCACCTTTGTGTCTGTAACCCTAGAGGGGGCAATAAGATGGTCGGATGGTGTGCGATTGTTAGTAGGGAGATCACACTACATGTGTGATTCTGCAATTGAACTTCGAAAATATTCCGAAAACCTCCTGAAGGAGCAATTACATTCATTGGACGGTCATCTTTTTTTATTTTTTATTATTTCTCCCGAGGGAGCGATTACATGCATAGGACTCAGTCATTTTTTTACAATTCAAAACTTAAACCATGAATATTTATATTTTTTTTTTTAAAAAAATTAGTAAACATAATCTAATGAGGTATATGCTTTGATAAAAAATGAATATCACTCTTTAATGAGTTGAAAGAATTAATTTTTAGTAATTGTAAGAAAAAATTTAACGAAGCATATACATCACCTATGCATCACTGGAATTCTCACAAGGCATATAGGATTGCATTTTTTGTATTGTAAAAAAATTTGAACGTATCAATGCCCTTTTTTGGTGACTAAACATGTCAAAGGATCGAAATCGATCAGATACAATAATATTCATAGTCCATTGTACAGTTTAAAATTCATCTCATATGAATTGTAGAAATATGGTAAAACATATGCATGGTTAGACGAGTACATCGTTAAATGTTTTTTATGTTTACAAAAAATTGGTTCTTTCAATTCAAAATAGAGTGATATACATTTTTTTATCTAAACATATACATTGTAAGGTGATGCATATTTCTTATTTTAAAAAAAAAAACATATGTTGTCTGCATTTCAGACTTAAAAAAAGATTTGAGTCTAACATTTTCCTATCCTAATAATTTGGATATAAATATTTTTTGAATAATTGATATGTTTAAATATGAAAACTAATACAGAGAGACAAAGAGAAAAGGGGAGGAGAAAAATACAAATATACAAGAGATTACATTTTAGATATTATTTATTCCTGATAAACGCCTATTAGAATTCAAATAGTCCTCTTTTATAAAGAAGAAAAGATACATATATTCCATTACTTGTCTCTCATACGTATACTTTTATATGAATATACAATCATACCAACTTATATACACTCATATACATATATATATACATATTTTGGATTGTTAAAGCTCTTTAAAGAAATGGCCTGTGTGTTTTTTTTAATATGGCTGCAACGCAGAGGTATAGTGCATGTGTTTGCTCATTATTAATGCAGCATTTGCTACTACAGATCTTTAACTACTAAAATATATATCAAGTTTTCTTGTATTGAATTTTAATAAACCTTTATTAACTGAAAAACCATAAACATAATCTGATACTAATTAGCGAACCAACATATGATAAATAAACCGTCTGGTCCGCATAGTAACAAAGTTCGTGTACGGCAAATATTCGGTCAATGTTATGTTCGATACGGTACGTGTACATTCGTAAATCATACGGAATAAATACGGAAAAGTACGGGGATAATTAGACAATTTTCTAGATAATTTAAGCATTAGTATGTATTAATGAATTTAATATGCATTATGTTCGGTACGGTACGTTTTGTACGTTTGATGTCTAATCGGAGTACTTTAACGAATATTCGGATAAGTACGGAGTACTTTGTTACTATGCTGGTCCGTTCATTAATTTAAACCCACATCGCTAAATCAGGATTAAAATTTCATTATGTATGTTTTGGCCTCCTAAACGGTCATCTTTTTTTTTCTTCCTTTTTTTTCTATTTGTTACTCCGCATGAATTACATAGGAATTATGACAAGCCTGTGATAGTGTGATTTCTCTTTTTTTTAATTATGAAATATAATTCATTAGAGTATAAATACCATTTTTTATGAAAGTACATTTTTTTTACCTCTTAAATTTTTATTTTAATAATATATCCATGTGTTAATAATGTACCTCAAGGGGTTAACAATGAATCCAGACATGTTAACAATGCACTGAGTAGGGCTGGTAAACGAGTCGAGCAGCTCGGGCTCTGCTCGTGCTCGGCTCGGTTAAAGCTCGCTCGGACTCGTTTGGTTAGACAAACGAGCCGAGCTTGAACAATTTTTAAAGCTCGGTTTGTAAACGAGCCGAGCCCGAGCCTAGACGAGCTCGTTTACTTAACTGAAAAAAGGTTAACGAGCCGAGCCCGAGCCGAGCCCGAGCCCGAACTTATGTTACTTTCACATGTATAAGGTGTTGTGATTTATGAAATGTGACTTCTTAAATGCTAAACAAGATTTTTTTTAGCTAAACGAGCCTGAGCCGAGCCTTGATTCGAGCTTCAGCTTGGCTTGTTTAACAAACGAGCCGAGCCGAGCTTTAACCGAGCTTTTCACGAACCCAACGAGCCGAGCTTGAACACAAAATGAAGCTCGTTCCCGAGCCGAGCCGAGCCCGAGTCGAGCCTGATACTAAACGAGCCGAGCCTGAGCAGGTCAAAGCTCGGCTCGTTCGGCTCGTTTACCACCCCTAGCACTGAGATAGAAAAATGAATGGATTGGGAAAGAGACATTTTCAATCTCTGTAACAGGAGCATAACAGAAGTTAGTGAACATGACCCAAAAATAATAGATAAGACTCCTTAGGGATGTAAAAAAAAAACTTAAAAAGTATTAAGGACCTAAAAACGGTTTTGGGTCACCTTTTATTTATGGGATTTTTAGTTTTAAGTCCCCACAAACCATCATATTTAGTGATCGATCCCTTCCTTCTTTGTATTTAGGTTTTAGTCCCCCGATTTAAAGGATAATTCATGGATAGGTCCTTCACAGGGACTAAAAAATAAATTAAATAATTTATGGATAGGTCTCTCAGGGACTAAAAAGGAACTATCATTTAAATCTGAGGACTAAAACCTAAATACGAAGAAGGGAGGGATCGATCACTAAATATGATGATTTGTGAGGACTTAAAACTAGAAATCCTAATTTATTTATTTTGTTATATTTTTTTCGTTTTTGTTTCATTCGGACTTTTTTTGTTTTACTTTTGAATTAGTTTATTTAATTTTTAAAGCTTATTGATATTTTGTTTTATACTAGTATCTCATTCGGGGCTACACCACATTATATGCCCTTATAAAATTTGAAAATCACTACAAGTTCCCAGAAAGTATATATAGTTAATGAATCTAGTCAATGAGTTAAATTTCTTCAACAAATACATTCAAATAAATATCTATAAAATATAAAAAATCTGATTTAATTCTTTTGATGATAAAATTGTCCCTATCTTATCTGAAAATTCTCCTGCTATCCTATACTCACCAATGGTAAAAAAAAAAAAAAAAAGGGAAGGAGGGGGGGGGGATTGATATAACTCCCTGGAAAGTTATGAAAATCGAAAAAAAGGTCTTTGTAAAATCGGTAAATCCCCTTAAAGTCAATAACAAATCTAGGAGGTATGTTACAATAATTTATCAATAAAATTTTAAAAGGGTATTATTGTAATTTATCATGTATGGTTAGAGCGAACCTCAATTATGGTTAGTTTTAATTCAGTTACGGTATGGATTAAAATAAATATCATCGAATAAGATAGAGATATGATGAGATTTACCGATTTAGAGGGACTTTTTTATATTTTTATAAATTTCTAGGGAGCTATATCGATTCTTTGAAAATAAAATATGAGGGGCAAATTTTAATGTGTAGTTAGGATTAATCATTTAACTAGTTAGTTGGAATGACTGTAAGGACTGAAAAGATATTTTTCTAATAACATAATGACCTATGGCTATTTTTTAATTTTATAGGGATTAAAACCGATTTAGTGAACTTTTCATATAATTATATATATTGATTTTCCCCTCATTATTTTTTTCTAATATGGCTGTAACGCCGAGGTATGGTGCGTGTGTTTGCTCATTATTTAATGCATTATATTTACTACTACATATCTTTAACTAGTAAAATATATATCAAGCTTGCTTGTATTAAAATTTTAATAACCTTTTATGAATTGAAAAAGCATATACATAAACTGATATATACAAATGAGCGAACCAAAATATGATAAAATTAAACCGTCCCGCTCACTAATTTAAACCCACATCGGTAAATCAGGATTAAATTTTCCATTATGTATGTTTTGGCCACCTAAATTGGAAGTGCCGGGCATTTAAAGGTGTCACCTTTGTGTCTGTAACCCTAGAGGGGGCAATAAGATGATCGGATGGTGTGTGATTGTCAGTAGGGAGATCACACTACATGTGTGATTCTGCAATTGAATTTCGAAAATATTACAGAAACCTCCCGAAGGAGCAATTACATTCATTGGACGGTCATCTTTTTTTATTATTATTATTTTTGGAGGATATTGGACTCAGTCATTTTTTTACAATTCAAAACTTAGACCACGAATATTTATATATATATATATATTTTTAAATAGTAAACATAATCTAATGGGGTATATGCTTTGATAAAAAATGAATATCACTCTTTATCGAGTTGAAAGAATCAATTTTTAGTAATTGTAAGAAAAAATTTAACGAAGCATATACATCACTGGAATTCTCACAAGGCATATAGGAATGCATTTTTTGTATTGTAAAAAAATTTGAACGTACCAGTGCCCTTTTTTGGTGACTAAATATGTCAAAGGATCGAATATCGATTAGATACATTAATATTCATAGTCCATTGTACAGTTTAAAATTCATCTCATATGCATTGTAGAAATATAGTAAAACATATGCATGGTTGACGAGTACATCGTTAAATGTTTTTTATGTTTACAAAAAAATGGTTCTTTCAATTCAAAATAGAGTGATATACATTTTTTTATCTAAACATATACATTGTAAGGTGATGCATATTTCTTATTTTTTTAAAAAAAACATATGTTGTCTGCATTTCGGACTTAAAAAAAGATTGAATCTAACATTTTCCTATCCTAATAATTTGGATATGAATATTTTTTGGATAATTGATATATTTAAATATGAACACTAATTTGAATAATATATCACCTTATTCTTTATTATATCATTTTTTATGAAAATATAGATATGAGTTTTAATTATATTAATTAATTTGTTACAATCATAAAGAAAGAGAATGGAAATTCTTGTATTTCACTTAGTGTTTAATCCATTTATATACAAACACATAAGAGTTACATATAAAATATACTATCCACATTATAAGATAACATGTATACTATAATATAATCAAAGGAAAATGTCTAAAATTCAAAAAAAATTATTACATCACATTGAACAGCAAAACAACTCTAATTCAGTTACTAGTTTCACATGTGCAATGAATGTCATTTTATAATAAAATATGTTTTACAACCTTTTGATAGATTTTACTAGGATTTGTCTTACAAAATTTTATTGGACAGTGTGCAGATTTATTTCCTCATAATTAAAGTGGGATCCCTAGGCGTTATTAAAAAAGAAAAAAAAAAAGGATCCCCAGGCATCAAATTACGAGTCGTCGTCGTTGTTATTATTATTATTATTATAGATTATAGTAGGATGGATTATGCGAAATTAGATAAGCACAATGTTAGGGACAACCTCAAATACAATACTAAATGAAGTCTTTAAATGTTTATGAGATATATTACTTCATTTTAAATTGAATGAATCCAGTTTTAACAAATATAAAGAAAAATTAATAAGATATATATCTTAACTAAAGAGTATATATCTCCCTGTATTACCAAGGACCCATTTGGATATATGATCAAGTTTAAGTAGATTCTGTGTTTGAAAAGCTAAAAATTATCAAACTCCGATCCAAACGTATTTTCAGTGTTTAGATTTTCAAACCACCGTCTTATTTTTTTTAGGCAAAAAAATCTTGACAGTTATAAAGCTAATAAAACAATGTTTTTCAAAATTGAATTTGAACAAAATTTTAAGAATTTTTTTTTACCTCACATCTAAACACAATATTAAGAGGAGGTATACGGGATTGCATCTATTGAAAATCTAAAATAAATATAAAAATAATACAGAGAGACAAAGAGAAAAGAGGAGGAGAAAAATATAAATATACAAGGGATTACATTTTAAATATTATTTATTCCTAATAAACGCCTATTAGAATTCAAATAGTCCTCTTTTATAAAGAAGAAAAGATACATATATTCCATTACTTGTCTCTCATACGTATACTTTTATATGAATATACAATCATACCAACTTATATACACTCATATACATATATATATACATATTTTGGATTGTTAAAGCTCTTTAAAGAAATGGCCTGTGTGTTTTTTTTAATATGGCTGCAACGCAGAGGTATAGTGCATGTGTTTGCTCATTATTAATGTAGCATTTGCTACTACAGATCTTTAACTACTAAAATATATATCAAGTTTTCTTGTATTGAATTTTAATAAACCTTTATTAACTGAAAAACCATAAACATAATCTGATACTAATTAGCGAACCAACATATGATAAATAAACCGTCTGGTCCGTTCATTAATTTAAACCCACATCGCTAAATCAGGATTAAAATTTCATTATGTATGTTTTGGCCTCCTAAACGGTCATCTTTTTTTTTCTTCCTTTTTTTTCTATTTGTTACTCCGCATGAATTACATAGGAATTATGACAAGCCTGTGATAGTGTGATTTCTCTTTTTTTTAATTATGAAATATAATTCATTAGCGTATAAATACCATTTTTATGAAAGTACATTTTTTTTACCTCCTAAATTCTTATTTTAACAATATATCCATGTGTTAATAATGTACCCCAAGGGGTTAACAATGAATCCAGACATGTTAACAATGCACTGAGATAGGAAAACGAATGGTTTGGGAGAGAGACATTTTCAATCTCTGTAACAGGAGCATAACAGAAGTTAGTGAACATGACCCAAAAATAATAGATAAGACTCTTTAGGGATGTAAAAAAAAAAACTTAAAAAGTACTAAGGACCTAAAAATAATACAGTGGTGACCTGGAGGAACCAGAATTAATTTCTACATTATTATTTGATATACAAAGAACAAAACGGTTTTGGGTCACCTTTTATTTATTTTGTTATATTTTTTTCGTTTTTGTTTCATTCGGATTTTTTTGTTTTACTTTTGAATTAGTTTATTTAATTTTTTAAAGCTTATTGCTATTTTTTTTATACTAGTCTCTCATACAGGGGCGATACCACATTATATGTCCTTATAAAATTTGAAAATCACTACAAGTTCCCAGAAAGTATATATAGTTAATGAATCTAGTCAATGAGTTAAATTTCTTCAACAAATACATTCAAATAAATATCTATAAAATATAAAAAATCTGATTTAATTCTTTTGATGATAAAATTGTCCCTATCTTATCTGAAAATTCTCCTGCTATCCTATACTCACCAATGGTAAAAAAAAAAAAAAGGGAAGGAGGGGGGGGGGGGGGGGGAGATTGATATAACTCCCTGGAAAGTTATGAAAATCGAAAAAAAGGTCTTTGTAAAATCGGTAAATCCCCTTAAAGTCAATAACAAATCTAGGAGGTATGTTACAATAATTTATCAATAAAATTTTAAAAGGGTATTATTGTAATTTATCATGTATGGTTAGAGCGAACCTCAATTATGGTTAGTTTTAATTCAGTTACGGTATGGATTAAAATAAATATCATCGAATAAGATAGAGATATGATGAGATTTACCGATTTAGAGGGACTTTTTTATATTTTTATAAATTTCTAGGGAGCTATATCGATTCTTTGAAAATAAAATATGAGGGGCAAATTTTAATGTGTAGTTAGGATTAATCATTTAACTAGTTAGTTGGAATGACTGTAAGGACTGAAAAGATATTTTTCTAATAACATAATGACCTATGGCTATTTTTTAATTTTATTGGGATTAAAACCGATTTAGTGAACTTTTCATATAATTATATATATTGATTTTCCCCTCTCTTTTTTTTTTTTTTTTTTTCTAATATGGCTGTAACGCCGAGGTATGGTGCGTGTGTTTGCTCATTATTTAATGCATTATATTTACTACTACATATCTTTAACTAGTAAAATATATATCAAGCTTGCTTGTATTAAAATTTTAATAACCTTTTATGAATTGAAAAGGCATATACATAAACTGATATATACAAATGAGCGAACCAAAATATGATAAAATTAAACCGTCCCGTTCACTAATTTAAACCCACATCGGTAAATCAATATTAAATTTTCCATTATGTATGTTTTGGCCACCTAAATTGGAAGTGCCGGGCATTTAAAGGTCTCACCTTTGTGTCTGTAACCCTAGAGGGGGCAATAAGATGGTCGGATGGTGTGTGATTGTCAGTAGGGAGATCACACTACATGTGTGTTTCTGCAATTGAACTTTGAAAATATCCCAGAGACCTCCCGAGGGAGCAATTTACATAGGACTGTCATCTTTTTTTATTCTTTTTTTGGTAACTTAGACAATGAATGTTTATATTTCTTTTTTTTTTAAAAAAATTAGTAAACATAATCTAATGAGGTATATGCTTTGATAAAAAATGAATATCACTCTTTATCGAGTTGAAAGAATCAATTTTCAGTAATTGTAAGAAAAAATTTAACGAAGCATATACATGACCTATGCATCACTGGAATTCTCACAAGGCATATAGGATTGCATTTTTTGTATTGTAAAAAAATTTGAACGTACCAACGCCCTTTTTTGGTGACTAAACATGTCAAAGGATCGTATATCGATCAGATACAATAATATTCATAGTCTATTGTACAGTTTAAAATTCATCTCATATGCACTATAGAAATATAGTAAAACTATTATTCAAATAATTGACATGTTTAAATATGAACACTAATTTGAGTAATCAAGTGACATATTAAAGAGATATGAGATTAAAATTGAGAAGATATCATATATAAAAAATTTAACAGTAAAATAAAATATCATGACACTGATTAATCATACAAAATAATAAATATAAATAATATACAAAACAAATATATATAATTTTATAATATATGTTAAATTCAGATATTTTTATTTTTCGGATACGGATTTAAAA
Organism: Acorus gramineus; assembly: GCA_030737835.1. NCBI lineage: Eukaryota > Viridiplantae > Streptophyta > Magnoliopsida > Acorales > Acoraceae > Acorus > Acorus gramineus. The sequence continues at coordinate 5,316,524 of CM060850.1, forward strand.
AAAAAAACTTGTTGGATAATTGACAAGTTCATTTGTGACTCCATATGAGTTACATATGAATTACATATGACAGACTCGTGATTCTCTCTTTTTATTAGTTATAATTATAATTCCCTAAGGTATATTTTTTTTTTATGAAGATACATGTTTCTCTACACAATGTATGATATTTTAAAAAAATTAAAACATGTAGGCTTTGTTTTTAAATCTGGCATGTCGCAAAGAGAGATCGGGCAGAAGCCAATATTGAAGGATACTGCATGTTTAGAGTTGGGGATTACTGATATAAAAGAGTGATTTAATAAATCTCCCATGAAATAAATCTCCATCATTGTTTTCACAACCTTCAAAATTGATATGATGACCATCTATTTAGAATTCGAAAATCGAGTAAAAGTTAGTTGACATAATAACAAAGTTAAAAAAACAAAGAAACAATTCAAACTACCAATTAAACATAATCTGATACTAATGAGCGAAGTGGCGAACCAACATATGATAAATAAACTGTCTCGCCCGTTCAGTTTTAAATTTTACCAATTTTTATTTTATTTTCTATATCCTAATTTTAACAATATATCTGTATGTGTTCATAATGTATCTTAAGGGTTTACAGTATAACTAGACATGTTAATAACTAACATAGAGAGAGACATTTTCAATCTCTGTAACAAGAACATAACAGAAATTAGTGTTTAAAATATACCAAAGACCAAAAAATAATACAGTGGTGACGTGGAGGAACCAAAATTAATTTCCACATTATTATTTGATATACAAAGAACAAAACGTTTTTGGGTCACATTTTATTTATTTTGTTATTTGATATAACTTCGAAAATATTCCGAAAACCTCCTGAGGGTGCAATTACATTTCATTGGACGGTCATCTTTTTTTGTTCTTTTCCTTTTTTTCTATTTTTTACTCCGCATAAATTACATAATTTTTAATTTTCTTTCAATTTTTTCTATTTGTTACTCCATACGAATTACATGTGATTTCTCTTTTTTTAGTTATTATATATAATTTATTGGAGTATATATACATCATTTTTATGAAAATACATGTTTTTCTAAATAATGTAAGCATGTTTAATAAAAAAATTAATACATGACAATGTGTGGTTGTTAGTAGGGAGATCACACTACATGTGTGTTTCCACGGTATAACTTTGAAAAAATTCCCAAAACCTCCCGAGAGGGCAATTACATCCATCAAATGGTCTTTTTTTTTTTTTGGAAAATTGTTAGACTCAGTCATTTTTATAGTTTTGAAAAATATTAAATTCAGTCATTTTTTCAGTCTAAAACTTTGACCACTCAAGTTTTTATTTTCTTTAAGATAATAAATATCTTATTTATTTTAAATAGTAAATATCATCTAATGAAGTATACACTTTAATAAAAAAAAAATGTATATCGCACTATTTCAAGTTGATTGAATCCATTTTTAGTAACTGTAAGAAAAAAATTAACGAGATATATGTTTTACTATATTTCTAACAAGGTATATATGATTGTATTTTGGACTGTTAAAAAAATAGTGTAACAACAACTTTTTACACCTTTTTTGTGACTAAACATGTCAACGGATCAAACACAGATCAAATACGTTAATATTCATAGTCCTTTGTACAGTCTAAAATACATCTCATATGCATCATTACAAATCTAGTGATGCATATATACGTGCATAGTTAGATGAGATACGTATATCGTTAAATATTTTTTATGTTTACTAAAAATAGGTTCATTCAAATCAAAATAGAGTAATATATACTATTTATCAAAGCATATACATTATAAGATGATGTTTACTATTTAAAAATAAATAAAAACATGTGGTCTATGTTTTGGACTGTAAAAAAGATTGAATCTAACATTTTCCTATTATAATCATTTGGATACAAATATTTTGTGGATAATTGACATGTTTAGATATGAATATTAATTTGGATAATCAAATGATGTATTAGAGAGATGTGATATTACAATTAAGATTTAATTTTAGGCTTATCATCTCTTTTATATATCTAATAATGTAGAAAATTTAATAGTATTATAAAATATCAGAACGGTGATTAGTCATATAAGATAACTAATACGAATAATATATAATACAAATATATATAATTTTATAATATATGTCGAATTCATATATTTTTTATTTTTCAGATACAGATTTAGAGATGATACAAATTTTTTTCGAATAATTGACAAGCTCATTAATGACTTCAAGTGAGTTGTAAATACGAATTATATATGACATGCACGTGATTCTCCCTTTTTTTATTAGATATAATTCACTGGAGTATATATCATTTTTATGAAAGTACACATTTATCTACATAATGATATTGTTTTAAAAAACCTAAAACATGTAGGCTTTGTTTAATTTTTTTTTTTTTTGCTTGGTAAATGGAAATCTATTGCTAATTGAAAAGGTTACAATTGTACATCATAGAATAAGAAGGGAAGAAAAGAAAAGATAAGATCTGGGGGACAAAGAGCTACCCAGGTGATACATTTCAATACATAGAACAAGAAGAGACTGATTCATATAGCCATGGAGTCAAGGCATAAAACGTCACAGACAATCAATGCTCACCTGATCATCAAGAAGATCTGAGATGGATGGTGTCATGCTTGTCATGCCAAATAAGCTCTTTGATGTCATTCCAAAGCTGAGAGGGTTGGAGATAAGAGACACCAATTTCAGATTGAGCAACAGCTAGACAGTCAGCAACTCGGTTTCCCTCACGGTAAACATGTGAAATTTTCCACTCTTTAACGGTGCTGTGAGTTGATGAAGAAGGCGAATATCCTGGAAAGCCGACCAAGGAATGTGCCCTTTTCCAACAGCCCAAGCAACCGCTGTGGTGGAATCTGATTTAGAGAGAATCTGTAGGGAGTCTGGAGGCCCCAACATTTGACATAATTGGAGCCTTGCCACAATACCTTTAAGTTCTAGTATATTAATGGAGTATGCACGGGACCTAGCAGACAAGGCCTTCAAGCAATCCCCATGTGAATCTCTAACAATGGCACCATATGCAAATGGATCATCACTCTTTGAGCCATTGGAGTTAGCCTTTAGCCAACCAAGGGGAGGAGGAGACCAAGTGATTTCCTGAATAGATGGTAGATTACATTCAACATCCAATCTGAGTAGAGAGCTTAGATCTTCGACAAGAACACCCTTTTCAAGTTTGCAGCCCGCAAATCTACTTTTAGTGGAGCTAATTATACAATTTAGGACCTTGGAGCTTGAGGAAGAGCAAAGCTTGAAAATTAGCTCATTTCGAGCCTTCCATACTAACCAAAGGATCTGAGCAAGAAGGAAATGAAGAATCCTTTTACTAGAGTTAGAAGAGGCAGATGAGGTGAACCAGAGAAACAGTTCACCCAAACTATTCAGCCCTGTCCTATTCAGCTTCAGTTTGTGGGACAAGGAGCTTCAAAGAAGATTAGAGAAGGGGCGTGAATAAAATAGATGAAGTGCAGTTTCATCTTATGTCAAACAAAGAACACGTCTCTTTTATTAGAGTTTAGAGCAGTGCCCTAATTCAATTCAGATGCCCTATTTGAAAGAGGAAATAGTTTGTATTATCAGTTTTGGTGGAAGTGGTGATGTCTCCAGTGGTTTGTGGGATTTTGGTGATGATGGTGGTGGTTTTGGTGTTGGTGGTGATGGTGATGTAATCTATTATGATTGTGTTGATTGTTGTTGTTGTAATTGTTTTGGTCGAAACACGAACGAAAAAGACAATGATCGATAGCTTCACTCGCAAGCTCAGCCTCAAGTGTACATTTCGTATAGGGTGAAAAGCTCATAACTGCCATTCTATGTAGCTCGAAAAGTAAGCAACCGGATTTCACTAATAGATCAGACACGATTGAAATGAGAAACGTCGCATTTCAGATCGAGCATACCGAGTTTTGTAATGAGGTTCCAAAAAAGGTAGAAGGAGCATTGTCACGATCGCGAGAAAGCTCACCCTTTGGTAAAGCAGAAAAAAGAAAGAGACAAAGGTAATTGCAACCGAGGTGACGCTTGATTAATCAAAAATGCTCTCAACAAAGAAGGCGGGCGATGCTTGTTGTTTTGATCAACGGGAGTAAACAAGTGAGGAGAAGGTGTAGCGACCGGGCGAGATGTATCGATCGATCGATCGTTCAGAAGTGAGTTCCCAGAATTCCGTATACAAAGAAGAGTGAAGCATCCTGGCTTGGATCCATATCCATGGTTTACGTACGGTCGCCTTCGGTCACCTTATGTCACACCTGCGGTCACCTCGCGGCCTATGTTTATTCTTTGTTCATGGGTGGTTAATCCAGTTAAATAGACGTGGGTTTTAGTTAGTTGTTGAATTGAAGGTGCGGAGCATCTCATAATTTTAAAGAAGATTGTTGAGTTTACGATATCGCCTCCCTACGGTCGCCTTCGGTCACCTGTTAAACTTTTGTCTTTAGAACCTATCAATGTTGGGTTGGTAGCATGTTAGTTGTGTAGATTAATTTGTAAAATTAATGAAATGGAATGTCTTCTTGGTATTGAATTGAGTTGGTTGTCGTTGAAGACAAAACTTATAGAATTTGTTAAAAGTGTGTATACAATGGACAACGTGGTAGTTTTGTTCACCCTATTTATAGTTTTAAAGAATATTAATTCTTAGTTATTAATGGCATATATTGTATTGGTCTTGTAGATATCATTAGTTGGATTTGACTACAATTATTGAGTGATAGGTGGATTATTAGGAATGTTTGATGATGGCTGGAGAGGCATGAGGAACAATTGATCGTCTCTTATTGGAGATCGAGCTACGACTTGAAAACTATGAAAGGGTCTTCTATTTTCTTAATGTATGGATCGGAGGAGGCGAAAAGGGGGTTATGTAAGTATCAACACAGTATCTTATCTCCATAGAACGACTCGTTTTATAAGTATTGTTGCCACTGACATAACTATTGTCGACATTGTAGATATTGGTGAAAAGAGTTGTTGGGACTGGTATAGTTGTTGTCGACCTCTTGTGGAGAAAATACATGAGTCATATTGAGTAAACATAATCGTGAAAAGTATTTTTTTATACATCTTATAAAGACAAGATATATTAGTCATTTTTTGCAAAGATCATATTGGGATTTGTTGGATGTATTGAATGTGCATGTTAAATGTGTTGAATGTACTGATTAGAGTAGGTGACAGTCTAGTCCGCACTTGGCATTGGGGCCGGATAAAGTTTTCTGATGTCAAATAATAAGAGTAGGGCCGATATCTTATACCACACCCTCTTTAGTTTTAACATTACTTTTACATGGTTTTTTAGTCATTATCAAAATCAAATAAAATTATTTGAATAATTTGGTCTTTTATACCCTGTACTTATACCTAAACGGCTCCTAAAATGGGTCATTCTTCATATTTGGTAATCTTACACACACACACACACACACACACACAGAATAAGTAGGATGATTACTGGATGAACCATTTCTGAGTCTAACGATAATGTTTTAGGTGTTCGCAGCCCATGATCCAATTAACAAATGTTCAAGACCTGATAATCCACGATCCGTGAATCCGGCTTGTTGGCCCATTTACATAATATTAAATCAAATTTGTGATCAAATTCCAATAGAAAATATGAATTTGGGATCATCAATGCAAAGATTTCAAAATTTTATGCAAATATAAGATTATATATTGATATATTGGATTTGAAAATTGACTCCAACAATATATATATATATTTGGGATCATCAATGATTGATCTCCTAAATTCCAACAATATATATTTGATTGGGGACTGTAATTACCCAAATTGCAATAACATATAATATATTTGATCATGGATCATCAATGGTTTATTTCCTAAATTCTAACAATATATATGTTAAATTTGGAGATATCAATAATTGATCCCAAATCTCAACAATACATATTAGATTTGAAAATATCATTTATTGACTCCCAAAAATCTAACAATACATACATATAGATAATCAATGGAACATAGTATTATAAATAGGGAACCAATTCTCTCTATTGAGATATGTGATAAATTTTTTTCTACAAAACCTAAATTGTTGATTGGCTGACTTGAGCATCGCAAGGTTTTCTACAGGTCAACCCCACCCTGTTTTCACGACACTCGAGGAGAAGGATCATCAGCAACCTAACAGAACCTGTCAGAGGAAACGGATCGGGCGAATGGATGTGGTTGGTTATTTTTTATTCCTACAATTACATTAATAAAAAGTCAAATAAATCTAACAAACCCTTTTTTGGTACATTTTATATATATAAATCTAACAAAGTCAAATAAATCTTACAATCTCGGACAGACCTATAGGGGATCTTGCATCAATTCTTTCTGTCTTACTAGTATTTAAGTGGGTCATTACTGTGTAATTGAGATTGTATCGTCCTATCTGGGTCTTTGTAAAAAAAAATTACTGTTACATAGTTGTCAAGGTATATAAACTTTGTGAAATATATATATCTCAGTTGAAATTTTTGTACATTTTATAAAGTATATAGCTATCCAACGAGGTATATTATATTATAAAATATTTAATATAAACATGTTAGATTCTTATAAAATCACTAATTTTTAAATAAATAATTTAGTACTATGCAAAATAAATTTTCATTGACTGCATACAAATTTTTTAATAGCATCTAAATTTTGAAATTTAAACTTTTAAATGCATTTAAATTATCTAATTTAATATTTCATTTTCAACCAAGAAAAAAATCATTTAAATTAAAATTCAATAATAAAAAAATCCTCAAAATTTTATTATGTAATCATTCTTCTGTTGCTTATGTAAATTTAAAATTGTCATTGAACACCTAATAATTCAATTACAGTTTTGGTTTAGATATTTCACTAAACATTTTGTATACAAGTTTTAAATATCAAAATACTTATAAAATCAGACAGACATTTTATCTAGGGAGTAATACGAATAATACGCTTGAAGTTAAGGACTTAAAATGAAATATGAAAGGAGAGACTCATCATTAAATAATATAGTTTACAGAGATTTAAAATATAAATCACGTCTCATAAACTAACGACGGACGTTTGGCGGAGGGATTAAAAGCAAAGTTGGGAACGTGAAAAGAAATAAGGAGAGGGGAGGATGAATCCTTAAATAGACATGTTAACAGGGACTTAAAACTAAAAATTCTATTAAAAAAAATGCCTGCAAGGCCCTGGCACAAAATATTCTTATCTTCACCGCTGGTAGACCTTATCTGGGATTTCAAAATTCTAAAGACTGCGACGGTCCCTCCATAAAAGGAAGAGAATGATTGAAAGCATCCCTTCAACCTCTCTTTTTCTATCAATCTCTTCCTACCAACACTTGATTATCATTATTATTATTATTATTATTTAGCAACAAATGGACTGCAAAATCCATTATTGTAGTTACGAATATATGTTTATATGTTCTTTCTCTTACACCCACAAGCACATTTTCCAAGGCAAGTATTTTTCTTTCTTTCTTTCTATTCTTTGCTTATGTTTAAAGCACTCCTTCCATTTCTTCATCAGTTATTGTTGTTGGGTCAGTTTTATATAAGTTGTTAGAGACACAGAAACTGTTTTAGTAGTACCCAAACACACTTCACTTCTTTTACAAGTATGCACTGTTTTTTTTTTTTGTTGTTTTTCAGGATAAGTAACCATTGTATTTACTCATAGTGATCCTTCACTTGCTTTTTTTTTTTCCCCTTTTTTTTTATGATTACTTATTGTGATACGAATTGGGTTTTGAGATTTAAATTGGTTCTCTGATTCTTCTCCTTCTATGGGTCTGTTCTGTTTGTTGATTTGAGATTTTTTTTTGGGTCCCCATTTTGTTTTGTCAATGATTTCAGTGGATTTGAATATAGACTCAATCCCTGTGTTTAGTTTTTGAGTGATGTGGGTGTGATTTTCTTGGCATTCCGTTGTTATTTGGTTGTGAAGAAACTGAAAATTCATCTATTCATTTCTCTGTGCATTCTTTAAATATAAATTACTGGGTTTTTTTTTTCAGTATAGTTTGTAATCAACCCCCCCCCCCCCCCAAACAGATAGTGTTCAAGTGTTCAACTGTTTTTTCATGAAAAATTAGTGCTGTTGAATGCTAAAAATGCCTTTCGGCTTGGTTTCGTCGTGGAACAAAAGGCGAAGAAGCAAATCGATCGACCAAAATGACAATTGTATGTGATTCTTTCGACCCTCTAATTGTCTTCAATACCTATTGAGTATGATACATTAACTTTCTACAATTAAATTGATTGTATGTTTTAGGGAACCACAAACCCATGGAAGATTGGCAATCAAAAGACCAAAGTCCGTCTCCAAAGAGACGTATCAGGTCAATGGTGTTCATGTTGAAGGAAATGAGGGATGCCACATGTTCGTTTAGTGAGGTGAACTTTCTTGGTAAAGGAGGATTTGGTCGAGTTTATAAAGGAACGCTAAAGAATGGAGAGGTTTGTCACTCGAGATATGTTTATGTATTGCTGCTAAAAATAGATGATAACTAATTTTGAAGAAAGTAGTTATATTTTCAAATGAATTTTAAAGAAGTCAATATTTGAGTTATAAGAGATCTAAATTTTGTTGGGTAACTTGGAGACGATGTTAATTGTGATTTTTCTTGGTAAGTAAGTGTTTTGTTTTACTTGTTGTTCAATCTCATTCTATCAATAGAAGTAAGACTCGAATCTAGGACCCTTCAATGAAGAGGGAGTACTTATGCCGATATTCCAAGTGGTTTCATATGTTATTTGTGAATTGCGATTGATTTTGCAAGTCATAGGAACAAAGTTTGAAGAGTACAACAGAGAAAATAATGAAAAATACAGACTATTGGGAAGAAAAATAAGCGGCAGCACTATCAAAAAGAAATTTTCTCTAATGTTCAGCCCCATCATTTGCTAACGAATGAAGGTTTACTTTGCAGATTCTTTGGAAGGGTTTAGTATACAAATGTGCCTTAGTTTATGCATGTTAATTTAAATTCATATCTCTTAAGGCAGAAATTTAAGCAGATTGTTTCATGGCCTGAACTTTGATAGTTTTGATGTCAGATTTCAGAACCAAGTCTGTTGTATCAGAACCAAGTCTGTTATTTCCTTCAGTACATGTTTGGATGGATGACACTTGCCCATTAAAGAGTTTAAACTCTTCACCAAACAAAAAACCATTGATGGAAATTCCATCAGCATACATGTCATCCACTCAAACTCGTACTGGTGGGATTCCCACTAGTACATACTGGTATGAAATTTTTTTCCGGTTATCCATGTGCACATCCAATGGGTTTCGAATAGGTTGAACCGGATCAAATCTCCAGCAGGAGACAATGTAGTACAGGACATCTAACTTGATAAATCAGATTAATCTACATTAAGGCAACTGATATTATATGGAAATGGACATATAAAATTTATCTACATATTGGTGATTCAGAGAACAAGACCACATTCAATAGACACATCATTGATAAGGAATGTAGAAATTGATTCCTCGCCCATTTCGAAAACATTCCTGGCAAAGAGGATATAGTATTAGAGTGAAACTCTCCATTATATACATTTATGGGCATCTTAGGTGCACACTTACAATTTAGAATTTTTGAAAAGCATAGCAATAAAAGAAATGGTGGATTTGTAAGTACGAAATGCGTGAAACTGTATATCTTACTTCCAGTGTTAATTAAGAGTGGAAGAAAATTCCTGTCCTTTGTTGTCGAAATGTCAATAAGCTCCAATTGTATTTTTTTAGTGTATATTGAAACTTATGATTTTCTTGAAATAATATGGATACACTTTGCTGTGTGGATTACATTGTATCTTTAGAGGAATAGTTTTCTATGTTATCCTTAACAGATTTCATTTGGTAATTTGAAGGTTGTGGCAATTAAAAAAATGGAGATCCCTCCATCCAGAAAAGCTGATGGGGAACGTGAATTCCGAGTAGAAGTTGACATACTAAGCAGACTGGACCATCCAAATTTGGTCTCTCTAATTGGTTATTGCGCTGATGGGACCCATCGGTTCTTGGTGTATGAGTTCATGGACAATGGGAACCTACAGGATCATTTAAATGGTTCGTTCATGTCTAAATTAAACTTTTCATCTATAAATAATGTTCATATGGACTAATAAATCTGTTATTCTAATACTAGGAATTGTTGAAGCAAAGATGGACTGGCATTCGAGGCTCAAAGTTGCACTTGGTGCAGCTAAGGGTCTCGCTTATCTCCATTCAACTTCAGGAGTTGGCATACCTATCGTTCATCGAGATTTTAAATCGACCAACATACTTCTAAGCAAGGATTTTGAAGCGAAGGTGGCATTGAATTAATTCTTTTTGTCTATTCATGAAACGAGATACAGTTTTGTTAATAACATCTGATACATTTATACTCAGATTTCAGATTTTGGGCTTGCTAAGCTGATGCCTGATGGGCAGGAGGATTATGCGACCTCTCGCATTCTTGGGACTTTTGGATATTTCGATCCTGAATATACATCGGTGTGTATTTTTTGCTTTGCTAATTTATTATGTTAGTTCCAACCTACACATACCATTGAATAGCAGTTTATATGATGACATCCATTTCACACCTCGATATGGTGTTACACCTTAAATATTTACTAGTTTTCAATAAACATTAGACAATATCACTAACAGTTATCATGCACCAATGCATTTCCAGATTTATTTTCTTGCCTAACAACATCTATATGTGTATATGTATAATATGCATACATTAATTTTATGAAAGATCATTTTCACTTCCAACACTCCTCTCTTTAAAACATCTTTCACAATTGCTGCTCTATGAAACATTCATCTGATCATTTTCGTTTCTACCACTTGTCCCTGAAACACATCCAGTCCTCATTCAAATGGACATTGAAGTAAAATGCATCATGTGCTTTACTCATGCTATTGATTTTTTGGACAAGGTGTTTTAATTTGATTTATACACATCACTGTTTCTACTGAATGAAGTTCATGCTTGTCTCAGCTTAAAAACATGCATGTTTAAGGAATTTATATAACTTAAAATCTCTGTCTCTGAACATTCTCACTTTATTACGCAGACGGGGAAACTCACTTTGCAAAGTGATGTCTATGCATTTGGGGTTGTCTTGTTGGAGCTGTTGACAGGCCGAAAAGCCTTGGACCTGAATCAGGGACCTATGGATCAAAACCTAGTATTGCAGGTACAACAATTCATCTGTTTTCCACAAATACCACCACCCCAAACTGTTCTACTTGAGATGCTTTTTTATTAGAAAATGTTAAGACTCAGTCATTCATGTAGTCACTCTATAATCCTAACACATTTTGTATTTTTTTTAAAAAAAGATACATACCTGTCTAGTGAAGTGCATACTTTGACCAAAAACAAAAAGAAATATATATCCTCACCTAATGGAATATGTACTCTCTTAGTCCTTTTCAATAAGGAGTCATGTATAATATTTTGTTTCAGATTCGACACATGTTGAACGATCGAAAGAAGTTGCGTAAGGTGGTAGATCCTGAGATGAGTCGAAGCTCATATACAATGGGGTCAATAGCTATGTTCGCTGAACTCGCATCGCACTGCGTACGGTTGGAGAGTTGTGAGAGACCTACCATGGCAGACTGTGTCAAGCAACTCCAACTTATAATACTGTATAGAAATGCAAAGTCTTTGACATTCCAGATGAATAATCTGAGCATGCCCAATCAGAAAACAGGAAGTGAATGTAAAACATAAAATCTGAAATGGTTCTGTTTTTTTTTTTTTTGTTATTTGTTCATCCGAGATCTTGTAAACACATGCAAATGGCTACAAAGCATTTTGTATAAGATACCTGTGAGGTTGTTGAGATGCCATATTGTCATATATGTTGTAAATCAAGTAAATTTAATTTGCATACATATTCTGTTTTTATATGTTTTATCAACTTTTCTAATGGTGACATAAAAACTTTAGGATTGATTATTGGCATGCAAAACTAGTATCTGAATCAGGGATAAACATTAATGCCTCTCATTCTCAGTGCTAACATAGTTGTGGAACACTGATATTCAGTCTCATTCACTAACAAGGTATATACTTTATTAGATGAAATATATAATATTTTTTATTACATAAGTGAATATATACATTACATTGAACTATTGAAGTGAATACTTTATTTTGATGAGGTTACATGTTTCATTATATGAAATATACACTTTAAGAAAATCAAAGCACACGGTGATCTCACGTTATCCTAGACTATGTGATTTTCAACAACTTTGTTTGACTTGTCAATGACCATCTCTTTAATGATCTTTTAATAAGAACATGAACCCCTTGTAATAAAATATTATAATGTATATATGGTTCTTCGATTTAGAGAAAATGAAGGTAATGTTTACCATTGATTAAAGCAGTCCTATTTACGATATTCACTTCACTAGATAGTAAATAAAATCATCTAAGACAGTATACACTCCATTATGTTATTATATACTCTTATTACTCATTATCAAAAAAGTAAAAAAATATATGCACCAAATTCCGAGTATATACTTCATTTTTTATAAAAAAAAAGTATTTCATTACAAGTATATACTTTATATATATAAAAAAAATCAAAACACATGCATACTTTAACATAACATTTTCCTTAATAAAATGTCATTGTGTTCACTCTGCATGAAAAAGAAGCTTTGAAGGACTTACCAGAATACATTATCAGCAGACCATTTTATTATTACAAACACCAACTCTATCAAACATTACAGTTATCGTAACGACAAATTATGAGAAAAGTAGATATTATGAGAGTAAAAAATATGAAAAAAAAAAAAAAAAACTCTGCAGCTCTTCCTTGGTAGATAAAAGGAAATTATGGAGATGGAAGGTCGGTGAAGATGAAATTCAAGAACAAAGTCATTCACATTTCAATTGCTTGTGCATCAGATGCTTACGTCGCTGAAGTGTTAACCAAATTAAGAAATTGTCGGTCTTAGCGACCTTGTATTCCGCCTTCTTGTACATCTTGTATGGACCAGTATCCACTACTCTGCAGTGCAAGTACACATCTCTTGAGCCGTTCACTTTACATATTAGTTCCTCACATGCCTTCAGAAGTTGCCAGCCAATGCCCTTCCTAGAATTCAAAAAATTAAAAAATGTTATGGCTTATCATGTCACTAAAACATGATTATAATACAATAACCTGTCATCCAAATCTAACCAATTGTACATGAGTGCATAAGAAAACTTGTTGAAGCTCCAAAAATACTTAATATAATGGAGAACAAACAGATCGACAAAGTAACACATGCTTGGAAAGGCAAAAGGTATACTACATTTTTTAAGTTAGTATAATGGACAACAAAAGGTGCAAAATGATTTTTTTTAGAAAGTTCTTGTAATTCAATACAGATCACACGTTTCCACTGATCTCTCATCCCAAACTCTGAGTTAGTTGATTAGAATATTTTCCGTTATGTATTCTGAGCTATATTATCAATCCTCGTGTGGAAAACAGCAGATAAATCAAAGTTGATGCCTTTGCTTAGGCCATGTTTGAAAACGGGTTGAGGTGCTTTTGGGTTTGTAGGAAACTGAGTTCCCCAAACCCATTTCCAAACATAAAAAAAGTTGCATCTTAATTTAAAACATTAAAAACTGCATACACCTTTTTGTAAAAAAGTGTAAGAAAGCTAGCTTTTTCATATATGTGAAGATGTAGCTTCCTGTAAATTTAGTTTTAAACTCATCTTTTGGGAAAAAACTAACTCTAAAACCCGTTTCCAAAAGGGGCATTAGAATTTTTTTTTTTTTTGAAAATAAGGGGCCTTAGGGTCCGGTTGGCTCGGCAGAGTGGGAGGCGGCGTTTGAAAACACAACCCGAAAAGCGTTGTTTCTACGCGTTTTAAAACTCAGCAAAAATTGCCTTCACCGCCACCACCCAAAGGGAAACGCAGAAGCGAAAAAATCATTTGGATGAGTCTGATGAGTTTGTGGTGTTTGCAATCGCCGCCGTGGAGAAAATATGGTCTGAAACGGACCCTTAGAATTTAATCACATCCCAGAATTGCATTATCTAATAAACACCTGAAACCTATCCAAGCTCTGGTTTTCTGAAAGTCTCTCAATAACCTTCCACTAAAAGGACTACCAGCACTAATGATATTCCCAATTCATAACAATTTCTATGGATTGGCTCCCTAAGTTTCTAATTAGTTGAACATTATGTATGCCAAAGTATATCACTCAAGTTAACATGGGAGTCAGGTGATTGATGTGAGAAAGAAATACTAAGCTCAACAGTCAAATCACATGAATTGGGTAGTTTGAAAAGATGGACGGCGTAAAGTAGGAAGCAGTAAGGAGGGGTCAGAATTTTCCAAAACATATCAGCAATTTAAAAGGTCCTGGCCCTAGAATGGATTACTAGTATAAGCGAATAAAATTTCTTTAGTTCTTCCATCATATCTGATGAAAGTATAGATAAGCTGGTGTTGATATTAGCCACTTAAGTACAGATAAAATGTTCTATACTAATAGGCATCATGGGTGAAAGATTATTCATTTCATTAATTGAGAAATAAACTCAGATATAATAAAGCAACATAAAACTGTGTAAATTAGTGGATGATATTAGAAGCAGGGTCCATTTAGTATAATAGAGCTAATAATTTTCAGCTACATGCTTTGGGCATTCCCTTTCTTTTAGAAAATAAAATCGAGGTCGAATGCCTACCTTTTCTTTCAAAAAAAAAAAAAAAAACAGAAATTTAGCTACACATTTCTTTGTGATAAAAGTAGATATGACATGGGGAAAGTATGTTTTCTTAAAAAGTAGTGCACTTTACCTTGACAACAACCATGATGTCATGGAATCAATTCCTACTAAATTATAACTCCTCCCTCTTTTATTTCAGGTAACAAAGCATGCAAATACTCTAACCAAGCACAAGGTCATTCCTCTGTTCTCCCTACTCAAATAGTGTTCTGTTTTTCTTCATTGCTTTCCCTTCTTTATTTCTTCTATCTCAGTATTTCGATTAATTGAAAAGCGAAAATGCTAGAATTCAAGCAACTACGTAAAAGTAAACATAATTAGTGAAGGTTTGAACATCTCAGATACCAGGACCACTATAGGCCATGAGCAACATTCACAATTTAATTATGAGTGACATTCATCTTTCTCATTATGAGAGTAGGCTGTGAAAGAAGGTGGGGAGGTGAGATATAAAAGTGACCTGATCTTACTAACCTATATGGGGTTACCCTATAGCACTGCATATGTTATATAGTCTAAAATGTCCACAAATACTTGAGCACGCATAGTTTCTTATCCTTCTTGATGTCAGGTAACAAACAGCTCAACCTAATCATAAAAAAGCTCCACATCCCAGTTATTTGTCACTTACGGGTCAAATATATTTTATCAGGTGTTTGCTATCATTTTGATGCAATCAGATGATTCCTAGCATTCTGCCATGATCAAAATTTGTAAACATTATCAGGTTTCCCAAAAGTTTCCAGTAAGTTTCATGCTACTTCAATCTGTTGTTCATTAACAACATTTCAACTCTTCAAAAGTAGGGATAAGGTGTTGAACATTACAACATATACCAGGCTGCCCAACGACACACATGCTCCAACCATAGAAGAAAAGAAACCACATCTAGTTTATTTTTTCCCTAAATAATTCAAGCATGTTATTGTAAGAGGAATTTTTTAATAACGATCATCACCATTTGTCCATTTCAGATCTTTGAATGGTTTTGTGTTCACTACTTACCATTCATGTTGATATCCAATATCTTGTGCATTTTCAGTAGACAAGCTCCAAAAGCATAGTATATCATGCAGCATTAATCCATTGAACACTCACAATTCCATGGATATAATAATAGTGAAAATGGATAGAATGGCAATGACCAAAAGCTTTCTACATTGGCAAATGATAGATAAAGCACCAAAAAGAGAGATAACAAACTGAAGTATTCAGTTTACTACCAACCATCATTAGACTCATTACTACCCAAACATTGCAATTAAGACACACAGCAAACCAAATGAGACATATTGAGTCACAAGATGGAAGTACTTAGCAATCAATATATAAAATAAACGAAAGGATAAAAGCAATCACAAGCTAATGCCCCTCAGTATTGTGCTGTATGATAAATGAGTCCAGACATGAGTGACAAAATATGAAACATAAAGGTATTACCAATGTGTATCAATTAGTCAACTATAGTCCCTCCAATGTTAGAATGCAAGATAGAAACACAATTTCAAACAAAAAAATGTTTAAGCTTGACATATATCGAAAGGAACTCAAAGAACACAAAACACAAGGTAAAATGTACTTATACATCAGTTCACAAATATCTTATCTGGGCATAGAATAGTTATACATGGATAGCAAAGAATCAGATGATTTCTAGTTTGATTGTTATCCTTTCTTGCGTTTGAATTTTTTTTGTCTTTTGTATTTGCTTACTAGAATATAGTTAGAGTGTTGGATGAATAAATGGATATAAACTATACCTAATTCCCTAATATAATTTCTGGGTTTATTCTGAGAACTAAGACAATTCTTCCTTTATCCACCTTCTTATTCGTGAAACAAATGGGGGCCAAATTCTTTTTAAATTATTTATAAAATTTAGAACCAAGAAACTCACATATCAAACACCCAAATTGCAACAAAAAATTCAATCAAAACCCAATGCAAACCAACAAAAAGAACTAATCATCACAAACCCAACAAACCAAACCAAAACAATAAAAAGCCCAATCAAAATCTATACCTCCGCAACCCCTTGCACACGGTCATATTGCATATATAAGGTAAATCCCTCGGCGGGACTGGTGTCGGGGGCGAGGCATTCGCCCCCCTCGCATCGAAAGACACTTCCGCCGTCCCCACCAACACCTCCCCCTCCTCCTCCCCCTCACCCACTTCACTCCTCCTATAGTACCCAACGAGCATCGTCGCGTGGGGCACCAACGCCCGCCTCTCCATCAAGTACTGTCTCACCAAGAAAGCGAGAATCGACGTGTACTGCCCCGGTACGAGCATCGACTCGGCAAAGGACTCGGCGAGGAGGGAGGCGGTGGCGTCGGTCTCGGCGGGGTCCATAGAGCGGATGGTGAGGGACCCATGGTCGAATTGGTGGGTGTAACTGAAGGTGGAGAGGGTTTGGAGGTTCTTGGAGTCTTGGGGGGATAGAAATGGATGTGGGTCATGGAGGAGGGGGTCAGGGGAGGTTGGAGGGAAGGATTGGGGTTTGGGTTTGAATTTGTAAGGGTTGGATTTGGGGAGGTGGAGGTTTGGGTGGTGAGGGGAGGGGGTGAGGAGGAGGAGGAGAGTGGGAGGAGAGTATGGGAAGTGATTGGAGAGGGAGGGGGGAGAGAAGGTGAGAGGGGTGGGTGGAGAGAAGGTCATGGTGGGGGTGGTTTTAGGGAATGTGGAGGGGATACATTGGTTTTTGGGGGGGTTTGGGGAGGAGAGGAGCCAAAGACTGCAGTTGTGGGTGGTAGCTGAGGATTCTTGGCTTTGAAATTTTGGAAATTATACCGAGTTGGAGGTTTTTTTTTTTTTTTTCAACAGTGTTTTGTAAGAATAATAATGTATTGATGTTACATTGGATTATAGATTTTAGCTTATTTTCTAGACTTAAACCATATTTATGATATCCCATGTATTTTTATTCCGAGAGCATATGAGCCCTGGTGAGAAAACGACTCAATTAAATACACATATTTATGTTTTTTTTTTCTTTCTTTTTTTATATATTGTTCTAACCAAATATATACTCCCATTACACTCCGTTCTTTTTACATACTCAAAAACAGTCTCACACTCCTCGTTAACTCTCTTTACTCATTGTATTAATATATATACCATTTTAAATTTTTTTTTAAAATAAATTATACTTTATCTTTTTAAAAATACATATATCATTAATATATATATATATAATTTTTAATAAAATTAAAAATGTGAACAGACCTAATTCATATTAGACAAGGTCAACCTTTGATATAGACTACTAATCTTGTTTATAGAGTGGATATGGTTTGGAAATACATTAAAGGACCCTACATCCCTAAAAAAAATGGTCAGCCCTCGAAATAGGCGACTAAAGGCTAAGGCCCGTTTGGTTGCATGTTTGTGGCAGCTTTTGCTTTTTGAAAAGCTAAAATCGTGCAGTTAAACCGGCAGCTTTATTCAAAATCAGAAACTGGATTCCTTTTAATTTTTCCCTTGAAATCCGTGTTTTGAAAAGCTGAAAAAAGTTTTTTTTGTCGGAATTGATTTTTTAAATTGAAAAGCAACTTTTTCTGCCAAACGTCAACTGTTTTCAAATATTGATTTCTGAATTTAAAAAAAAAACATCACAATAAAAGTCAAAGTCTAAAATCATTTTAAAAAACAGCTTTATTCCAAAAGCTATTTTTCAATCTGTGTTTTCAAATTGACCCTAAATTTATGAAAGGTCCATGAATCATTTAAAAAATGTGTTATCTACTGTTTGATGGGACTTTTTATTTTGTTTTTGGATTTATTTGTATTCTTCTTAATTGATGACAGGATTATTAGAGTTGTCTTTTTTATTTACACAATTGATCATATTGTTAGATGTACTTTTTCATCTACTTCCAATTTGTTTTAGTGAGATCAATTATGGTAAGGTTACCCCACCTTTTACTGAGAGGCACGAGTTTGATTCCTGTCACACGCAAGACAAGGAAAATCTTATTTAGTCTTTTAAGACTGCAGCCCTTTGGGCTGGTTGTTTAGGGCTCTATTTGCCCTGTTTTTCTTTGCTAAGGATTTTTCTTTGCTATGAATACATAGTCTTTTCTACTTAAAAAAGAAAATTATATAATAAAATTGTGGTAGTTAAATTAAAAATTTATTTACATCTTTGATAATATACTAAAAAAAAGTGTGGATAAAGGGGACTCACTTTAGGATTGGGGACATCACTCTCTTCTCATCCCATTTTCCCATTCACCCGTGTCCCATTTTTTAAGAGTGATGAGAAGAATAAATGAAAAGAGAAACAGATAGAGAATGAATGAAAGTGTGGGACTAAATGGCTCTTTAAATTCCTTCTCTCTTTCCCTCTCTCCCATCGCACCCCCCGCACACCCCAAACATACTTGATCGAAATTTTTAGGGGGTGCAGTGAATGAATGAAAGTGTGGGACTAAATGGCCCTTTAGGATTTTACCTAAGGTTCATCTTACCAATTACTTTTGAAGTCCAGTCCCCGTGATTAGATAAATTAAATGTTTGATAGAGATTGGAGGAATAACTATAGGAGTAAACACTTTATTATTTAACTCTGCAAACATCTTTAATCTTAATATGTGTTATTTAACTCTGGAAGTATTTTAATCTATGGACATAGTTAGATGGTGGATAAACAATTCTAACACTTCTTAAAATCCATTATCAAAGCTTATACTAATCAACCAAGGGATTTATTGGATTTTATACGTATAAAATGAATCACTTTTTTTTTACTATACATCAAAGTTTATTCGTTGTGTACAATGGTACCCTAACAGGGGTAAATTAAATAGTTACTCTTTTATGACAGGGGTACAATAGCTACTCTTTTATTAGATTTTAGGAGGTAAATCTGAGCCCAACATATCAATTGTAGGAGCCTTTTGATGTCTATTGTATGAGCTTTTTGATACCTATTGTGGAAGAAGTCTTGCTCATTGTAGGAGCTCTTTGACACCTATTGTAGATAGTATGTTTAGGTGAGATAAGATGAGTTAAAAACAGTGGAAAAAGTAGGTTTTAAAGAGATGAAATGCTTAGAATTGGTAGAGGAAGAAGAAAATGAGATGGTTTGAAGAGAGAGGGCTTTCAAAGGTTGAAATCGGGTAACATGAGGGTATAGGGGTCATTTGAACGTCTCTAATTGAATGAAAATGGAAAATATTAACCATACCAGACAGAATTTGACCACAGGGGCACGGTTGTACTTACTTAAAGTTTTTAAGGGTTATTTTTGCACTAGGGGTTTTTCAAGGGTAGTTTGATAAAATTGAAATTTAACAGGGGTATATATGCAAAAATCTTAAAAAGAACAAATTATTCTTAACTTTAACTTTAACTACACAAATTACAATTAACACCCTACAAAATTCAACCAACATACGCATACAAGAAAAGCATAAACTCAAAATCAGATTCAAAGTCATCATACATTAAAAAGATACAAACATAACATGCACCATGAGTACCATCAAATGAAACTTTAACACAACTCATCAAATCAACATCAAAACTAGCACTCACTAATGTTAATTGTGGATGAAATCCACTCAGGGATGGATATTATCAGTCTCCAACGAAAAGGCTGGCACATATATTATATGTGTTAGCTAACACGTATGGACTCTCATTATGCACAAATAAAAATCAATATTGTAAAAAACACTAGACACTAGTCAATCAGTTGAGGATGGAGTAGAGATTAATCAGCTAAACAAAGATTAATATAATATATATGCACATACATTATATATATATAATATATATATATAATAATAATAATAATTTAGACTACGAATAAAAAACAAAGTAACATTAAAACAAAATTAATAATATAGCATAATAGTGATAGCATAAAAGAATTAATTAATAAACATAAAGTAACTTAATAGTTTATTAGTCAAATAGATTCTAAGGATTAATCAGGAAAGCGACTAGGCGCTAAGCATTGCAAGTTGGACCGGTCTAAGCCTAGGCAGGGACTACGGAATAATCGGGGGCCCCCCTGAAGAGATTTTTAAAAAATCAATAAAAAAAAAAAAACCCTAATGCCATCTGCTAATAACTCAATCTCAACCTTCCTAATTCAACATTTGAAAGTTATAACGGTTATATAAACAGTAGCATCCAAAAAAGACTTACCTCCTCATGTCCCCCCTCACTGTGAGATTACATACATACGTCGCCCCGTTTGGCACGTCCGGCGTCACAAACGACTCCACCACATCGAACCACACCTCGACTGTGCCCACGATCGCCTCCTGTCCGTCCGCCGCCCCCGACGCTTTATAAAACCCTACTAGCGTAACCGAATTAGGCCTATAATACGTACCACTGACCGCCGCCCGCAACCGGATCAGCTTCTGCTTCAACCTGGCCCGTCTGGAAGTCATCTCCTCGAACGCCTCCAAAAGCAGCTTGTTCGACTGCTCCTTCTCCTGGTGGCCCGCCACCGCACGGACGGTCAAGGACCCGTGATCGAACTGGTGGGTGTACTTGAAATTCTTGATTTCCGGGGCCGGAACGTCTCGGGTGGTGGTGGTTGGTGGTGGGGCATAGTCGAGTATGAGGGCCATTGCATGGTGAAAGAAGGAGGATTGTTGGTGGTTTATATAGTGCATGATTTGTTGTCCACAAGAAAAGTGTGTTTTTTTGTGACAAATCTTTTGATTTGTTTTTGCTTTTGGTGTTTGAAGTCTTTGTGTTCATATATCATGGATGGACTTGGGGTGTGTTTTTGTTTAATGAAAGTGGATTGGAGAATAACTGCTTGTGTTGTTTTTGATGGAGCAAAAGAAAGGAACATTGGAATTTCGGTTTTGGGGGTTGAGGGGGGCTTAACTTTCGGTGGGCAAAAGGAGAATCTTTGGTGCTGGTGTGATTTCATTGTTTATATTGTTGAAATTTTAAAAAATTGAAATTCCAGGAATCAAATTTTGTTTTTTTGAAGATTTACTTACATTAGTTGAATGTTAGAACAAGTTCGTTGTTCCAATCAGATCTTGTCGGATTAGTTGGAGAGAAAAATTCAAAAATATCATGCGCCGTAGATTTGTTTAAATGGTAGAGAAATAATTATATTGGTGTTTCTCATAACACCACACCACTCTCACCACAAGAAAGA
This sequence comes from Acorus gramineus, assembly GCA_030737835.1. NCBI lineage: Eukaryota > Viridiplantae > Streptophyta > Magnoliopsida > Acorales > Acoraceae > Acorus > Acorus gramineus. The sequence goes on from CM060850.1 coordinate 5,338,485, forward strand.
ACACACACAAATTTTAGAAGACTTATCCTTTTATTGATTTGCTTAATTGAAAATTACACAACCCCTTCACATCTTTTTATAGGGTGTTGTGAGAAAGACAAAAAATTTAAAAAATTTACCAAGCACCTCATATTTAATTGATAAAAAGTAAACCCAAGCGTCCAAGAGAGTTTGGAGTTATTGGACCGCAAACATTATATCCATATGAACAAGCTGTAGTGGCTTTGTTGCATGAGATGTAGCCTCCTTTGGGAAAGAATTCCAATGATGCTTGTTGAGTAGACAATCCTCACAAAGTTGTTTCAGATGATTGATGAATGGAATGTTGGCATTTTATGACCAAAAAATGTATCAAACCATTGCATAAGTTTTGTATAATTGAGAGGTTGAAACCTAAACATTTAATCACATGCATTTCAATTCTTGGTGAACTGTAACATATGTTATAAATTGGTGATCCATTGCACAAGGTTTTAATTCTTGTAACCATGTATGCATTCAACCATTTTAATGTTGCAATTCAAATTAATTGAGACGTTTTCAAATGTATACTGTATATATATATATATAGCCTGTGATTCTTCCACCAACATAGAGAATGATATATGTGAAATCATCAACAAAACCACCGTACCCGTGAGGAGTGAGAGAGAGTCCATTTGTTTTCATCTTCTTCACATCATAAGGCTTATCTTCTATTCCCTCAAGAGCTTCATATTTTCTGATCTTAATCAAGCCTTATCTATTCCATTTCAGACATTGACAATACAATGATTCAGTTCGAAGACTCCACTTGATCGCACCTCGAGGAGTCTGCGGAATCACAGGTTGATTTTGATCTCCGTCTCCTTACGGCTCGTCCACCTGTGATTTTGATTAAGCTTCTTGTATCATGAAGACGCCTTCCTCCTTTTGCTTTACTTTAATACCAAGATAATAGGACATAAGGCCAATGCCTGGCATCTCAAATTCTCAAATCATGGAGTCTCAAAAATCCTTGAACATTCTTGGATCGGTTATTCCCTATGAAAATGAGATCATCCACATAAAAACATACAAGCAAGAAATCTCCATATTTCATCCTTCTTTGTATACGAAATGTGCTCATAAGGGCATTTAATAAACCCATTTGCTTGGAAATATGCATTCAATTCTACTATTCCATGCCCTCGGTGATTGTTTCAAGCCATATAATTTTTTTTTTCAATCTTAGAACCTTTATTTCATGTTGTTTTTCCACAACCCCTAGATTATTTCACAAGCATACACTTCTTCTTCAAGAAAACCATTCAAGAATGCCAATTTAACATCCATTTGGAAAACTTTCCATTTGTTTTGAGAAGATATAGAAACAATCAATCTTATTGTCTTGAGTCAAGCAATGGAGATAATACTTCATGGTAGTCGATTCCTGTCTTTTGGTTGCACCCTTTTGCGACCAAACGAGCTTTGTTGCTCTAGACTTCTCCTTTCAAGTTATTCTTTGCCTTGTACCCATTTGACTCCAATAGCTTTATTTTCTTTCGATAATGAAGTAAGCTCCCATGTGCTTTCTTCTCAACTTATAGCCTTTGGTCCTTTAATCATAGCTGATAAGTAAGTGTTCTCCGCTTCGATCATCAAGTTTGGTATTCGAGTATGTACATAGGCGATTCTCCCGACACCCTTAAGTATCCAACTCCAAGTTTCCTTCTACACGTAATGTTCCACAACCTTCTTGTAGGACAACAATTTAGAAGATAACTACACAATCACCATTTTGACCCAAAACAATTTGGGCATCTTCTTGCTCTCAACATGCTTTGCACAATATTGAGAATTCTCCTAATCTTCCACTTGGCCACTCCATTTTGCTTTGGATCTCTGCTTCAGTTCTGGTTCCCTATATTTAATCAATATTAAAAATTAGCTTCATTTTCTGTGATCCAAGGTTCATATATTATAATATTTTATTACAAGGGGCACCTTTTTCTTATTAAAAGATCATTAAAGAGAATGACTTTTTCTATTTTCATCTTCACTGAACTTCCATCTCCACAAATTTCCCTTTTATCTACCATGGAAGATCCGCGGAGTTTTTTGTTTCTATATTTTTATATTCAATATATAATACTACTTCTTCTCATAATTTGTAGTCACCGTATTTGTAATATTGAGTGAAGATGGAATGTTTAAGAATTATAAAATGTTCTAATGTTAAATATTTTTTGAAATGCCGTTAAAATTTTTTTTTTTGGGTGCGGTGCATTTCATCCTCTATAATAAATTTAAAGTCCTTTTTACAGTCACATTTAAAATCCACAATCCGATTTCAAAATTTTTTATAAACCATATACTAGGGTAATGAATACATCTTTTTACAAAAAATTGTACATATTTGTATGAATTTGATGCTTACATTTTTTCTTTTTTAATAACATAATATATAATAACATAGTGAAATGTATACCGTCTTAGATGACTTCTTCTACTATTTAATGAAGTAAATTGTAAACAGGACTACAGTGACTACACTGTTGTTGCACTGGGAAAGTCAAATGACATTTATTCACTTCAAAACAAACTTCAGCTTTGGATATCTGCTTCACTTCAGTTTATATATTATAACATTACAAGGGGAACCTTTTCTAATCTAATTAAACGATCATAAAAGAGATGGTTAATGACAACTCAAACAAAATTGTTGAAAATCTGATGGTTTATGAGGGTGTGTTTGTGCTACATGAAAAATAAAGGAAAATGAGGAAAAATAAAATTTTTTCTTTGACCATCTAAAAATTTTTCATTTGAACATACAAACTGAAAAAAAAAAAAAAAAAGTATTTTCCATCCGTTTCCCTTTGAATCAAATTCTTTCATTTTCCTTTAATTTCTCTTTGTGTTTGTGCACAAACATAATGAGATTCTGAAACAAAATATGATAACATGAGTCCAAGATAACATGAGGAGGGTCCCTTGTGCTTCCATTTTTCAAAATCATATATTTTATGTAATGAAACAAGAAAATTCATCAAAATGAACTAACGTCTATTTTGTGTAATGAAACAAGAAAGTTCATCAAAATGATCTATGCACTTCAATGTATTGTATATATTCACTTATGCAATAAAAACATTATGTATTTCATTTAACAAAGTATACACTGAATTGAATAACAGTGTTCCATACTTAAATTCCAGTACCCTGTTAGCACTGAGAATGAGAGGCATTGATGTTTAATTTATTGCAAATGCCGACATAAATTTCAATGCCATTCACGCTATATTAAAATTAAATAATTCTTTGTCATAGAATAAAAGAGAATAAGATTCGGTTCTTTTGTGTGTGCTGAGAATCGTATACGCATTAACTATGTCGGGAAGGGTTAACATTTCATGAGATATATATTAGGATAAATTTCATATAAGTACACACTGACGGAATTTTCTATCAATACGTGTCTCGATGAGCGACATGTAGTGGGGGAGCCACTTAGGAACCAATGGGGCATCGGATCCCGTGGATTTTTTTTATATTTATTTTTTAGTCCTTTAGTTTTTTTTTTGTGATAGATTTATTTTAATTATGGTCTATAAGTCATGGACTCCACTTACACATGAAATTCTCTAAATAGAAATAGTCTACCTCTAAAAAAAAAATTTAAATAAAAAAGAAAATAAAACAACCACCCCGATCCATTTGGGCCATCCATGTGTATGATGTGCCATCACCCCTTCTTTTAATTAACTCTCCCCCTCCACATAAATAAAAGTTCATTTTGACTCTTTTTTTTCATTGATCCTCAAGTCTCATTCAATATCCATATCCCATATACATCCATGGAGTTACGGACCCCACTCCTTGGCGTCCTCACCCAGGCGCCCATCTTGAAAAAAAAAATTTGAATCTCTTTTGTTCTTTTTTTCGTATCTCAGTTGTTTGTAATATCAATCCTTATAGCTAAAAAATCACAAATTTTTATTTTTTGTTCCATTAACAGTCCTACAATCAAGAATCTACAATCGATAATCTCTTCTCTCCTCCATTAACACTTTGAAGGCATATAATTTTTTCGTTTTACCTTATTGTCATTGTTACTAATATATTTAAAGTTTAAAATATTTATGTAAATATCTAAAATAATCAAATCATACTCGTCGAGGTCAAATTTAAAAGTATGCATTGTTTATTAGATTTATGTTTTGACATCTTTTTTGTGAATCATCGATATGAAATTTGGCATATCATTTTAAATTATGATAATTATCTTTTAGAATTATTCAGTGATATGTTTTATGTGAATGCCTTTATTTTATTTTATACATATTCATTTTCTAATCTATACTATTGAAATTAAAAAAAAAACTATAATTATGGAGATAAAAATCTACACCATGACACGTGTTACGCCAGGACGGATATGGGCCATGCATGGGACCCACAATTCCAGATCCGAATCCATAATGTCATGATGACATTTCCGAATGTGCTGGCACGATTAGATCCAGGGTCTAGTCAGACAGTGAGGCACCTTGTGAAAGAATACCACCTCGAGTAGTTAAGGCACGATAAGACTAGAGGTTTGGTTGGACGACTTTACTCCTCGCGAACGAGCAAAGAAGACACGACCAGACAAGAGGTTTGGTTGGGCGATCTTCCATCTCGCAGATGTACTCGAAAGACGTAACAAATGAACGAGTAGGTCAAAGGACCACAAGTAGACTAAAAAAACGGTCAAAAGAATATAAACGGTCAAGGCCCACTAACTGTGCAACGTCGGCACGAAATGTCTCATTAACACGTGGGGTTTCCCCAAAATCGCTCACTAAGTGTTTAAATGGGGAGACGGTTACAACAACCAGAGAGGGGGGAACGACAATCTAGCCGAAAAACTACGTGTGACTTGATCCTTAAATCCCCGTTTGAAATATGGATAGACTTTATTCTTAGGTGTATATTTATCCAAGCATGAGAAATAAATAACACTAAAAAAAAAAATTCTGGTTTGAAGATCTTTAACGACCTGACATGTCGCTCAACTAATAAGACTATACAAATAAATATATCAGAGGGAGTAATATTTTAATTTGAAGGGAAACTGACCGATGTTCAATTAAATCCACAAAAAAATTCTCTGTCGTGTCCCTTTATACTTTTGTAAAGTTTTTCATATAACAATACAAAATTGATTAACAATAATAAAATAAAAAAAAGTTGGTTTGTTGAACCATTATTTTTATAACTAAATGATCGCCAGATATACTGAGACACCATACCGAGTGCAGTTAATAAATGGATAATATAAATTCTAACTTGTATAGTCCATGATACTTTTTAATTTGTAAAGTTTTTTTTCCCATAGAATTGAAATATAGTTCTGTTTACGGTTTACCAATAAAGAAACGGTTAAGATATCATCATGTAACATGGGGGGATAACATCATTAAAATTTTCAAAAAAAAAAAAACTTTGTTAGAAGATCCTTAACGACCAGATATGTCGCTCAATTAATAAAATTATACAAATAAATACGTGTTATGCATTATATGTAAAATCCCCTTAACAAATTTTAGAAATTCATGATGTTTATCTGGGATGGGAGTTAGTAATATATCAGAAATATTTGACAGCTTGTCATGATCACAACTAAAAAATCCACCAAAAAAAAAAGATCACAACCAAAAATTAGTTATTATTAACCACTCCCTTAAAAACAGGTTTCTAATTAAAATACATATATAGTCTCTCAATTGCTAATGTTAGTTGAGATGAAATAAAAGAATAACAATAATGACTCCCTCAATATAATTATAGTGGTTACTGCCGACCCCATTAGCCTATAAATACCCCTCTTCTTCACACAATTGATTCTCCAAATCTTAAACCCCTCTCCTCTCCCTCAAATAACTAAAACCCTAATCCCTAAAGGTAGTCTTCAACTTCTGGTGGTAGAGAATGCAGAAAAATAGTTGTGGTTCCACAATGATCCCTCGCGTGGGTGACATTGTGTTCTATTGCCCCACTGATTTGAATTTTAAAGTCAATACTGTTGTATGCCTCATCCAGTACAAGGTCGTCTCCGTCCGCTCCCTCATCGACAGCGTAACCGGCGAAGTCGTCTATTATCATCTCATGCTATGCCTAACAACATGATGTAGCGTGGGCTGTAGGATACGTTTTTTCGTGAATCTAATCAACCTTCACACATTAGGGGATGTGGAACATGCAGGCTCCAACGAATCTATTGATTTTTCGTGAAGAATGTCAGACCGGTGAACTTCTATAAATCCGTTATTCCACCAAGTTTAACTAATTATCAAAATTTGAATTATTTTTGTGAATATAAAGTTTATTTATATATTTTGTAATCAATTCTGTAATCACAGAAGTAATTCAAACCTTGATAATTTGAATCTCATTTCTTTATTTTCTTATTGTTTTGTTATTCGATCTTTGTGAAATAGCAAATTCATAGAAGCGTATCATTCTAACATTCTTCACGAACAATAAATAGATTCACCAGAGTCTTGCAGATCGTACATCTCTTTGTGTGTGAGGGTTGATCAGATTCACAAAAAAGTGTACCCTACGTTATGTCACAATAGCATCTATGATTTGGCGTCAACATTCGGAAAGAATAAAATCAATTTAGGCATTCTTTATTATCTCAGAATGTGTGTGTACAATTTTTTTAGTCTGTCTAGTAGGGTTTTTTTTTTTTTTTTTTAAAATGAAATAGTAGGCACGTGTCTTAATTTTATTCAAATCAAAGCAAACATGTCCAAATCAGTAAAATAGGTAGATGAGGGGTCCATGAGAAGAGCTACAAAGTAAAATAGTTCATCTAGTGTTGTTTCCTACTCAAGAATACTTATTTTATTTGGATGTTCAATTCTATGATTTGGGAGAGGCTGGATCGAGTCAGGACTAAATCCGGTCAGTTCAGTCAGTACCGAACTGGACACCCTTTTAATCGAATTGCACAATGTATAAATTGAACTGTACAACTAATTGTTGGATATATATTTCACTCTCTTATTTGATTCACTCAGCTATCGGAAAAAATATGAATTCTTAAATATCATTAGTATCCAATTGAAAAATAAAATATATACATAACAATTGGTTGTGCAGTACGATTTATACGTTGTGCAGTTCGATTAAAGAGTGTCAAGTTTGTTAGATCCGATCTCGATTTGGATTTTGGGGTCAACATTTGGAAAGAATAAAATTAGTTTAGGCATTCTTTATTATCTCAGAATGTGTGTACGCTATATTTAGTTGGTCTAGTGTTGTTTCTTACTCAAGAATGCTTATTTTTCGTACTGCGATCATATCTTGACCATTTTTTTTTTATCCTATGGCACGAGGTTGTTTTGATTTGGGTTGATTGATGTATGTATAATATATTAATATAAATATTTGTGATTTTCATTTTTAATAGTTCTCATTGAGTCATGTTAGAATTACTAGCTATAGCATCTAGTTTCAACAACTTTCAAATTAAATTATGAATTTAAATTAAAGTTGAATCAAACTAAAATTACATATATGATTTGATAATCTTGTCATATACTCGCTTAATAGGTATATTGGGCTTAATAGAATATGCAAATTTTTATTTGTTTATCATTTCTATTATTCTCATTAAAAAATATAAAAATTTTGACCTGGATAAGGTAAAAATAACTAGTGCGTAAGAAGTGAATAAGGATTTGGTGAACTAATGCTTGACGTCAAAGGGGTATTATAAAGCATCATTACACGCAGTCTGAGGAACAGTCCTACATACAGTCCATATAAATTAATATGCAATGATGTATATACCTTTGTAGTATATATCTCGTTAGCAATTTTTCATGTTTACCATTCAATGAGTCAATTTAATATCTCATAAGTGTATATATTTATAAAAGCATGTATACCCAACTACATGATATTTAGTATTTAAAAAAATTAAAATATATGTTGGTTGCAATCTGTGGACTATATATAACATTATTCATATTTATCGATGGTGGAGATCTGGTAAAGTCCAACGCACATTGAACAATTTGATTGTCCAATCTGTTGGTGACCGCTCGATCTTTATCACTTTAATCATCTTAAAATAGAAATAACATATCATGAATATCATCATTTATATATAGTGAATATTAAGTATATTATGACATATATAGTGTATATAAATATATTTGTACATTGTATATTTATATGCATGCACACACACATATGGAGTTATGTGTGTGTGTAGAGTGTGTAAATGGTGTGTGTGCCTATTTTAAAATTTTAAGTTTAAATTTCAAACATTCAAACTTAATAGTAAAATTAATTTTTAAATGTATAAAGATAAAAAGTAAAAAATAAACCAAATTTTTCTTAAAACAATTTGTTTGTCTGACGTAGCCCGGCTCATCATCTCGCTGCAGGCATGGTGGGCCTTGTTGGGCCAGTTTCTTAACAGCCCAGCATAAAAGAAACTAGATGTTGCTTTTTTTTTTTTTTCTTTTTTGGTTGGGTAGATATAGCATTTTTATTAATAAAATTGATACATTTTTTTCAAATAATAAAACCCACCATACAAAATTAATCACACATGATTTAATCACACACATCGTGCTATATCTATCAATTATTAAAAAAATGTACCAACAAATATTTCAGGGGCAAAATTGTTATTTTAAAAGTTACCTCTCATTGTTCACTTCTTATACATTAATTATTTTTAACTTATCCAGATCAACCAAATAAAAAAAAAGAAAAAAAACTGATATGACTTCCTGGAAAATTAGATAAATCAGTTTTAGTCATGTAAAATTGAAAAATCAGCGTAGGAACTGAAACGATATTTTTCTAATAACATAGAGACCTGTGACGATTTTTTTATTTTACAGAGACTAAAACTGATTTAGTTAACTTTTTTGAGAATTATATCCATTTTTCCCTTAAAAAACTCAATTTTTACGTTTTTAAATATATTTAATTTCAATTTGATCCAAATTTAATTTTTAAAACTGGATGCTAGTTTAATTCTAACATGACTAAATATTGAACCATAAAAAATGAAAACAAAAATAATACAAAAAATTCTGTGGTGGGATGGCTGTCCGACCTGGCTCATTAGTTACTCGTGGGCTCGATTTCTTAATGGCCTAGCTTAGCCCATTTTACACCTTTATATACACTCCACAAATGTATATATACCTTATAAAATACTTATTCATTTTTTTCTTATATATATATATTCGAATCGCACACATGATTTATAGGTAGCTCTTTCATTTTTTTTTCTTATTGAAATATTAAAGAACTAATAAGTTTGGTAATTTTTGGAAGCTCTTTTTCAAAGACATGTAACAATGCCCTACATGTGTTGTGTGTGAGACAAACATTTACATTATCATTGAATGAGTCTTTCATGCATCTCACGCTTTACTCTATCTATATGTATAAGCATTCATTCATCTATGTATCACTTTGTATTAATATGTAAAATAATACTAAAATTTTTCAATGAAAATGCAAAAACAATTATTTGTATTTCAGATATTGGAGGACTACCAATGCATTAAAGTATTTTTGCAGTTGAAAAACTAAAAATTTCTTTACGAAGTAGTAACATATTATTTACATTGCCTCTTGTTTCTACAAAAGGGAATAAAAAGGAACAGAAATGGCGACGGTTTTAAGACGATAGTATGGATGACAGTAAAATTCGGCCCTGAGGGTAAGCACAGTGGGCAACCGTCTAGGGCGAGGGCCCCAAATCAAGAAAAATTAAAAATTAAAATTTTTAAAAAAATTATGGTGAAAATTTACATTTAAATGGAGTTTTATATGAAACTGGCAATGCTCTCCAATGTATTAATTTTTTTTTTTTTCAGATTTTTTCCTTTCTTCTTTCTCCTTTAGTTTTGTTATTCATTTATATTATCCAATTTTATAGAAATTTAGTTATTTTGTTGGAAAATAAACAAAACAACAGATAAAAAAAATATCATGATTTAAAGAATTTTTGTTGTTGTTAATTTTTTTAAAACAAATTAATGGATAGGAACAAATCTCAATTTTTTTTTATTGTCCTATTGCTTTTTAAATGGATTTTATATTTAAATTTCTTTAATTTTTTATTTTTATTTATGTTCTTTTCTATTTTTTGAAAAAAAATGTTTAAATTCTATTTTAGTTATTTTATTTTACTATTTTATTTGATTTTTTTATATTAATCTAGCATATACAAGTTTTTCGTTGTAATAAAATTTTCTATAAATGTATTAAACTCTCATCTTATGAGTTTATCTAGGGCCCCAATTGGTTTGACTAATCTCAAGGCCGGCATGTGTTATTGTTAAGATTAACACATATATCAAATGATAGTTAATTAAGATATGAAAACTGTTTTAACAGACCACTCTAAAGTTCCATTTTGAAACATAACGCTAATTGGAACACTCACAGCCGCACATAATACAATATACGGTTAAGATTAACTGAGAATGCATAAATAACAAACACTGCAAAGATCCCAACAACATACAATTGCCAACTCTACCACCCCTATAAGTATTCCCTCTTCTCAAAAACCACATTCATGAAATCACATACCCCAACTCTCTCAAGAAACCCTAGCTAAAACCATATTGCAGATGCAAATTAAAAAGGCTTGTTTTGATTATTTTATTTAAATAATTAGTTTTGATTATTATTTTAGGGTTTTTCCATGTAATCATAAATTTTATCTACGGATTTAAAAATAAGTTTGTTAAATTTTTTTTATATATTCTAATATTTAGTAATATTGGGGTTGTTAGGAATTTATTGATTTGTTAGAGGAATTGGGAATTAGATAAAATATTATGTCATCTCAACAAACTTATGTACACATAAATAGAGGTCTTATTAGAGTTGTAAAAGGAGTTTTATTATTATTATTTCTCTTTTAAGTTCAAAACAAGTCCTTTGGACTCTTAATTTTTTTTTGTTGATGTAACAATACTTCTGCTTATCCCTCTCTTTTGCAGGTTCCTATTTTTTCTATTTTCTCTGTATCATTTGATATTAGAGCTCGAGCTTCCCTTCTGAGAGAAGTCTAAGAAGAGATCCCTAACTTGAGATTGAGAAATGTTGTTGTGCCTGAACAATGAAGTTAGAGAACAAAAGGAAGAGATGATGTTACATAAGTCAAACCATCATCGAGAATCAGAAGGATCCAGGCTCGAATACGCATGAGTCTCAAGGTTGTTGATCCGCACCTTCACATTCTCGAGAATATGGCTATGGGTTGCCCACCTTAGCTAAGAGTTCTAAATTATATCACCATAATATCTCTTCCTTTTTTCTATAACTTTATGATTCATAAAATGGACTACTCGATCTTTCTCCATCTCGAGGTAGGAATCTCGTCTTGACTTCATTTAGAAGGGAAGCTCGAACTCTGATACCAAATGATGCAGAGAAGAAAGAGGAACCCACAAAAGAGATGGATATGGAAAATAAAAGAACTATTGTCACATCAACAAAAACCATAAAAAGTTTAAAAGAGAAATAATAATATATATTGAAATCCTTTTACAAGTCTAATAAGATCTATTTATAGGTACATAAGTTTGTTGAGATGAGATAATATTTTATTTAAATCCCACTCCTTTAGTAAATCAATAAATTCCTAACAGTGTAATCTTGACAACTTGAATATTACAAAATCAAACAAATCCTAGCAATCTTATTTTTTAATCCATGGATAAAATTTATGAATCATGATAAAATCCTAAAATATTTATGTAAACTAATTATTTAAACAAAAATAAATAAATCAAAACAACCCTTTTTAATTTGAATCATTCTCTTTGAGTTAGAGAGAGTTCATCCTCGAACTCAAATGATCGCATTCTCGATCGACATGAGGTGAAGTACATCCTGACGATCGAAGGGTTTCCTCGTTTTCTTTAGTGCTCCTTTCCTCATCACAAGGAAAGTGGGTCATTGTGGAGTCTTCAAGTTGTGGTTGATGTTGATGTCGTGGGTTTTCTACATATAACACATTACAAGAAGGTCTTTTGTATTCGTCTTCTTGTGAAACTCGAATTGAACCAAAGGTCTTCTCTCCTCCATGAATGGTATGTTGGGCACGCACTTTGTCTTTTTTGGTCCATTGTGAGGAGAACTCAAAGAAAGATCATCAACCCTCACAAGAGGAATGGACACGGGCATTTTCGGGTCGAATCGAGGAGGTGTAGTTGCAGGGCCATACGTTCTTATTAGACAATCTACCGACTAGGGTGAAGCCACCATATTTATGTGAACGCCGTGATGAAAGCAAAAGTATTTTTTGAATTGTCATCACAAGAGGGCCTTAAATTGTGCGGATCAACAACCTTGAGACCATCACTGACCGTCTTCGAGTGCGGATCCTTCGACATACATGAGCTCTTGGTTTCAAAAAATTTCCTATAACTTTTATAAATTTTTTCAGATATCTAAATACAGACAAAAGAAGTCCAAAAATAGCTTTTCAATCTCATCCATCCATTAATTAAAGTATTCGGTCATGATCTAACTGTCTTAATTTGTTCAACTTATCATATATTTATATATAATTTTTAAGTAATTTTTTTTCGTTAACAAAGTCCTTCAGCCCCCCATGTTTTATATCCTGATTCCGCTGATGCCTGGCTACTTAAAACAATAAACATTGTTAACTTCCTTTCCATCATAGTTTCAAAATATTTGTTGATTATTAATTTTTATATGCTCTCTGCTTTGAAGGTTGAAATCAACTCATCCTCTATTTTCTAATTTCTATCACAAAGTAGGACTTTTTGGGAGAGGTCCACTGGTCGGACGGTTTATAAGTCGAGGCCAGCTGTATATAAATTCCTCAGATTCTAAAATCACAGCCGTTCAATTGATGGGACTTCCCAGAAAAGATAAAGCTCCACCACTACCTGCTCAACCATAGATGCTCTCCCATCCATTATTATGGGTTGGATATATATATATAGTTATATGTATATAAGTAATCATTGATTGACATAAAAATAAAATGCAACCGAACATCAACAGCAACTACAGCTAAGCAAGTGTTGCTTGCCCGCTAATACCTTATGATGACATCATCATTCATTTCATATTACATTAATATAAAAAATCTTATAAAATATGATCCAGATGGGGCCTTGTTTTTATTAAACGCTATTATGACATTACATTGTTTATATTTTTTATTTCTCCTGTTAGCTATACTTGCACATATATTGTCAATTTTTATATTCTCACATTGTAGCAATTTTTACTTCTATAAGTAATCAATATCAGCATCTTTTTTAAAAAATTAAATGTTTATATTTCATCACATATGTTTTATTCATGTGATGAAATAAGAATCATCTGATTTAGTCAAGCAATTTCGTGTGTACTCAAAAGATTAAAAATAAATTTTATCAATTTTTTTTTAATATAAGTTCATTGGATGCTATTTTGATGCAATCTTTGTACGCCTACCCATGTTACATGTTTTATATATGAAACATGAGATTTTTTTACATTTTGTGTAAAAAAATATATATATTTAGTTTATTTAAATAAATATTATGAGAACATATTTCATCATTTAAATTATACACCAGAACTATAAAAAAAAAATCTCATAAGAATCGACCCATATTATAATCCTATATATTTAGTTAGCCAACTACACTAACTATAATGAGATATACAAATCGGTAAAAAAAAATTATACACTCTGTAAATGAGTCAAAACAATTAATTGAAATATATATATTAATTTTATAAAAATACATATCTCATTAGATGAGGTTATTATTTTAAAATATAAATTAAAAAAGACGCGGACTATATTTGTTGCTAAAAACGAGGTTCAGACTAGTATTTTTCGTGTTTCTACGATACATGGAAAAACCACTAGATAACATATGCCACCATACATACAATTGTAACCTAGATGAAAAGTCGAAGTACGAGAAGGAACACTGAAAATGCTAGGGAATCACTACCATGTGAAATTTTGTGACTGTTTTGATTCTTTGAATTTTGTAAGTTTATGCTAAATAAACCTATATGTTGACTATAACTGAGATTACATGAAAGATTATGTGCATTGGTCCCCAAATACCCTATTTTATTGGACGTTCATACATTTAATCATTCCTGTAGTTTAACTTATTAAAAGATTTCTTTAATTTTGTATAAGTTAGGAAAGCATACACTCGATTAAGTAAAATGTTAAAAAATACACATTCAATTTATCAATTTTTTTTGTTTTGAAGGTAAATAATTAATCATACAAGTGTATTCATTATTAGACAAATTCTACTATGTAAAAGTTGCTTCACAACATTTTTAGCCCCGTTTGGAACGGGAATAAGCCCCCGGATAACCTCGGATAAAGGAGAATAAGAGATAAAAGGTGTTTGAAAACATAGACTAACTAAGGATAAAATATGCCATAATAAAATGGTATATGGATTCTAATCAACCCCTGGAATTAAAGTTATCATAAGTTATTCCACCCAAAGAATATGTGGGTCCACTGTCAAATCAACTGTCATCACCTCTTATAAATTACCTGTCAAATCAACTATCATTATTTTTTCACCTTTTATAAATTCTTATCCATACTTTATTTACATTTTACCCAAACAACAAAACATTTATTTTTACATTTACCAACGAGAATAGTTCAAAACACAACCAAATACAAAATTACTTTATCGTCACTTATGTCGGAATAAATGTATATCCAAGAATAAGTCTTATTCATGTTTCAAACGGCATATTTCATTTGAATTAATAAAAAAAAAAAACACAAAATCTCTGACCTAAAAATAACACCAGAAATCCACAATCCAAGGAAGCATTAGTTGTACTGTACCTAACGTTTCATTGCTTCCAACAGCCCAACAAATCCCAAATAAACATCAGATTAATCACAAAAACTTATAAGTTCCTCAAAAAAGGTTAGCAATAGCGAAAACTTATGATATTAGGTTATGTGTTTGGTCCATGAAATTTTCTAAATATGCATAAACACTCCATATAGTTAAAAAAATACAATCACACCCTTTAAAGTTAGATTTTCTATTAAAATATGACAAATGTACTATTTTAATGTTTTATTTAAATTTTTATTGTGTTTTTATTTTTTAATTAATTATTTTTTTAGCAAGCTTTTAATTAATTGTTATATGAGTTAATTCTCACAAAAAATGCATTCAGATGTATTTGAAAAGTTAATTATTGTATAAGTTAATCATAAAGTATATACAAAGTTAATTAATTATTTTTTGTGGATATTTAGAGAATTAAGATTAGAACAATAATTTTAAATTACTTTTTTCTAATTTTTTTTTTAGAAAACGATATTTGTGGATCTGTCGCTTCTTTGATTAATAAAAATAATACAGTTCCAGAACACAAATGAAAAGAAAAAACAGCATACACAAGAGGAAAAATGGTATGGAGAAATTCAGAAACAAAAGTCAAGATGAAGCTTGCTCAGGAGATCTAACCAAGTCAAGATGAAGCTTACCTTTTCCTATCTTAACATAAAAGTATAACAGCAGGGTGTAAGTGTATATTTTAAACTTTAGGAGATGCTTAATTAGGTTTCAAAATCTTCAGGGGCCCACATGCATTTTACCGTTAATAAAATATTAATATAAAACGACGACCGTTAATCAAAAGTAAATAAAAAAAAACGCGGGATTATCGAAGATCCGTTAGAAATGCCAGGCCATCTCTACCGGGTACCGGCTATACCCGGTAATTACACATTTTTAATAAATATCGAAATCAAAACAGATCCTCCTCTCTCTCTCTCTCTATATATCGTTCGCTCGCTCTCCATCGCCAAGGAATCAAATCCAAGAACAAAAGGGGGAAAACAAAAATTAGGGTTAGGGTTTGCTTCGGAAGGATCTCATCCTTTCCTTCCAAACCCGACTAAAACACTCAATCGATCCTCCGTTTCATGATCGAATCCCCCCCAATCGATGGCGAATCAAGGCTTTGAACCGGTGCCGGAAGGCGACGCCGAGGCGGAGGCGGCATTCACGAGGCGGGGGTGCTGCTCCTGGTTCATCCCCCGCTTCGGATCGCCGGCGGCGGACCGCGGCCGGTCGCCGTGGTGGGAGCGGATCAGGGTTGCGGCGGCCGCGGACGGTGGAGATGCTGTCGGAGGCGGCGGAAGGTGGTGGAACAGGGCGTTTTTGAGGGTGCGTGAGTGGTCGGAGATCGTGGCGGGGCCGAGGTGGAAGACGTTCATCCGGCGGTTCAACCGGAACCCTAGGTCCGGGGGCGGCGGTGGCGCCGGAGGCGGGGGGAGGCAGGGGAGGTTCGGATACGATCCGCTTAGCTATGCTTTGAATTTCGATGGTGGGGATTTGTCGGAGGAGGACATCGGCGGCGGGTTCAGGGACTTCTCGTCGAGGTTCGCGGTGGCGCCGGCGTCGGCGAAGTCTTCGATGGATCTTGGTGGAAGGGACGCGCCTCCGCTATTCGGGGTTCATTGATCAGACGGTTCGTATTCGATCCTTCTTTTCATCATATAAAATTATATTTATTATTGACATTTGTTTGCTTTTTTGTGAGCTTTTGATATATTGTTTTTTTTATATATATAAAAAAAGAGAAATATAGGATTGTTTGGATTCAATTGGTGTAGATTGAAAGATGGATGAATAAAATATGGTTCTTGAAATGTTGAGATATGATAATGTTGGGTTTTTTTGGATCATGATGTTGATTGATCTGGATAATGGTAGGATGGGGATTGTTTGGATAGGAGGATAGTAGTATACATGTTGATTGCAAAAGTGGGATTGGATTTGGATGTCGAGAGAGGGAAATCCGTGGAAATGTTTGCTTTTTGTCAAAGTTAATGTTACTTGTATCTCTGTTATAGCCTCTTGAACAGTATTCACATTAATATCTACATATTTAATATAACAACTCATATATTTTTATATAAAAAGTTATATATATATTCCAATGAATTGTATAGACTTAGTTTTATAAAAATTAAAAGTAATTGTTTTGTTGAATGAGGTTATATATCTTGTTGGACGTATGTGAGACTACGTGTGACACTTTGAATGAGATTAGGTGTAATAACAAACTTTTGTCAATGCGTCCATAACTTTTGAAAATGATGCATTTCTTCCCCAGTCTATTGCTAATGAAAAATAAGATACAGGTTTTAGTATATGAGATTCGGTATTTGAATCTGTTATCGGGTACTCCAACAATAATCCAACTGATAAATACACACTAAAAATACAGATTTTTTGTTGGAATAATTGACATAATATGAGATGTTTACAGCCTAGATAGCATTTTATTTTTTGTAGGGACAGGAGCCCAGCTTTCTTTTTCATCCTTGTAATACACTGAGAAAGGAGTGTGGGGAATCCTTCAACAGATCAAGAAGCAGTGAATACCTTTTTTTTTTTCTTTTTTTGTTGGTCAAAATGTCCGTATCATTGTTTGGTTTGATAACAGAACAATAAATGTAGAATACAATACTTTCACCCTTCAAACCATGACAACCGAGTCTAACAGCTCACCAGTTGACTCTGCCCAACTTAAATTTTATAATTAAAACCCTTAAATTATAAAATAAAAGTTTATATATTGAAAATCTTTCTTCTATTTTATTTGATAGTCTATTCTTTTTATTAATGTAAGTTGTTGTTCTATTATCAAAAGAAAAATTTATGTTTTTGATAAATATATAATAACAATAGGTTTAAAAAAAAAATTATAGAATTTATTTTTTTAAATTACCCGATCTCTAAAAAGTCACGGTGCCGCCACTGCTGATATCTGTGCGGGTTGCTTGGTAGATATAAATCTAGTGGTAATACAATGAGGATAAAATCCCATATAAAAATTATTGTGGTGGTTTTTATATTATCACAAAAGGAACAGAGGAACCACTTGTTATCACCCATGTTCAGTAAATAAATAAATAAATTGTTCTAAATTTAGTGGGCATATATGCATACGGTTGGACACCACACAAATGCACAATGCTTTGTGGTGGTGGGGGGACAATAAGGTGTGTGGGTAGGCAGTTGAATCGAATGTCCCATTAGCATGAAATAGGCTATGAACCACATGAAGATCAAGATATTATGAAGCTTAATTCCTGGCCAATGACACTTTCTGTGGGTATAGGATGACCCACGTTTGAAGTTATGAATGAACTGGATTTGTATTGGGAACTTGTATTTATATTGATGTGTTTCTTTTAAAAGACAATGTTTGTGACCTGTTTGCAGTTTCGCGTGTAGTCCTCATACATTTTAATTTAAAATAAAAAATTATATATCTCTTCTAATCAAAAATATTTTTTATAAATATAGTGAAGTATATACTCCTTACGGTGACCCAAATTTACAGCCCCAATTTCAGCAGAGCATATACTCACATTAACGAGATATATGCATAGATAAATTTGTTTATATTTTCTATAAATGCATCCATACAATTCATTGAAACATATGTTTAATTTTTTTTTATAAAAACATGTATCTCATTAGATGAGGTATACTATTTTTAAAAAATTTAAAATACATGTACACTAAAATTTGAGTTGAAAAAAAGACAGTAAAATAGAGTGCCACAATGGTTCGCGGACAAGGATGTTGAAAAATAGAGTTAAACAAAATATGACTTTCAATATTATCAGGAGGTCACATTTTGTCCACAGAAAGCTTCTGGTTCACATCAACCTCAACTTCCTAGAGGAAACACCACAGCCAAATTAACACTGCAGCACTCACACTTATCTACACATATATTATATCATTAATTGATCACAAAATTACAACTAGACAATAATGAATGCGGGAGGGATCAATTTATACTTAGCCTTATGTCAAACAAGGCTCATCTAATGAATCATGAGTTAAGATAGTGGACCAAAAACACAACACCAAGAGTCTCTGTGGATCAAAATTTTTCTTTCAAAAATTTACCAAAGCAATACTATGCAAACAATTTTTTTTATAAAAAAAAGAACGTTATGTTAAGCCTTTTTTCATCCTTGTTTCCAGCCTTCACACATGGTTCTTTTGATACTATATATTTCACTAATGAAATAAATTTTTGCATATAAAAAAAGATGTTTTTGTATTTTTTTTTTTGGGATAATCTTGTGTAGAGTCTATTTTGTAGCTCCAATTATAGTCTACACGTGTTTTAAATTTTTTTTAAAATAATATATTTTATCAAATAAGGTACATGCTTTTATAAAAAATGAAGCATGCGCTCCAATGAATTGCATAGATATATTTATAGAAAACGAGAAATATTTTATCAATGCATATAACTCGTTAATGTGAGTATATATTTGGGTGATTTTTTATCTACGTATATGAGACTGGAATTAGAACTAAAAAAAAAAACCGTGTAACAGCACCTTTTTTTTTATATATACAAGAGTGGGCTGAACAAACCCACCATCACGGCATAACCCATGGCTTGGCATTTCATGTTGTCAAGCTGTAGCTAGACACGCGCAGATACATTAAATCCGTTTTACAGTCTCGTCTGTAGTTCTATACACTATGATAACACAGTATATCACAATATATAGATTAATTTTTTTTTGAAAAGAAAAAAAATATACTATTGAATTTTATTATATGCTTCATTTCGTATAACAGCATGTCCTGGAGATGACATTTCAGGACATGAGGATGTTGAAAAATGACGGGAGTATTTTTGCCTTACAAAAAAATTAAATCTGATTTTATAAAGTTTGTAGGGACTGAATCCAATTTTAATGAGTTCCTAGGAACTTATTTTAATATATTTTTGATCGGAGGACTAAATTCGTTAACCATGTACATTTTATAGGGATCTATGATGATTTTATGATTTTAGAGAGACTTTTTATGATTTCAAAAAGATTTCGTAGAGTTAAAAAGAAGATTTTTTCCTAAAAAAAATTACCGAGGATTGTTGACGAGGTCACGCATTATTTTCCTTCCCTTAGGTGAGACGTATTAAGATGTATGAACGGATTAACGGACAAGTTGATCACTTACCAATTTCAGGATACCTTTTTTTTTTTTTTTTATGAAATGTTTGACAGACGCCTTGAATTTTATTGTTAAAATCAAGCGAATGTCCAAAGTAAACAAAAACAAGAAGAAGAAAGAAATTATCCAATGAGCGGGATTGGTAGAGGAGAGGTCTACCAGATCCCCCGGTTGCTAAACCCACGTTAGGACTACCCCTCAATAAGGAGCTGCACCCACACCCCTTACATAAAAAAAAAGTTTTATTTTAAATTCAAGTTCATAACTAGACCCATCAACGGGTCCGGGTTGGCTTGAACCCGATCCGATGAAAGGCATAAAGTACCAGACCCGAAGGTCCCAATCATCCAAACAGGACGGGTCCGTGTCTACCCCGACCCGGTCCCATAGGCCTGTTGAACCCGATACTATTTTAGGTATGAGCGCCGATACATGTAGTCCATTTTACAGCCTGTTTTGTAATCTCATACACTATGATAACATAGCATATACTGTACTATTATAATATATAGGGATCTATCATAGTATATTACTCAATTTTTTTTTCATTTTTTCACCATGAAAAAAAACACTAATTTATCTCAGTATATATTTCATTTCATATAACAACATGCAATTGAAAGGGTGAGTGTATGATTTAAGAAAAAAAAAAATGAGATGGACTGCAATTGGGGCTATAATGGGGGCTGTGTATCTTTTTCCTTTAGAAATTGGCTAGGAATCCTGGTAATAAGTAAGAAATAACCCTTCTCTATTTTTTTTTCCAGGAAAATGTTAGACTCAGTCACATTCACCAACCAAAACACAGACCTCATATGTTTTCATTTTTTTAAATATAGTAAACATTATCTAATGAGGTATATGCTTTGATAAAAAATGCATATCGTTTAATTTCGAGTTAAATGAACCCATTTTTAGTAAGTGTAAGAAAATATTTAATGTAGTATATACAATATGTAAAAGAACAACTGAGTGTAACCACACTTTTTTTAATGACCCAACCCACGTATCTACTTTCCAGGCCCACCCAAGCCCACTTTATCAATAACCATCTAATCCGCCCAAGCACACTATATGTCATTAACCCATCCAAATCCCAAACCCTAACAAACATTATAAACACACCCTCGGCCTCTCTCTCTCTCTCTCTCTCTCGATGGCATAACAAAACCCTAACAAACCCTCCCACTCTCTCTCTGTACTTCACACACACTCTCTGACCTTCCATACCAAACTCAACAACAACAACAACAACAAAAAGCCCAAACCTTTCCAAATCCCTCCAATGACGAAATCCCAAAAAAACCCACATCATCAAAATCTCCCTCTGCCGAACCCATACTCGACCACCACCACCCACTCAAACAGATCTCCGAGAGCCCCGACCTCCTCCTTCTCAAGCTCTGACATGTCCGCGAGTCTTCTGAATTTCTCATATTAAATAAATTTTGCTGTGAGGGTGGTGTCGTTTTACTCTTAGAGCCCACCACGTTTCACACCCCTTAATCCAACGGTGGAAAACCCATTTTATTTTGTATGGTATGGTGGACCCCACCTTTTGTTTTTTCTTTCAATGCACACGTACCCATACGGCCATACAAATTTTTTTTATTTGATTCTTGTCTGTACTTAGATCCATACCATGGCCCCACACTTTTTTTTTTCTTGCTTTCTTTTCACCTCATTTTGTCTAGAATTCCTCACATTAAGGTGTTTGGGGTTTCTTGTAAGGGTTATTTGATTTTCTTTGGACACAAAATTTTGTTATGTAGAGAAGCCTTCCTAAACTTTGGCGACGATTTACTTGATAAAAATATTTTTGTTTGTATGATGATCTACTTAACAAAATTAAAAGATGAAGTTTGTGTTATCTTTATGTTTATTCGTTGAATTAATCATCACACTCATTTACATTTTTATTTTTTTGTTGAATCTGGTGTTTGACGTTGGATCTAATGTTTTAAAATTCAGTTACATTTTTAAATATAATTGAATTTTATATGCATTATACTTTATGTTTTCAGTGTGAATTTAAACAGTATTTTCTTCTTTTTTTAAAGTCAATTACATTTTTCAAATTCATTTTTTTTTAGAAATGTATGCATTGTATTTTTAAAATATGTTTTTGCCTTTTATGCAGTTTATGTTTTTCGTTAAAGTTTTAAAATTCAGTTACATTTTCAAATGTATTTGAATTTTATATGCATTATACTATCTATTTTTAGTGTGATTTTTTAACCGTATTTATTTGTTGTTTTGAAAGTTAGTTACATTTGTTAGATTTATTTTTTTTAAAATGTATCTAAACACTATATGCATTATATTTTTTTAAAGAAATTTGTGCCTTTATGCAGTTTATGTTTTTCATTAAAGTTTTAAAATTCAATTACATTTTCAAATGTATCTGAATTTTATATGCATTATACTCTTTGTTTTTTAGTATGATTTTAAATAATATTTGTTTGTTGTTTTGAAAGTCAGTTACATTTGTCAGATTTATTTTTTTGAAAATGTATTTGAACATTATATGCATTATATTTTTAAAATTTTTTTGTGTCTTTATGCAATTTATGTTTTTAATTAAATTTCAATTACATTCAAAATCTATTCGAATTTTATATGCATTATACTTCATGTTTATTTGTGTGTTTAAATAATGTTTGTTTTTCCTTAAAATTCAGTTACATTCTAAATGTATATGATCTTTATATGCATTATATTTTTATATTTTGTGTGTTGCTAAATAAATTTTATTTTTCTTTTAAAAGTTAGATACATTTTGGCGTGTAACTGAATTTCAAATAAAAAGGTGGAGGTCGGATAAGGACTCGAAAGGTAGTCAAACAACCTTTCATATGATAAAGGGTGACGAGAATAATCTAATGATAGTGACGCCGATCGCTGGAGAGGAGGAGAATACATTTTTGAAATGACGGATGAGTTAGAAAGGGTAGTATTGTTTTACTTTTTTATTTTTTTTAAAAATCAAACAGGGAACCATTGAGATAAAAACACGTATTGAGGCTTTTCAATGAGACCTAAACTTTGGGGTCCATGTAGCAAGACTTTAAAAAAATGTTGGAGATTGTTAGTTTTTGTGTCAAAAATTCAGTTTTCAAAATAAAATTATTTCTACTTGCTTTTATATATTAAAATATAATTTTAAATTTGGGATTTAAAACCGATATGTCCATAGTAAGTACTCAATGTATTTTTTATTTTTTTTTTGTACTGAGACTCTGTATCCAGAGCATACAAACACACGGGCCAGTGGACCCTAAACAGCTAGCATAGAATAATGATATCTTCAGTCAGTATTCAATGTATTTCGACTAACAAACTAAACCTATAACAATGATTATAATTAGTCCCATGTTCAGTCATAGGAATGTTTTATATTATTTCTTGCATAAATAAAAGAGTTTTTTTTTGCATATATGTCTCTCATATAATCCAATTTTATCAAATTACCCATGTTAAAATGTTCCTTCCAAAATTACCCCTTAAAATTATTTAATTGTGCGCATTGATGCCCTTCCTTTACACATTGGTAACGTCAATTGCCCAACCATAGTTATCAAGGTAACCATGGTGTGTGCATTTACTTTTTCACCCTTATTGGATGAAAAGAAAAAAATTCTTTCCCCCTAAATCCAAGCCACACAATCTATGTTCCTCTAACTACAACTTTTCTTCCATTTAGAGATTTTTTCTTCTACTGACAACAACCTCACCTCCATTGCCTTCATTTTCACCTCTTGTGGCTTTTGAAGATACCCCAAATCAAATGCATCAATGTGAAATTCTCTACCCAGCCAAAAAGAGAACAATCATCCAATTTTGTGAACAATAAATGGAAGATGCATTTTATCTTAGAATTCAGGTGTCAAAATGAGGGGATTTGAAGTGTATAATCAGAGGTTTTTCAAAAATAAGAAATGAAGGAGTGTTGAATGGTTGAAGAAGAAGAATCTAACAGGGACAAATCAGATATTACACATTGATTAACAGTAAAAAAAGAGAAAGGATTATTTAGTTTCCAACCCCTGAAAAAGAAGCATATTATCAAAACCCCCTCCAAAAATTGAGTTGATTATTAACCCCTTGTAAAGTTATTACGTCTTATTAAAAAACCCAACTATTTCGAGCTCCTCCTAAACAAGTAAATTATTATATAAAAAAAACCCTCAAAAAACATTATTATTTTAATACCCATTCAAATTGTAGCTGCCTTTACAAAAAGTTTAAATATATGTTATAGAAACCATTAAAAAATTATGGATAGACCAAAACAACCTCATTAATGGTGGGAGTTATATTCCGTTATAGCTCCTCAACCCAAATGATTGATCTATTAAATGCCAAGGTTGTAGCTCATACAGGCATTTCGTTGAACATAAATATGACATGGTATGATTGATACGAAATTAGTATAAACAATTTCTACAATAGATTAAACATGTGTGATTTTTATGAAGACAATCTCCATTTGAAAGGTCCTAAAATAATAATGTATATTTGGAGAGGTTTTTAAATAATTTATTTATTTAGAAGGGGTAGAAACTAAACATTGGTTTTTTTTAATAAGATATAATAACTTTATAAGGGGTTAATAATAAATTCATATTTTACAAGGGTTTTGTAATAATTCACTAGTTTTATAGGGGGTGGTTAGTTTCCACCGGTTCTAAAATAGTCAAATTATTAAAAACCCCTTCTAAAACACAATATTATTATAAATCCCCTTTAAATTTTAACTGGATTTGTGAAAAACCTAAATGAGTTATTTTTTGACGGAATAGGTTATTAAATGATGGATTAACAATAATACCCATACTAAAAAAATCCTAATTTGATAGAAAAAAAATTTATTTAGTTTCTACCCCTCCTAAAACAAGAAACTTATTAAAAAAAAACACTATAAAACACAATATCATTATAAACCCCCTTTAAATATTAACTGAATTTGTAAAACCCAATAGTCAACAAAACAAAAAGAAATTAATACTCCCAAAATTTTTTTGATGGAAAGGGGTCTAGGTTAATGAAAGGTTTTTTTTTCCATCAAGTTAGGATATTTTTAGTAAGGTTATTATTGTCAATCCATCATTTAATAATCTATTCCATCAAAAAATAATTTATTTGGGTTTTTTACAAATCTAGTTAGCATTTAAAGGGATTTATAATAATATTGTGTTTTGGAGGATTTTTTTTTTAATAATTGATTTGTTTTAGGAGGGGTGGAAACTAAATAACCCAAAATAGTTATATGAGGAGTATATATGTAAAAAATCCCTAAATTAAAATATACATGGGTTTGGCATATTTATAAATAATTTGATGCATTGGATTTTATATATTTATTATAGATCTATAAAAATCCTAGGATATTTTATTTCAAAATGCAAACTGTCATGGTATTTAGTGGATAATATACAGCGGACCATGTCAACACGACACATTAAAAAACTAGCATTGGGCACAATACGTTATTGGTATGACATGACAGGACATATTAAATGTGATATGGACCGTACCGAACTAGCTATGTGACATATTAGACCATTTTAACACGATATGTTAGCGAGCATGATACAGTAGCTGTGGCGTGACACGACAATCCAAGATAGATTTATAATAATGTTATAAGTAGTATGTTGATTAAAGATATTATCTCATTGTGTGTATATATATATCAATTAAATATAATGTGTTTGTGTGCGTATATATCATGTTTTTGTCATTTACACATTGTTAATCAACTTACACATGCGGACCACGTTGCATGGAAGGATATAGAAAAACTAAAGATTTCCAAGAAAAAAGAAAAAGAAAAATTACTAGGAATTAGTTTCTTCTGGTTTTAATAATCCCACATTACATTGGAAAACAATGCCTGATTAAGACCCAAAAATTAAAAATCTAATTATTCTTACTATGGAACTACATAAATCCTTGTATCTCACATTTTCAAAGAGACGTCAGTTGTGTATATATATATATATATGCTTGAACAATGACAACAATTTCCTCCACTAAATGCAGTTTCACTCTTTTTTATTTTATTTTTAAAATTAATATACCCTCATTTGATGAGGTGTGTATATTTGTAAAATATAAAAATATATACTTTAATGAATTTACAGATTAATTTAAAGAGTGCGTAAATAAATTTTTAATGAGATACAATGAGTACAGATCTCTAACGAGATATATAAGATTGTAAATAACACTTATAACATTGTTTAATACCTGAACTCACAATCTTCAGGAATTGGGGGGGGGGGGGGGGGTTTGAGACAGCTTTGGACCTTCGTATCATCCAATTTGATCATGGATTATATAATTGGATGGATGATTTGTTTGATGATTAAAACACCTAACCTAAATATTTTGAAATGTTTTTGTCAACATATATGGTGTCTATCCAATTGCATTTTGTTCAATTATATATATAATATAATATAATATAATATATGTCCAATTGGTGTTTGGTTGCTTGGGATTTAGCTTGTTATCTATTCTAATATGAATTGGGAATATCATTAATTGGTGGTTAGAAAACCTGACAGATTCCACAAGGAACTTGTAATAAGAAGCAATATTATATCAAGCCCATCATTGATGGTTAGGAACAGGGGCGGACCCACTTAGGGCCAATGGGGGCGATGACACCCACCAAGATTTCAATAATAATGAGCTATACTTTGAAACTTAGGATAAAAAAAATAAAAAATAAAAAGTTGTTGCAATAAAATCAAAAGACTTGGGCTTTCACTGTTCCACATTTAGGAAAAAGTTAAAAAGGGGCTGGACACTACAGACGATATGGTTGAAAAAAAAAAAAAAAAAGGATTGAATACAGTGACCGACCGACTACAACATTTCATCTATTTTTAAGGTATGATTTTTTGTTATGCTTAGTATTCTAATGTTTTTGGTCGGTACTTAATGTTCTTGTTGTGCATTTTAAACATTTTTATTACTCTTGACTGAATCTCTCTAATGATTTCTATAGGTCAACATATCCATTTGAAAAAAAAAAAATTTCACATTTTAATCCACCAACAAGCAACGGACAACTATTCACAACCATGTTAGAACACTTATTTGATTTTAAATTTCCTATTTTAACATAATTTTTTCTTACTACTGAATGGCGTTTTTATTAATTATCAATTTATCATATGCTTTTATCGTATGTACTTTGTTTGTGTATGTATAATGTCTTCATTTTCTTAACCTTTGCCCCAATTAATTTTTTTTTGAGACTTTGAGCAAATAAAAAATATAAATTTATTTAAAAAAAATATTTAAATGCATATATGGCTCCAGGATTTACAATTTAGTCTATAAACTATACATGATAAAATGCACTAGTAACTCAAAAAAAAAAGAGAGAGTAGGAATTAGCAAATAATTTAGATTCATTCAAAACTCCTTTTTTTTAGTAGAGACTTGAAAAGATTTAAATTGTTTGATTACTCAAATAATTTAATTCTTAATTTTTTTTATTTTTAATCGGTTATGAAAATATTTTATAAAATGATGCCATCTTCAACTTCAAAGAAATCATAGTTTAATGGTACTATTAATGATATTGTTCAAAAAGATGAAAGTCATTGTGTTATTGACATTTTATTGTATGAAGTATAAATTTAAATTTAATAGTACATTAGTGATGGCCTCCACTAAAAAAAAATCCTAGATCCGCAACTTAGAAATGAATCTAAATCCAAAGCTTGTTAAATATTATGGATTGGAATTGGTCTAGTAGAAAAAGATTGTCCCTATCATTTTTAAATATAATACATAATTACTAAGCAAACTATTTATCAGACACAGTAATCCCATAATTTATTTTAATTATAACTGGTCTTTATTATTATTTGTGCATTACTTGCGAATTATTCAAAATTTTGTCAAGTAGAACTTTTTGTAATGTGTATTTAAATATATTGTATTATTTTTAAAAGTATTATATTTTGCATATGCACGCGCGATATTTTTGACGAAAATATTTTTCCCAATTGATGAATTTTTCACTCGAGCCGAATATTACTTCGACAATTCAAAGTACTGATATTGATATCAGTATATCCGATAAAAAAAAATATCCGTATCATATATATATATATATATATATATATATAGTTGTATTATATATATCTTGTATGATTAATAACAATCATAATATATTACATAATTTTTAAAATTTTAAAATATGATATCTAAAAGAAAGAATAAACCTTAAAATCTTAATTTAATTTTCACTAATATATCATTTGATTATTCAATT
The DNA here is from genome assembly GCA_030737835.1 of Acorus gramineus. Taxonomy (NCBI): domain Eukaryota; kingdom Viridiplantae; phylum Streptophyta; class Magnoliopsida; order Acorales; family Acoraceae; genus Acorus; species Acorus gramineus. The sequence goes on from CM060850.1 coordinate 5,366,829, forward strand.
TAATGTTAATATTAAAACATGTCAATTATTAAAAAAATATCCTTATAATCCGTATACGAAGAGATCCGAATTCGAAAATTAGGATATGGATATTAACATATCTGTTATATATCCGTATTAAGAAAATAATCTCCCAATAAGCCAAAACTTTTCAAAACAATAACCTCCAACGTATACCATGTTAAGAAATGAAAATGTTACACTCAATCATTAATGTAAAAGTCACCATGTTAAGAAATGAAAATATTACACTCAATCATTAATGTAAAAGTCACTCTTGTGGCCCACACATGTTTTCAATTTTTGAAAAAATATATACTTATCTAATAAATTATATACATTTTAAAAAAATTTAATAATATTTGAATGAATTGAATACACACCTATCTAAATTTTGTAAAATAGAATATACATGTTCACGGAAATGGAAAATATATAATAATAGACATTTTATAAACTGAGTTAGACTATAAAAGAGTGATCCAGATTGTGTTTGTGCACAAATTTATATGAAAAACAAAAACAAAACAAAAAAGTGAAGAAATTTAGGATGAAAAATAAAACATTTTCTGTTGGTCAATTTATCTCCATCTTTTCAAATCAGAGAAAATAGATAAAGGAAAGTGAAGGTAAAATGTCTATCTCATGTTGATATAGACACTAGTTTTTTAAACGGTCAAAAATTTAATTTTCATTTTCCATGGTACACAAACACACACTGAGTGAATCAGCACCCTCTGTCAGAAACCACTAAAAAGGAAGGGTCAATGTAAAACCAAAGGCAGATTTTCTTTGGAATAGCAAATTCTTCTGACTGCCAATGTGTTACAGATCATCCAGAATATCCTGACATTGAACAAGATTTTTGACAGAGAAAATGAGAAATGGAAAACTTTATCTCAAAATAACTCATTAAAAGTGTATTAGCTGATTTTTATCAGAAGCACTGTAACCGTGTTTGAATACATAGGAAAAATGGAAACTCTTCTTTTGAAGATAATCTGACAATTGTGAAACAGGTCAATATGAGACAATTTGCTGACCCACTTATGGCCCAGACTGTTTTTCATTCATGTATAGACAGCATCATGGGACCCACATCTCATAAATACCATGGAATATATTGAAATCACCCTCATAAAATTCAATACCAAGGACTACCTGATCAGAAATAATTTATCACAATGAGGTTTCAATTGAAAAGAAACTATTTAATGAAATGAGTCCTAACACTATGGTACATAATCATAATCACATTTCAGATAGGCCTCTTAATGAGCCCATCACCTTACAAGACACATTGGACCCACCAAAATAAATCCTATAAAGACATGAATGATATTGATACATACATTCAGACAGTTTTGCATATATCACGTCATCCATCTAACTCATTATATGAAATCACCAATAAAATATATACTCTAGTATCTTGGTATATACTCTGTCACGAAAAGCACAAAAATGTATACATTCAATTCATTCGAGAATATATTTCATTTTGTGAAAACATGTACTTTATTAGACAAGTATATATTTCAAAAAAATACTTTATAATGTGTCAATGTATAAAAGTGAATACAAGAATGACACAATGTAACAGTTTCCAAGATATGTATTGTTATCGGTGGACCCCCAGAATACAGGGTGCAACACATCCAACAAGGAAAAAGAAGCAGTCCCAAGTTGACTCTCCAAATGCATAGCTCCACATCAAAAGAATCCACTACAATGCTTTTTTTTTTTTTCTCTTTTATCATGGGTCTCTCCATCATCACCCCAAGCAAAACAAGAGGGAGACAAAAAGTAAGAGTGTACCCAAATTTCAAACTGGTGTTGTCTCCAAAAAATGAAAGGGAAACATTAAAAGAATGAAATATATGGTATTTTGTATGTCAGTTGAGTATAGACAAATTTGAAACCTTATTCTTCCAATGCATGCAGAGTGCAAAAGAGAAGTGTTTTTGTATAATTAGCTAATTTGATGGATGGTCTATAGGTGGTGAAATGATTCAAGCAGACGGGCTACCAATAAAAAAACAAAGGGCAAAGATAAGAAGGTCAAATGGCATTGGAATGGTGAGACATGACAGTTATTCCTCAGCTAATGCAATATGAGAATAAATGAGCACTGTTTGGGGATTTATTCTACATTAGATCAAACCAATTAACAAGTATGCTGAACTCGAGAAATTGTTTTTTCAAGAATTCGATGAAAGCCAGTGTAAATTGAGCATGCTATTATGAATGCTTTCTATAATGCATATTACTTTTTGACAGTTTCGAGCATTGACAACAAATATCCTTGAACAAATAGGTATACTGGTTGAGATAATACACTCAATTATGGTAATCCAGTTGCCTTAACTAAAACAGAATTATAGAGTGGGGAAACTCTAATCTGCAGCTTGTATAACAAGTAAAAACTACGTTGCCAACACTTCAAACATTGGAGATATATGTTCATCGTATGCAGAAAAAACATTAGCCCAATTTCAGACTAGATTCAGATAAGAACTTAAAAGCATAGAAGATCGTATGACAGCAATAAGAAAAAAAATCCCACCAAAATTAGATCGATAGATTGAATTACCCAAGAAATTTCATCGCCAACAAACACGTTCAAGTTCTTTTTTTTTTTTTTTTTTCATTTCTTCATGATATGATAAACAAAAATCAACATCAAGAATTAAACCGACCTCTTTCGGTCCAAGGCGAAGAGACATCCAACGAGCCAAGTTGAGAAGAAGCTTCAGTGACAGAGTGAGGCAGCTTCCCTTTCTTATTAGACCAAAGCCAAATCTTCGAAACAGAGAAGCTTTCGCCTTTGCTCCCCGCACAAATCCTCTTTCCTTCCAATTCTTCATCTGTTCCAAAATTCGTGTTCAAGCCCTTCCTCCTCCCGCCCCTCCCATCTTGTGAATTTCTCAATGCCACCTGAAGATTCAATTCCCCCACCACGTATTGATACGATCCCATCGAATAACATCTCCTTGCATCCAAACGACTACTGCTCGTTTCGCCCACATCCTCTTCAACACTGTTATCCTCAATTACCCTCTTAAACTTCCCAAGTCTCACCGGGAAGACCTTCTTCTCCAACACAATCTCCTCCTCTCCATTGGTCATCTTCTGACTCCCTGCCGAAGGAAATCCACATTCAATATCTCCCGTATAACCATTCTCCTCCCTCGCATCGTCGAAATAAAACACAGGGTTCTCTATAGCATGCCCTGGCACGAATAGCATACCCCGACAGAGTGGGCAAGTCGAGTTGGAGAGGAGCCACGTATCGATGCAGTCCAAGTGGAAGGCATGGCCGCACAACGGGAGGAGCCGGAGCTTGTCTTCGTCCGAGAACTCACAAAGACACACGGCGCAATCAAACGGCTCTTTGGGTCCGACGATTTCTCTGTAGAGGAAGACTGGGAGTGCGTCGATGAAGGCTTGATCAAGGCCGGAGTCATGGAGGTGGAAGAGCTGTTGGAGCTGCCTCTGTAGGGCATCAGAGGGGGCGTCAGGAGGTGGGTATCGGCTGGATTGGGTGGAGAGGGTGGAGAACAGAGAGGAGGGGTGTTTGATTAGGAACCGAACAAGGAGGTGGAGGAGGCCAGATATGAAGAAGATGACTGCAAGGATTACGATTATGAAGAGGACAGCAGGGCTGATTCTGGCGCCACTGGATGAGGGCGGAGGGGGAGGCACTAATATTGGTTGTGTCAATGTGTCTCTCTGGTGATTGTTGATGGTCTGATGGGATGCAATTGTTAAGGGATGAGAATTATAGCCATCTCTTCTGATTTGGTGGAAGACCCAACTCATTTTTATTGAATCTTAGAACTACTATAACATCTAATACAACAGATGGACTGAAAAGAGCCTTTTTTTGGGGGGGTGTGGGGGTTCAAATCTGGGTTTGAAATTGGAAATGCTAAAACGTTGCAAATTTGTGTTTCAAGATTTGAAAGTGGACCATTCAAGTAAGATGGGTATGCTTAGAAAGCATTCAAATCTAAGTAAATGAAATTGGTTTCAAATGAAAGAAACACATACACAGTCAAATTAAGCAATTTTGAAGAAATGGGTCTCAAGACTAAAGAAAAGTATTACCATCTGCTACAAAAATGAAGATCCCATTTCTTTCCCCACTAAAGTTGATTCTTTTCTTCAACTTAGCTTTCCCTTTCTTTCTATGAAATAGAACCCATATACAAAAGGAGACTTATAAGAGATTGTAAAGTCACTAGTGGTCACCTACCTCTGTTTTGGAAGTGAACCCGCCATGAATGGATCTTGAACAGTGTTTTTGAGCTGAAAAAACAAAACCCTAACCTTTTTTTGTTTTGAAAAATAAAAATGGGACAGCTTTCATTAGGTTTTTATTTTAATGGGATTAAATATCCTTTCTTTAAAGTGGGGGAGGCGATGGGAACATCCCAAGGTGTTTTTTTTTTTTTTTTTTTTTGGGTATTTGTTATGGGGAAGGAGATAAGGATATTTTCGTCATTAAATAATTTTTTGAGAGTTTCATGTGTCATGTTGAGATGAAAAAAGAGAAAGTACGGATCCAATCAGAGACATTTTCTTTGTCTCATAAATCTGGGGTGGTTTTTACTTCAAAATTTTTAAAAACTTAATATATTTAAAAATACTGAATATTCTAGAAATTGTCCACAGTTTCAACTGTGACGTTAGAATAACTGATTATTTTATTTTCATTAAAAAAAGCACATTAAAATATGGATCTCTCATGGTCTCCTTGTCAAGAACCTCCAAGTTATCTAAATGGAAATACAGCATTCACGACTAACATTTTTTTAAATAATATCTACAAGTCGTTTTATATTTTTAAGCATGTTTTGTGTTGCTATCAGAATTGTCTAAGCGAAGCCTAAACGATACGGTTAAACGTTCCATGTGGAACTAGTCATCGATCACCTAATTAGCTTCATTAGGTTAGAGTATGGTCTGTATACGTGTATCCGCATTGCCAAACCACTTGGGTGTTGATAATAAATGGGTTTAACACTTAAAACATATGTTTAATTAACGTGATCCATTATTTCTAATTTATTTTAATTGCACAAAATTATATAATCTTGACTTATTACATAAAAAAGTTAACCATTTAAAATATTTTGATCAAATAATTTTAATAGTGAAACAGGTTATGACCATTAGGATATTGATTTTCATATTTTAATTTTTAACGGGGAAAAACAAATAAATGTATAGTAATTTCATGCATGGTTAGCCTGATAATATAATTCCCCTCTCCTGAGACCCTTTTGCATTCCACCCTTATGTTTTTCATTTATAAATATAACATTCTCGTAACATATTCACTCATAAAAACATCTTTTAAATAATTAAAGAATTTATAATAATATAAGCAATATCCTAAAAAAAAATGTATGTTATTAAAAGTCTCCTAGACGGCTAGGCGCATGGTGATTTACTTACATCACCTTACACTGGTCTGGCCATGGAGACAACTATGAGTGTTACATTTTTTTTTTGTTAATAGTTTCATAATTTATTTAAGTAAAAAAGTAATTTTTATAAGAGAAAGCAACCCAACCACAATCCAGAAAACATGTGATAAGAAATTACATTACTTAAGAACATATTTTCTTAAAAGATCTATATTATATGGTAACAGATTATGCATGATTTCTTACCAATAAAAAAAATAAAAAATGATGGAAGCCAAGGTCATGTGTGAGACGGTTCATTTCATCTAATTAGTGGTGCTTTTATTTGACTTTATATATGAAATTTTGAATCAACTTTTGTAATCATTTATGGAGAATTACTATTTAGATATAAAAATAATAATAATTACTGGTGTTTTAGGCGGCAAAGAGATTAAGAAATTTTGCAGAAAAACTTTTTTTTATTTAATTCTATATTTTGGATATTTATTTTACTTTTTTTTCAGGATGACTTTTCTAGAAAATCTAAATTTTGATAACGTTTCAAAAAGGTTCAATACAGACCTTTTGTATATAAAATCCATAATTAGATTCAATTTTTTTTTCATTTACAAAATCTACATGTATTTTAGAGTTTTTGTTTTTACTATTTATAGAAATCCCAAACAGCTGTGAATCATATTTTTCAAAAGGATTTTAACTCTGAGTAAATCTTTTTTGAAATTCGGATTCCTAAATTAAAATAATGATCAATATGCAAACATTAGATTTTTTTTTTTTGAAAAATATAATTAAGAAAAATTAGCTTAATCATCATTTTTTTTTTCAAAACCACAAAATCATCCCTCATCAAGATCAGGTACATGTACCCAGTCATAAAGTTAATATATACATTTTTAATCCGAAAGTTAATAGTACATGGTGATGAAGGATGACACAAGGCTAAACTACCTCTCATTTTCTCATTTACAATTTCAAAAAAGGTGGCTTTTGAATATGAGAAGCATTTGGTGGGAAGGGTGTAGTGGTGAATGGTGATGTTACATATTCCATTCCTTTGCTTTTTGCAAGTTCAATTTGGTGCTGATTTCATGGATTACGTGTGTACATTTGTGGGTGACTTCAGGACATCACTTACAAGGATTTTTATTTATTTATTTATTTTGTGGGGGTGGGGGTTGGGTTAAAGAACTATCTAGGTTTGGAATTGATTGATTTATCTAAAAGACATGGATAATACAATATGAACCGTAATGATCAACTAGCTTGCCTGGACAATCCCAAGGTGAAGAAGAAGTCCATCTATCATTTATCAACATTTACGATATGGTTAATTTGGTCATTTCATATGTTGTACATAAATAATTTAGATGAGGAAGGTTGATAATAATTTCTTTAAATGGAATTATGGAATGGATTATTAATAGGCAAGCAATGTTGTTACTTCTGGTTCAATCAAGTGAAGGGGCCACTATTTGCTCTGGCCCCTATTGCTCTATATCTGCCTAGTAGTCATAGTAGATAACCACTGTAATCAGGAGAAAAATGGGTTTCTTATTATGTATGTATATGGAACATGTCAATATGCCCCCTTAAGTAAGTACAATGATATAGTATAACCCGGTTGGGTTTCTTAAAGAAAAATTCTAAAATAAAATAAAGGAGAGACAGTCTGAAACAAACTTTGTGGTAAGGGACACCGCCCCCTCTAGGGCTCTTCTAAATTAATTAGATTCTTGATGTCAAGTAAAGAAGAAAAAATGTTTAAAGCCTTGTGGTGGGCTGGTTCTCGTAGGCCCTTGACCCACAATCCATGTTGGCCCTAACCCTCTTGCACCAGTAGTAGGTTACTAATATATATTAGGACTCTCAAGTCCTTTGTTCTTTTGCCTTTGTACCAAAAAATATGGTGAAAAAGACTAGATTTTTTTCTAGTGAAGTTATTAATGAATCATTAGTAACCCACAAGTTGGTGGTGTGCATATATGAAAATGGGCCAATATGGTGGTGTACATATTCATTAGTAACCCACAAGTTGGTGGTGTACATACAATGAATAAAAAAACATGTATGAAAATATACGTATATGTATAGGGAACTAAATTCTGGTCCAGTTGTTGAACAAAGTAGAACATGGTAGGGATGTATGTCTAGCATGGTTGGAAACATGCAATGCAGAGGTTGGTGGTGTGAGGTTAGTCTAAGTCTATTACTAGTTAGGGTTTCACAGGCTGTGCATTATACATACATTGATTTATTTTTATTTTTGGTAAAATGATTAATAGGCCACAAATTCTATAGAGAGGGCCAGATCACTACTGGTACCTTATGAAAACGGATCCAAAATAGAACCATAGAATCAGCCCAAAAGGTTGTACACACTGTTTTTATAGTCCTACTATTCATAGGACTCGAACCGAGATCTTCCAAATTAAGAGACGCGTCCCTATTAAACCACCAAAGCAATAGGCTATAAATGACAGATTCTTGGTGCTTTTGGAGTACAGATCAGGTAATGTATGATGGTGTGATCATTTGGAATGTTGTGGATTAGTTAGCTTGTTTTATTATATTAAAAACAAAGTGTGTTTAAACATGCAGATAGCACCAAAGAAAAAGAGTGCTTACACATGCAAATGTCCTATAAAGAGCACAACAGAACCAGGACATTTGAGACAGATTTTCAGACTTCAAGTAACATATGCAGTGGATTGAATCATAAATGGTCAAAAACCTACGCAGATTAGAGAGAGCATCTGCTTCATATAGTCCTGGCAGTATAAATGAATTAATTATTATTTTTCATAGATGGCCATTTTTTTCCTAAGTGACAAAGTTTGTCTACAACAAATATTAAACAAGTGTTTTGTCCATGCAATATTGTGCATGCATGTATATTTATAAATCCTATGGATAATTATATGAACTTATGGAAATAATTAAATTATTTTCTAGATATATTATATCACTATTATGAAAAATTCATACATAAAAAATCTTTGTTTGGTTTTAATGTTGTGTCAATGACTAGAATTAACTTTTTAAATTGTGAAGTACATGATAATTTATTAAAACTGAATAAATGCTAGTTTCTAAATGTACTAAGCATAGTTTGATGAATAAAAGTACATATGGTCGATAAACAGGGAGGTATCCAATCAAAGTAATATTAAAGAAAGTTTGAATTATTTTGTTACCAAGTATATTAAAAAATATTTGTTTTACCATTGAAATTTGGGAGGGTTAAAAGGGCGTGGGGTGAGGTTTGCAACCCACCCCAAAAAGATGCAACCCACACCTCATTTTTGTCTTTTTTTTGGGTGGGGTCTGCATCTTGAAAAAAGAAAAATGAGGAAGAAAGAGATGAGAGAAAGGAAGAGGGAGGGGCCAGGAGGGTGGCTGAGGTGGGGAGGAGGCAGGTGGAGGAGGTGGTGGCGATGGGTGAGGAAATAGTGGAGGGGAGGGAGAAAGAGGGTTGAGGTGGTGGCGGCGGTGGAGGGGGTTGGCGGAGGGTTGGGGGAGAGAAAAAGAGAAAGATAGAGAGATTAGGAGATAGAAAGAGAGATAGAGAGAGAGAGAACGAGAGAGAGAAACGTGGCTGACTATCATCCTCCGTCTGCCCGCCATCACAGCCCGTCACCTCCCTCCCAGGCCCCAGCCCACCTTCTCTCTTTCTTTCTCTCCCTCTCTTCTTCTTCCTTTTTTTTTTGTGGGAAAGGAGTTTTTTTTTATGGGGTGGGCTTTTCACTTCAAGGGGTGGTTTTAGTTGCCTTCTCTAGTGCACCAATACAAAAAGCAAAGAACTCTAGAGGCGCAACCAAGTATGAGAGCATCTCCAATGGAGAACTCTAAAATGGAGTCTCAAGATATATTAAAAAAATGAAAAAGTGAGTTTAGAGTCTCACTACTCATTCATCAACTCCAACCACAATCTCTATTTTCATCTCTATTCTATTTTTTTATATTTTTTAATAAAAATTTAATTTATCATATCTCTTTTTTTTTTTATCTATTATACATAATTGAGGTTTATTAGCGAAATTTAAAATCCATAGAAGTTAATATTATTAGTTCCGGACCAAGTGACTAGTAAACTTATCAGTTATTCTAAATTGGTTTCTGTACCCAAAACACCTGTATTCGTATATAGATGAAATATATGCATCCAGAAAACCTGTATTTGTATCACGGTGATTTCAGCAGCTTCGATCCGTTTGCAGGAGGATTAGGAGATTATTAATGTAGCGATACATCTATTTTAAGATGGATCTGGATCATGTCTTATTATGTGCTGTTGTGTTTTGTTGTTGTGCTTTATTTAATATTTCATGTATTTTCTTTTGTTGTATTATCAGTTTCGATTAGAATAAACTCATTTTAGAACATAAGTGTAAATAATAATTAATATAATATTAATGTAAAAAAATAAAAAATATATTAAATATATAACATTTTTAAACATATGTTAAACATATTCAATATTAGACTCATTTGAATCGTATCGACGACATCTATCCAATGGTATCAATTTTATGAAAATTAAACTTATATTATAGAAGTTATCAAACATTATTAAAAAAAAATAAAAAAAAATAACAAACCTCCATATTTGGAGGCTCAAACAGTGAGCCTCCAAATATGGAGTCTCATTTAGTGGCCTCTAAAATAGAGGTTGTTTTTACCTGTGGGTTGGAGAGAAAATATACTCTAAAATAAAGATATAGAGTACCATTGGAGTTGCTCTGAGTTGTCTATTTTCTTTAGTTGAAACAGGGATGTCTAAGTCATTTTCCTTAAAAGAGAGAATTTGAAAACTAAAGCACTTGTACAATCAGGATATGTCATTTCTTAATAAAAAAAAAAAAACATTTATATGTATTGTCTAATAAGGTAATCTCATTGGACAGCTATTAATTATATGAGATTGCAGTTAAGACTGTATATGTGATCGTGTACAAACGCTTTATATAATAATATATATTATATACGATGAAACTCGTTTTGAGGGGAAAATGCCTCAGTTTTGGACAGTAAAAAAAATGTCCTTTGATGAGTCAGTGGGGATGCATCATGCATGTGGAGATTGTAAAATTCAGGACAACATTGAATCCACTCCCTAGCTACCTGACAACATAAACTAGCCATGGATAGATATATGGACAATCAACTTTCAACCGACCACAGACAACTTGCACATAAAAATGCCCAACCTCGCATGCGTAACTTTTCACAAAATGTTGGACAAGAGCACGATTAGGGTTGGTTCGAGGTGAATTAAAGTATTTCATGAAGAATGTTTAACTATGATTTCTATTTTTTATCCCAAATAATACCTATGTTAGAAACACTACAGGGTTATTCGGTTAGAGTTATATATTTTCTCTCATTAGACCTCGAGCGTGAATCTGGACTTTTTAGACTCTGCTTGGTGCACATGATTTCTGGGTAAAATTACATTTTGAATTTCTTGTCAATTGTCATAAAAATGAATTGGTAACATAAGGCTAAGTTAACAATTAATTGGTAACATAGGGCCGGTAGGAGATATTAGCTGTTTTTCAATAGAAACTTTTTTTTTTTATCGATTAATGGCTCAGAGGGGTGTGCGATCACATGTATTTACTTTTATGTTTTGTATCTCTGGTTCTTTCTTTTTTTTTTAGTCTATTCCTATTCAGACATTGTCTATTTTCCTGTTTATGAGAAATATAATTGACCACAATTTTTCAAAAACAAGAAAAAAAAAAGGGTTGAGCTGCCTCAACTTTTCTCATTTCAAATGAAAATAAAAGGCAATTTTTTGGATGTGAGTAGTGGTTAAGAAAGGTTCTTACAGTGATGTCACATGTTAATCCATCTCTTCTTTACACTTCCTGGATCTCTTTTGTGACTTTAATTATACCTAGGACATCATTATAGAATCCTTTAAAAAGCATATTATAATCTCATATACCTCGGTGGTTGTCTATTGAGTTATATATCTTTGTTAAACAAGTATAATTTTTCATTTCTTCTATATATGGGTTCATACGATCATTGAAATATGTACTTCAATTTTATAAAGATGTGTTTTATAAGATAAATTATACTATTTAAAAAAAAAAAAATCAAATTGTATGCTAATAGTAGACAAGAGAAACTGAGTCAAATTTTTTTCTTATATTTAACAAGGAGAGTGGAATATTATATTCCTCTTACTTCAGTCAAGAGACAAGATCATTGAATCATCCAAGGTCATGTGATCAGGTGGTTTCAACACATTGTGAGATCCACCGTAAGGACTCCATTGGAGGCAATGATCAGATAGGTGCAGTCTTATGTGTGACAATAATGTGGATTGGAACTGGTAGTTTTCAGGTTGAGCAACAAAGTACATGGTGGGGATAGTTTGTGGGGATAGTTTGTCAAACGAGTGATCATGTACTCGGCTATTTCTGTAGTCTTAATTCAGTGTATGAAATTTGATTAATTCATTCCATTATGCATTTCATTTTTTTTTTAATGTATATAGTTTAACAAACAAGTATATATATAATTTTTAAAATTTTAAAATGTGTTGGAACAGCTAAGATGATTACAGACTTCTCTGAGGAAAGTCGGCTAGCACCCCCTATCCGTAAAGGATGACCGATGATCAAGTCTTGGAAACACCAACCTTCACAAAAAAAAAAAAAAAAGGATTACAGACTTGTAGTCTCATATAAACATCTATAATTGTTCAATGAGGGTATACATCTCATTAAATGAGTATCTCATTAAAGTGTTTTCACATTTCTATAAATAGATCCATACAAATGGTTAGATTATGTTATTCATCTTTCATAAAAGTATATATCTTATCTAGTAAAGTATATTATTTGTAAAAAAAATCAAAATATAGTGTGGACTGCTGACAGGACTGTAATGAGAATGTGTCTAACAATTTTCTTATAGAAAATAACTCATTTTTAACTTTTCTTTGTCTAACAGGCCTGCATCAAAGGGTGACCGAAGTTCCAAGGCAAATGTATCCCAACTTATTGTCCCCGCGGTTGTATGGGCCTTTTGTAACGCGCGTAACCAGCAATTTTTCGTAGTCAAACTTGGTATGAAGAGAACTTCTAGGAAGCCTTCTTGAGGTTCATGAAAGATTGGGGTATGTATGGGGTTGGTTCGGGAAGGGTCACTTTCTAGAGAGATATACTCTAAGTAATGTAACGGGCTTCGATTGCATGAGGGAACCTTATAAACCTCTTCTAGTTGTTCCCTCGTGCTTGATCTTGTATGTTTTAGGTTTATGCTTCAATTTTTATAAAATTATGGTTGCGTGCCTACCGTTCATCAAAAAAAAAAAAAACAATCATGTAAAAGATTATTACTCTTAGTGCATTTTATAGTCCACAATTAACACTGCATGTGTTTTCAATTTTTAAAAATCATAAAATTCATCCAATAAGATATGTACGGTAAGAAAGGTGAAATGTATAATCTCAATGGCTGACCCATGATTTTTTTTCTAGTAAGGGTCATCACTGATAAATAAACATCAATGATATTGTTATGTATAATCTTTTTTCAACCCCAATTTCAATCTACAAGTGTTTTGAATTTTTTTTAAAAAAGTATACATTATTTATTGAGGTATATGCTTCTATAAAAAATGAAATATATGCTTTAATGAATTGTATGGATCCATTTGTAGAAATGTAAAAAATTTCTATTGAGACATATATATCGTTAATGTGAGTGTATGACGTTACCGAGGTATATGAGACTGAAATTAAGGCTAAAAAAAGAACTGTGTAACAACACTCAAACATAAATTTAAGACACCATACAATAACTTTTTTTTTTAAAATTACATAGATCTTTTTTAGGTCTACACATGTTTTTTGATTTTTTTTAACAATAGTAAATCTCATTTAATGAGTTACATATTTTTATAAAAAAAATGAAGCATATACTCTAATAAATTGTATGGAGGATGCGTTTATAAAAAATATAAAAAAATTTCTAATGAGGCATATGTCTCGTTAATGTCAGTATATAAATGATGCTAATTAAATACATGGGACTAGAATTGGAGCTAAAAAAAGGATTATGTGTAACATAGCTCTAAAATTTTAATAACACAATAAAGATACTTGATATCATAGCTCTCTCTCTCTCTCTCTCTCTTATTTTTCTCATTTGATGTTTCATATCCTCAACTATCTAAAAGACTAAACCCTTCGTTGGGTGCATAATTGTCCCTTTTTTTCTACAATTTTCCTCGGCTTATTGTTATTAATTGCATTTGCATTTGTTTCTATAAATCCAGTCGGGGTGGTGTTCTTCGACCTGCCATTGTAAACTCTATTGAATTAAATGATATCATTTATAGAAAATGTAAATTTTTTTTAACAAGTATATACCTCAATACTGCCGTTTGGATAGATAATTAAGTTATTATGAAGTTTATGACTATTCTAGTTTAAATAAAGATAAAATGATTTTTTATTTAGTTGAGTTTTGAATTATTCTCATTAAAAAAACGTAATGGTAAAGTATTTGTTGTTTGGATAAAATGTGAATAAGATGTTGATAAGGATTTATAAAAGATAAAAAAATGATAATAGTTGATTTTTGACGGTTGATTTATATGAAGTGATGACAATTGATTTAACAATGGACCAACATATTCTTTTGGATTGAATAACCTGAAAAAATTTAATTCCAATGATAAGCTTGATTCCATATATCACTTTATACCGGACTCTATTCTCATATATTATGGCATTCCAAACATCAATTTTGAAGCTATTTTGACTAATTTCTGCTTATTCTGGACTCTAGTCTCAAACCACACATGGGCTAGTGAAGGGTAGCAAGGGGAGCCCTCCTCATGTTATACAAAGTCGGTGACGTAGGGTTCTTATCCTGGACATTTAGGTGGGCTTCTAGGCCTAAGCCCATACTTACCAAACAGATCCGAGTCATCTGACAACCCTAAATATAGTCTACAATTGTTTTAAATATTTTAAAAATAGTATAACTCGTCTAATGAGATGCACGTTTTTATAAAAAAAAAATAAATGAAGCATACACTTCAATAAATTGTATGAATGCATTTATAGAAAATTTGAAAAAAAATTTATCGAAGCATATACATCGCTAAAGTAAATAGACGCACTAATAATTTTCGATCAACACATATAAGACTGGGAGTGAGGATAAAATAAAAACTGTGTGTAACAATACTCCTCGGTATGACTATCAGTTGTAAAGTGCCATTTGCAGTTTGAAAATGGTCCTCCAATTACATATACACTATGATGATGCAATATATTTCTGTTTTATCATAGTATATGAAAACTTTCAAAATAATACACTGACGTATTTTAGTGTACACTTCACTTTTTATAATAGTATGTATTTGAGTGGGCGAATGTATATGCATTCTGTGTTTGGAATGTCAATTTTTTACAACTATCCTGGTTTGATTTTGGCTAGAAGGTGTTTGCAATCCTGGATAAATGAAATCTCTAATAGAGCATACATGTAAAAAGATATACATTTGATTTATTCAAAATATATATACTTTATTAGAAAATATATAATTAAAAAAATTAAACTTGTATAGACTATAAAAGTGACTGCAGGAACTTGTGCAAAATTTTCCTTCCATTAATATCTAAAGCGAACAATTCAACACAAAGCATGTTGTCTCTCCTACAACATATAGATATATTCACCCAAAGAATTTATGCTCTTTGAAGAATCCAAATCAAATTCTTAAATCTTATCCACATAATAAATAAAATGTTGTAAAAGCGTTAAGCGTTAATTGAACGGTTGAAGAGAGACTATGGATTAATTGGCTAGGCGGAGATTAATCGGTCACTTTTTAGAATAGTAATTATAATATGTACACATATACATATTATATATATAATAATTTTAGACTACAAAATAATAACAAAGTAACATCAAAATAAATTTAATAATATAAGCATAATAGGGATAGCATAAAAAAATTAATTAATAGATATATAATATATTAGTAACTTAATAACTTATTAGTCAACTATAGATTAATCAGAATAATGGCCAGGCACTAAGCTGCGAGTTGAGTCTGCCTAGGCCTAGGTGGGAGATTAATCGAGGCCTAAAAGAGATTTTTAGAACATTGAATACATATATACCTAATAATGATATTAATCTGTATCAATATTAATTATTTTTTATAAATTGATCACATTATCTTCTGGAGTTTAATTGAACATTGAATACATAAAGTATTCTGGAGTTTAATTGATCACATTATCTTCAGAGTTTTTAACTTCAGATTTCAATTTTGAGCAGATTTGTGGGAGGAGATTAACATTTGTGTTGCATGCGTATCTCCAGTAACAAAAAAATTGAACCCACCACTCTAAGCATAAAATCTTTGTGAGTTTATAGGACCTCTTGATAAATAGAAACCTTATCTTATCCCCAATACTGCCCTCCCCATACATTTTTTTTTTTTATCATAACATCATCTAAAAGTCACCTTATTTCATAGTATAACATGAGATTATTTAATCTCTGCACTTTCATCCCCTCATTCACTATCTTTAATTTTGTTGTGATGAGATACTGTTTCAATATTCATGCCTTCAATAAATACAGCTTTCAAAACATTAATTTTTATACACCCTCAACATTTAGAAGTACGTACCAATAATCATTAGAAATTTAAAGGGTAGACATGAAATAGACTTTTGTATGAAAAAAAAAAGATAAAACATGTTCAATTGGAAAAACTACAAATTAGTTAGATGTAGAATATACAATTTATTGACTAACAAAGTCTCTTTGTGAAGAGCTTAGAACAAAACCTATCATAATATGAGATATGCTTCTCCAGTTCCTCTTCCTTCTTGATCAAGCGGCCTAGGATAATAGGGATCGCCATTTTAGGCTTCATGCAGAGCCGTTCGATTATTCTATCATCCATGTAAGTCCGCCTAATGCATCTCAGCTGTAAAGCTGTTTAACAAAGAAAGAATTGATAAGAGCACATACATAAACACAGTTTTGAGAAATAATGAATTATAACATAACAACAATTAAAAACGAATTAACTCCCATACGAACCGTTGAGTTTATCTATGGTAAATATTGTACTGTCATTGTCCTCCATGTCTTCAATCAACTCCTCAAGCCGATTCACAGTACTCCTTAATCCCTCCAAAAACATATCCATTTCAAACCTGGGATCATTTTTGTATGATGAGATCTCACTAATTGTAAATATGGAAAATGAACAAAGGAAACAGAAGAAGTAATTCTATTTAAGGGAGAGGATGATAAAATTCTTTCCTCCCACCTTAGTTTCTATGAGTGGCCTAGTATTGGCCTAACACTACTGACCATGTAAAATAGATTCAATAAGAATTCTATAACAGAGAAAAAATATTGCTAACTAGTTGAATAATGACTTACTTAATATCTTCGTTCTGATTAAGTCTTTCCTCATATATTTCTTCAGGGTGGTTTCTCGTGGTCTTGTAATTAGAGCGGTCATCATAATCAGAAGTACATGGCAATAGTACCACTTCTGTATTCAAATCTTCGTGGTTGCTCTGTTCATTTGACACACGACATTTACACTGCCAATTTAAAAAAAATGTAAGTGGTTGTCCAAGAACTCATATATATTCACAAATGATAAGACTTACATTTTTCGGAATAAACCGATAACTGGGGGTACAAATCTCCCACTTTGAGCGATCAATTTCGCGAAAACTTTCCTTCACGTGCTTTTCCCTGTTTAAAACCGAGGAATCCTTCCCATCTGACGAATCAAAAGAACTTGATGAAATTATTTCAGGTAGGCTATCCTCATCCCTCTCCCCTTCAAATGGTTTGTCCTCCATTTTAACTAAGCCATTTGTGCCTCCTTAATAACATGAGAATTTAGTAAGTATTCTAAACTTCAGGCAGATTATTAAGGTAGCAGTAAAAGTATCCAATTGGACAGAATATAAATTTATCACTGTGCTTGGAAAGGGAAACAAAATCTCTTTCCCTTCCCAATAGATCTCTCCATGATGCAAAATATGCTACGCATATATAATATCCAATATCCTTTCTCGGGATCACTTCCACAAAGATTCCTAATGATGCATGTGCAAATTTGCTTGGAATGCATGATCAGATAAGGCGGTCATAAAGTAAATGTGAGAATCAAAGTTATAAAACAACATTAAAAAATAGTAAGAGTTCATAAACAGTGATGAAATTATGATTTTCAGACCTAAAAATAGTAAGAGATCAAGATTTTCTCAAAATTCCATAAGTGAACTGTCAACTAAAAAAGCACATTCAAATGCCTGATGGAAGAGCACATGATTATCACATTCAAATGCCTGGTGGAAGAGCTCATGATCATCACCTACTAAAAACAGCATGGAGAAATTTGCATATAAAATATAGTTGTTTGACATAATACTGTGACAAAATCACCATTCATAATTATGGCTCAAATATACTTCCACTAGACTATCAACTAATATCACCCAGAAAGCTAACATGGAAAAAAGGGAGTATCCAAGAATTTAGTGTCTTACTTTGTCTTTTAGCAGCTGCATACATATCAGGCGAATCCACAGTAGAAGAGCAGATTGGGCCAGTATCCGCAACAGCGTGGAGAGCGTCGAATATTTTCCTCTGCAAAATCAAAAACACAAAGACACACATAAATAAATAAATGAACTGAATTTTTACTACTTGTTAAGACTAGCAAAATTCACAAACTTTCAACAACAGATTCAACATGCTCTTTATAATTGGTTGATCATTCAGAGATGAAAAACGAAGGTATGATGGTTTCAATAAACCATTCATGTCAACAATCATTGCCCAATGCTAATATTAATCATAAAAAACCATGTATCCAACAGAGTCATAATTTCCATCCTTCAATTTAAAAATTAGCTAATTTTATAATGATACAATGGATGTTAAAAACAACAATGAAAAAACCCAATCCTAAACAAACATATCTGCAAAATATTTTCAGACAAAACAATACAAAAAAAGAAGCATTCCCATTGATTCTATTAGAGAGGTTCCAATACAAGTACAACATACACAACATGAACATCAAAAAAAAAAAAAAAAAATCAACAAAACCAGTAAATCAAAACCAATACCTTAATCCTGATTTTCAAGGTACGAGGTGGAGTAACGCTGGAAATCGATGGCAGAAATCCTCTGAACCCTGAAACTAAATCCGATTCACCCTTCATAATCGACCCAACCTACAAAACATAATATTAAACAATCAAAATCAATAAATTTTAAGAGACACCCATTAAAGAACTCTTAAAAGGGTTCCCAAAAAAAAAAAAAAAAAAAAAAACATACTTCTTGTTGTATGTCGGCGAAGGTCTTTTGGGGGACCTGATACAAGACTTTGCAGAAAGCCTTAAATCGTCCATTTTTATTCTCCAGACGACTCTGTCATCAAACACACAAAACAAAATACATCAGAAAAACCAATATTTCAATCAATGCGTCGACTTTTTTTCGGTTTTTTGGGATTACCTTCGCTTCCTCGACGTAATCGATGGCGGATTCGAATCCGGGGGTGATCGGAGGGCCGTGGCGGAAGGGGGTAGACCAGACGGAGTCGAGAGTCATCGTTGCTTTGAAAGAATTGATTGAAAAAAATTATTGTTTTTGTGATTTGGGGTTTATGGAAGGAAATCACAACTAAAAGGGTTTTGTTGCAATAAAATGGTCTTTCGGGACTCGGAAGGAATTTGATTCGCTTTTGAGAATGTTATGAAGACACCCACAACGGTTATATTTTGGGTAAAATGCATTTGGACCCCCTGGATTTTTCGGAACTTACATAAACACCCCGTAAAGTTTAAAAGCGCGCACTTACACCCCCTTCCATTATATTTTTTTTGGTAAACTTTGTTTGGACCCCCTAAAGTTTTCTAAACCTGCAGAAACACCTTTTATAGTTTAAAAATATGCAATTACACCCCATGTAATTTAATTTTCTATGAAGATGAGATAAAAATACGATTTTACCCTTTTAATTAAATCTTTAACATGTTTTCACTTTTTTTTGGTGGATTGTTTTCACTTTTTAATTAATTATTATATGACTTAATTCTCACAAAAATGTATTCAGATGTATTTTAAGAATTAATTATTGTATAAGTTAATATTCATAAAGCATATCTAGAATTCATTAATTAATTTTTTCTATGGATATTTAGATAGTTAAGGGTAAAACAATAATTTTAAATTACTTTTGTTATATCTTAATAAAAAATATAATGGTATGGGGTGTAAGTGCATGTTTTTAAATTTTAGAGGGGTGTTTCTGTAGGTTTCAAAAACTTCAGGGGGTTCAAATGCATTTTATCTTCTTTTTTTTTTTGTTAAGATGTGACAAAAGTAATTTAAAATTACTATATTACCCTTAACTATCTAAATATTCATAGAAAAAATTAATTAATTAATTCTATATATGCTTTATGAATATTAACTTATATAATAATTAACTCTTCTACTACATCTGTATGCATTTTTGTGAGAATTAAATCACATTATAATAATAATTAATTAAAAGGTGACAACAAAAAAAAAAAGTAAAAATATGATAAAGATTTAATTAATATGGTAAAATTGTACTTTTATCTCATCTTAATAGAAAATCAAATTGTAAGGGGTGTAATTGCTTATTTTTTAACTATTGGGGGTGTTTCTGCAGGTTTATAAAATTTTAGGGGGTCCAAACGCATTTTACTCTTATATTTTTTGGGGTTATATTTCCACCCTATAAAATGAGAACCCCGCCCCATGGAGTTCCCTGCTCGCGTCCCCCATCTCTCCTATGCCTTGTACCCCTGCATCACCGATGATTACTGCATCTTCTGGCCTGCTGTCGCGTTCAAAAGGAGGTGGAGCCCGAGTTTCGACAGGCGGGCTCGACGGTTCCTGTCGCAACTGTTGATGAGGACAACATTCTTCGATCTTATGTTACTGTGGACAATCGGGCACGTCAGCTAAGCCTGTCAATGGGTCAGGTCCAGACCCGAACCCGACCCGAACCCGATTACACGTGTAATATACCCGATCCGAGTTGGACCCGACCTGACGGACCCGTCGGGTCCAGGTACACCCCGCCCCGACCCGTTGGACCCGAGACCCAATTGTTTTATTAAAATATGTTCATATATTATAAGACCATTAATATTAGTTGATACATAATTTTATTTCTTACTTAACTTATTTTTGTATCTACAAGTTCATAAATCATAATCATAACAAGCTTATAAATCGGTTTGTTTTGGACAATTAACTTATTAGCTTTTGAATTTGTATGATTAATTAGTTTGTTGCATGATTTATGTTTATTATTTAAGTTAATATGTTAGTGTTTATTATTTTGAATGTTGTTTAGGTTAAATTGTTTTGAATGTTGTTTAGGTTAGTTATGTTTATTATTTAAATTAATATGTTTTTTATGTTAGTGATTGTTGTTTTAAATGTTGTTTAACAAAAAATTTCAAATAGAATGATAAGGCAAACAAATACATGAGCTCTTCTCTTTTTTTTTTTTTACCCAACCATCCGGGTCGGGTCGGGCCCGGGCCCGGCCCGGGGCCGGGGCCACATTTCCCCGGGCCCGCCGGGTCCTGTCACGGGTCGGGTCTGGGTCCACCCCGACCCGACCCGGACCTGACCCGTTGACAGGCCTAACGCCAGCCCCCAGTGGAGGTGCTCAACCCCCTTGCAATCCTTACATAACATTTTTATTTTTTTAAGTTTATTCTTATTTATTAATTATTTTTTATTCTTAAGGTTAAGAATGAAAAAAATATTTTTATTAGTTTTATATTTGGTTAAGAATAAAAAAAAAATCTATCTATTTATATATGTGTGTATATATGAATAGTATCATATTCATATATACCAAATCTCAATATTTTTTAATGGTTTTTTTTAATACATTTATATGTGATAAGTAGCTAATTTTGGATTAAATATGGTTTTAAATGTTTTATCTCACTTTTCATTGTGAAATTGTCATTTTTGAAAAAAACATATTTCACAATCATAAGTATATATCGGAAATCTCTTTCCAATGATGTATTGATCACCCCAATCTGAATAATAATTAAAAAGTTATGAATTCATTTAATTCTTATTTTTTTTATTTGTATTTATATATACATTGGATAATATCATCCATATCTATCAAATCTTAATGATTTTTTTTTGTATATATACTCCTCAAATTCACATTTTAGTACGTAAAATATCCCTGATGATTTGTCATTTCCAATAATACCATTCGAAATTGTTTAAATTGTACATGAACTTCATTTTTCATTAATTCAAGCAATATTGTTGTGGTTTTAGAATTTCAAATGTGATATTTTTACAATATAGGGTTGGTTTAGGGGTATATACACAAAAAACTCAATTTCAGTTATAACATATCTCTTTTATGTGTAATTTTATAATAAATTCTATAAATGATTTATTTAGTCATTCTTAGAATTTTTATTATATCATATATGTGCATATAACATGATATATTATATTTCATATAAATGGATTGAAGAAAATTGTAGGTGGGTAGATGTTTTTTTTTATTTACATGCACGTCATGTGTGGGGGACACTAGTTACTACTACCTAGATAATAAAATCTTTCTATCTATTATATAAGGGTTTTCAAACGTATCTAACATAAATTTATGTCTTTACGGTTTAACAAATTTATTAAAGTCCATTATTATTCAAAATCAATATTTCTTCTCTTAATTTTATCTTAATATTTAAAATAGATAATTACATTTTAAAAATTAAAAAATATGAAAATTTTAAAATAAAATAATATAATTTGTGGGTATATTTAATTTGAATTTTATTTTTATTATTTGTTGGTGGGTCGTTCTTGATATTTATTAACATATCATATTATTTAGTGGGTTATAGGGATGTGGGTGGGTCCATTTAATTTATTATTATTTTATAAAAAATTCATTGGGATTAAAGGGATCAGATTATCGAATTATCTTATTTTATTTTATTGTTGGTATATAATTTTTAGAGGTTTATATATTAATATATCATATTATTTATTAGTTTTACTTTTACACATATAATGCGTAGATTTACATATGATCCAAGGTTTCTTCCTATTATTAAATTTTACTCATAGGACATGCTATCTTTACACTTAATCCATGACCTCCACTCGGAATAATAAAAATGGAGGAGTCATGCATGTTCACAAATATAGGCACATGTACATATGTACAAGGACAATTATACAGTTTGCTTAGTGCACATACAAAGCACAGTTTGTTTATCTAAACTTTTGGATTAATTAATGTAAAAGTAGCCAAATTTTTTCACGAGTAGACATAATTATTGAGAGTATGTCGATGCTTTCTTTTCATTCAAATTTATACACGGCAGTTATAAGGGGTGGTTTGCAGGATTGGTTCGTCACATGAGCAGAGATATATTTGAGATTTTCAGATTTGTTACATGAGTGACGAGATGCATGGGATTTTCAATTGGACTTATTCATCTGGTGTACAAGCTTATCTGATCCTTCTTTTGTGGAGAATAATCTCCCAGTTTTCATTGGCTGATGAGTGCTATAAATACACACCACACATTTTTGATACTTATCATCCGCAAATCATGTATTTTTCCTCTTCTCTCAGAATGGGAAGTTCCAAAGCAGTCATGAGTGTTGCTTTTCTTGTTTTGCTCCTTGTGGGCCTCTCCTCCGCCGCTAGGACCTCAACGGCCCGTTTAAGCAGAATCAGTGAAGGTGGTGGTGGTGGTGGTGGAGAAGGTGGCACTGGTGGTTTCGAAGGTGGCTCCGGTGATGGTGGCGGAGAAGGTGGTGGCGAAGACGATGGAAGTGGGACCGGTTCCAGGTCTGGATTTGGAGGTAGCGCTGGTGGTGGATCTAGTGGTGGTGGCAGCAATGGGTCAGGCGCCTATCCATCCGGCAGTGTTGTGTGGATTCTCTACCTATTTTTTCATGTTTGGATCTTACTTAACTTTTAATGTGGAGTTGTCATGGTTAAAGAGTCATTAGTGGTATTATTGCTTTCATAGTAGAGTATTATTGTTTTTTTAGTTGTTCTATTTTTATTTTATTTTTTATATTTTAGGTTTTCCTTTGTTTGTCTATAAATAGGACAATAAAGAATTTCTTCTTTTAGTTTAGTTTAACATGATACGAAAATCACATCAAAAATTCTAGATCTATAAAAGTTTTTTCTTTTTTCTTCCTCGCTCTGATTTAGAAGTCTTCGAGAACTTTTGATATCCATATTTTTTTCTTTTGTTGTTTGATGCTTTTGAACGTATTAATTAAATTTCTTGTCAATTTTTATAAAAATAAACTACTGGTACATGGTGATGGTGATAAATTGGTAACCTAAGGCTGAGCTACCGACTGATTGGTAACGTAGGGTGGAGATACATGCCGTTTTTTGAAAGAAACCTTTTTTTATTGACCACATGTTTTGTTTTTATGTTTTGTAGCTCTGCTCCACCTTTCTTTATCTCCTTTCTTTTCTTCTAACCTCCCCCTATTCACACTGTCTATTAATATCCCATTCATGAGAATTGACCAAAGTTTATTAAAGACAACTAAGTACCTATAAACATAAAAAAACCTATATAAGTTCATATTAAAATTGAGACAAACGTACGAGTCCTTGAAAATTCAACAAAATATTTCCATCTAAACTTAACAAAATATTTCCAAAATATTCATATAATTGTATAGACATTAAAGTTCCTAAAAACAATCAGATAATTGGTCCATATAAAAGACAAAAATGCCTCTGAAGGATTTTTATATTTAATTGTGTAGGTATTGCAGTCTTTATGAACAATAATCATAAAGACAAATAATATAATTTATTTATTTATTTTTTTTATCTTCTATCTTCGCTCACCTCAATAAATAATGAATAATGCTCTTTTTTTTTTTTTTGCATGCTTTGAAAAATACCTTCCTAAATACATGATTTTTCAAATTTTTTTTTTTTACATTCCTTTTTAATAAACCCATGCAACTTTTTTTACTTCCATGCAAACAAAAAGATAAAAAGATTGCACTCTATCGGTTAAAATATTTTTTTGCATCCAAATTGGGATCTTCAGATGGAGTGTGAGCGATAAGATAGAAGATGAAAAAATAAATAAATAATTATATTGTTTATAAGGACATTCAATGTCTACATAATTGAATGTAAAAATCCTTCGGGCGTATTTTTGTCTTTTACATAGACTAATTTGTCTTTACAATTATTTATAAGGACTGCAATGTTTATATGTAAAAGTCTTTTGGGGTAATTTTATCTTTTGCAGGACTACTTTATCCTTATAACTGTTTATAACGACTTTAATGTCTACACAATTATATGTGATGTAATATTATGGAGTATTCTGTTAAGTTTAGATATAAATTTAACTTAGGGATGATAATTGGATTTTTCTGAATTTTTAGGAACTTTATATCTGTCACAATTTTAATAAGGATTTATATAGATTTTTTCATGTCTTTTAACTCTAAAAATAAATAAGGCTAAGCTACCTCTCCTTTTTTTTTTCTCATTTGAAATGAAAAAAACAAAGTTTTGGAAGTGAGTAGTGGTTAATAAACTTTCTTATGGTGATGTCACATGTTAATCCATCCCTTCTTTTCACTTCCTCGATCTCTTTTGTGATTGCTTCCATAGATTGCTTATGGGCTCAGGAGCATTTAAAAGTAGAATGGAAAAATGTCAGTTACAGGAAGCTTGACTTTAAATATATCTAGAGCAGCGTCATAGAGTACTTTAAAAAGCATATTGCAATCCCATGATATACCTCTATTGCTATCTAACAAGTTATATATCTTTGTTAAACAAGATATATAATTTTTTATTTCTTCTATATATGGGTTCTTACAATTATTGAAAATATACACTTCAATTTTTATAAAGATATGTCTTGTGAGATAAATTATACTATTTAAAAATATTTCATACTTAGACAAGACTATAAGCAGAAACTGTGTTAAAATTTTCTGATATATAAATGTAGTGTGAAATATTACATTATAACATATAGTGGAGGAGACAGAAATCATGATTAGGATATAGCTTCTAAAATCCGTTCGCTCCGAAACCTTGAACCTCGAATATGGGAGGGGGATGACTTGTAAAAGACCATCCGACGCCTAAATTCTTGGCTTGGAATTTTTTGGTGGTCAGATGTGAGTGGATAATTTAATTTGACACATAAAAAAGCAAAAAATAATAGCTTCAAATCCTCCAAATGAAGGCCTTGATTAATGAAAGAATGTTCTAAGAAACATCCCTATAACATACTATTGCTCAAGAACCAAATAAACCATGCAAAAAAAAAAAAAAAATAGACACCATGAAACCAAGAAAGAAAGTATATGTAGGTGATGGAAACACAACTAACACCCATGCAATCAAGGCATATACATTTCTGAAATTGCTCTCAGGACATTCACTTTAAACCTCAAGAACATGATATAGTCTGCAGTGAGTGACAATAGCTCTTCAGACCTTAACGTGGGGCCGCCGCCAGGGATTAGCATCCTTAGCTCCTCATGGAGGTCCTGAAGGCTGCGCCGCAAAACACGTCTCCCTCTCCTCCTCGATATCTTGCCCGATGTGCTATGACTTGCTGCCCTCCTCATCTTAATCACCATGTTTTGATTTCTCTTCATATCTTCTCCAGTAGAGTTTTATAGAGAATAGAATGAGGAGGGGAAGAGAGACTTATATGGAGAATAAGAGGGAGGGCCATGTGAGATACCAGCCTAGCTTAACTTTGGCTTTAAATTCTCTCACACGCAGTGTGTTTTTTGTGGTGAGGGGAACGTGTGTGACAGCTCTTATACATGAAACCTTTCATTCAATAGAAGGCACTTATTCACAGTCACATGCGCATGACAACGACTTGTATTTTTATTTTGGGAAAAATTCAAAAGAACCCCACGTGAACTATATATCTGAAAATTATATAACCCCCTCATTTTTCCTGAAATTCATATAACTCCCTACAAACATATATATAAATTCAAATAGTCCCTTGAATTAAATTTTTGTTAACAAATTAGGAATGTTATATTATGCAAATATTTATTCCTTTTGGTTACTCCTGGATATGAAAATACAGTATACAAAAAATCAGTGTTAAAAATGTGAAAAACCATTAAATAATTGACTATTTTACCCATTTGAATCGATTATAAAAAGTTATCTAGAAAGGTAAAATCGTCATTTATAGATAATTTTTCACATTTTTAACACATTGTGCTGTGTTTTCTATCAGGGTTAACCAAACAAAATATTCTTTATCTGTTGATAAAAATTTAATTCAGGAAGTTATTTAGATTTACATGGGTGTTTTTAGGAGGCATATATGGAATTTGGATAAAATGAGGGGGTTGTATGAATTTCAAGCAGTTTAAAGGGGGTTATATGGATTTTTCCCTTTTATTTTTCATCATTGGCCTTTGCTTCACTGTAATTCTATACCTCCTCGTAGTCCCCGAACCTTTCAGAATAATGGATCTATAAATCAGAAGAGTAGAACTAATGATAAAATAATCCCATATAGATCGGTTTTCGATTGTTCGACAAAACTCTTTTTCCCCTTTTGGATGCAAAATAGGGAACTTGATAAAATGGAATACAGTGGAATAGGGGAATTTAGATGTTTGAGTGCATTGAGTACCTAGGGATAATGTATGTCTTAATAAACTGGTATAAAGTGGTATAAGGATTTCAGTCGACCTTTGAAATTAAAGTTATTACAGGTTATTTCACCTAAAGAAAATGTGGACTCACTGTCAAATCAACTGTCATCACCTCTTATAAATCACATGTCAAATCGACTATTATCATTTTTTCACATTTTATAAATCACTATTCACACTTTATTCACATTTTATTTAAATAACAATTTTTTTTATTATTACGTCTCTCAACGAGAATAATTCAAAATACAACTAAACACAAAATTACTTATTCCACAGTTATACCCACTTATATTGGTATAATTGTATACCTAGAATAAATCTTATTATGTATCCAAACGGACAGGTAGTGATTCGAGTTTCCAAATTAAATCATGTGAACTGTGAAAGAGTTACAAGACAATTGTGTGTCACGAATCATGTCTAGGATCCAATGTATCCACGCTCAGATGATTATAATAAAATCACTCGTTTAGTTAAAAATTACTTTGAACTGTTTTACTTAATTATGATGATATCTTAACTGTTTAGCACTCTAGCCTAGACCGGTTCTCCCTGCCTTTGAGGGGCTTTGTTTATTTTTTTTAACATTTTACTTTGTAATTGTGTATGCAATCAGTATATTGTACATGCCTCAATTGATTAAAAGACAAGTTTTACTCATAAAAAATAAATAAAAAAGAGACGTTTTTGAAAGTTATTCCAATATTTCTTTATGAACATTTACATGCATGCATATATAAAATTGTTGTGAGATGTTTTATATGTGGCAAGAATAAATCTGTTCATGAAGGCTTAAGGTTGAACTGAATTTTGTATTATACTTACAAATGTATTTATTTAATAATAACATAAGAAACCGACCAAGAAAAAAAAAGAAGAAAAACATAAGAAGCTGCTTATTAATTGGCATCATCTAATGATCAATCATAATAAGAACACAACAAAAAAAATTGGTAAACAAATATCAGAAACAGCTCATACTGACAAACATTACAGGGAGGGAAACATGTAAGATAAATAATTTAAATTTTTAATCACTATAATAATGTGACATAGGATTTGCAATTAAGAACTAAGATGATGCCCATCTGGCTGTTTTGGATAATGATCACCCCCAAATAATGGGATGGATGCCTCTTAAGTTTCAATTTAAAAAGTCTCATTGTCACATGTAGAAGTGTGCTTGTCTTTGTTCTGTCTTTTTTAAGAAGGAAAACATTCTTTCATTTTTATATTCATCTTGATGGAGTTAAGGCCAAAACCAACAGTGAACACAAACCCACAACTGTCTTGTCATTCCAAAATTGTAATTCCATCATGTGACACCACAAAAATTTTCAATGATATAACACAAACAATAGCTTTTAATGAGAACATAAAACTTCTTTTGGATGTCTTGAAGCTGTCTCTCTGACATGTTTGTTCCTGGTGTAATGTGGTCTCTCTGGAGAAGCCAGCGTGGGCCAAGTGGGGGCACAAAATTATTTAAAACACTTTCATAGGTGTTTAGGTTTACAACAAATCATCTTTACAATAGCTACATTCAATCCAATTCCAAGTGAATGTATCTTAGTATTTTTATAAAATCATTTTGAATAACAATTAATGGAGAAAGTTCTGCTTGCAATGTTTTGTGCTTTGATTTTTTAGGGGGAAATTAATTAGGGGTCCATGTGGTCACCCCTCTATTATTTTTAGATCTCTTAAATTTTTAAGTTTGTTTTAGGTCTCTAAGAGCATCTCTAATGAGAGTCTTCATTTTGAAGACTTCTATTGAAGATTTATAAGATTTGAAGACTCCTGAACTCTAATGGGGTCTTCATTTTAAAGATTTTGCTGTTTTGAAGACCCATCAACTCCAATGGTGGATCTTCAATTTTTTTTATGTAGGTCTTCAAATCACTATTTTGATTTGTTTAGATTCCCATTCTACCCTTTGTTTCTTTCATCTTTATTGTTTATTGACATTTATGTCCTAATTTTAATGTAAATAATCAAAATATATTAACTTTATATTTACATATAAAAAAATTTAATATATGTATGTAAAGTTGTAAGTGGACTTGTATCTAATCCAGTGACCTGATGGAATAAGACATCTCTGTATTGTCATGTCTCATAGCTTTGGATGTTTATCCTTCCTTTATGTTACAGTTCAAATCCGGTTAACCAGACAGTTGAACCGGTGACTCATTATCCTATTCATTTTTTTGGTTCAATGAATGATTTGGTTTTTGAAACATTGCTTTTGAACTTTACATGAAAAATTTTTTCTATTTTTTTTTCAAAATTCCATATTTTTATTAAATATAAATGAAAAATTATGAATTTATAATTTTGTAGGAGTTAAATGTCATTTATCAAAAGTTGTTATAAGTTAACAAAGTCATTTGTGGCATTATCCTCATTGATGTGACATACTGACATATAGAGACCCAAATAGTGGGTCTCCAAATAGAGAGGCTGTTTTGAAAATAAAGGCTGGCAAGCTTCATTTTGACATCCGGTTAAAGTTGGACGAGGTGATTTGGTCTTCAAATATGCATTTTGACGACCGATAGGAGATGCTCTAACATGATAAAAAATTATCTTTAAGTCTCTCCAACTGGATATTTTTCAAAAATACCAAAATGCCCCTGCAAGAGCATCTCTAACCTCTCCTCAAAAACTTGCTCCTTCCTCGTGTTATAGAGAAACCACAAAAAAATTACATTCCAACTCATCCTCAAATGTTTCCTTAAAAAGAGGAAACCCAATTTGCCTCTCTACGTGAGAGGAGCTTCCAAGTTCCTCCAAAATGTGGGACCCATTAGTTGTTTTTGAGTAATGCAAATGTCACGTTGCAATGGAATGACCAAAATGCCCATTCAACTTTAATAAACTCAAATGTTTGTTTTTTTCACCATTTCCATCCAGAGATTTGAAAAACAAAAGTTGACCGTTTTGTTTTACCCTCTTTTTTACCCTTTTTTTTTTTTTACCGTTTGAATTTTCAATTTTTTTTTCAATATATGAACACTATAAAAAGAAAGCAACAATTCAAATCCAATACATTATATATCACTAAAAATATGAAAAATTTTAATTATGAATCTTCATGGAGATGCATGCTACAACTTTGAAGATGATCAAGATTTTGTAAGAGTTTTTTCGGATCCAGTTAAGCACTCACAATATTCATCTCCAATCTTCAGTCAAATGGGAGCAGAGGAGGATCTAGAAGAATATTTTGGGGTGGGCTACATAGCCTATATTAAATATTTATATGAAAGTTTTTTGTTCTTATATTTGATAGCCTATATTAAATAATTATATGGAAGTTTTTTATTTTTATATTTGATGTAATTATTTATATATAAAAAAATGTGATATTCAAAAGACATATACATGTGCAGAAAAAAAATGGAAATATAATTAAAATTGAGTACTTTGATTTTATAAGAATTGCTAGAAAAATAGGAAGAGTTGCTAAAAAAAAATAAGAAGAGTTGGTATATGGATATAAATGTTTCTTTATTGTTCAATTGACATTAAATTTATTCTTAAGATAATATTTGAATTTTAAAATTTAGAATTGTTAAAATTTATAATAAGATTGAGGTTGTGCTTGGTTGCATGATTGCAAAACTAATTTTACTCAAAAGCTGGGTTTAAATATGATTTTGCAAGAAGCTGTCTATCCATAGTTTTTGGAAAACTTAGATTGGGCATTTTATTACAAAAATATGTCTGCAGCTTTTGGCCCTAGTTTTTTTTTGTTTGGAAACGGGTTTGGAAAAAGCAGTTTGCTTCAAACCCAAAAGCTACCTAAACCCGTTTTCAAATCGGCCGGAGTTCGATTTGGTTTGTTAAGTTGAGATCCAGTTTGTTAAGATACTATTTGATTTGTTATTAATTTGTTAGGTTAATTGATATCTAGTTTATTAGGAATATATTTTATGTTTAAAATGCAATATATATAATATAAAATATAAATATTATAATATGTATCATCAAATAATAAAAAAAAATACAAAATTTAGACCAGGCTACAGCCCGGCCCAGCCAACTCATACGTCCGCCTCTGAATGGGAGCGACTGCTAGCACTCCCTAGTACATTGTTAATATTCACATAATTGGGAGATGGTATTTTCGGTATTTCTGAACAACATTCGGTTGGAGGAATCTAAAAATAAATTTTCAATCCCTTAAGGGCTTAAAGCAAACTTAAAAATTTTCAAGGACCTAAAATTAATAGATGGATGATCACATAGACCACTAATTAATTTTTCCAATTTTGAAAGACATGATTTGCAAAGTGAGGTTACACAATGGGGATGAGTATAAGAATTGTATAATGGCTTTCAATCTATTTTGGTCACTTTTCCCCTGTAAATATGAATGACAGAAAAAAAATTCAACTTTTTGAAAATAAATTTTGAAATATTTAATAATTACAAAATATATCAAATTTAAGGAAGGTAATATTGTTTAATATATTCTAAGAGGGACAATTTTGGGTTAACAAAATAAGCATGACATTGAATGTATATAGAGTAGAAGTAATTATTTATGAATGGCTTTGAAAAATAAGCATAATATATAAATGCGGTATAAGAAGTATCCGGAGAACACCTGTTCAAATTTTATCAAAAAATAACTGAAGATGAAATTGATACATAATATAACATGAACAATATAAATTTAAAGGTAGAATGTCTACCATTTCAGTTAAAAAAAAATCTCTATGCCAAAAATAAATTAATTTGAATGATTATGCAAATTAAGTTGCACTGTATAAGACAACCCTGAACGTAGGTGTATTCTCTTCTCTGGAGTTCTAAGCAATTCTTAAATGAGCCCTGCTTAAATTTTCATACATTATTTTATAAATACCTACATAAGTTTTTAATAAATAGATGCCGCAGATTAAATTCATGGAAATTGTTACTGTACTATCTCAATTTTACGATAAAAAAGGCAGCTCGCACATATTTTTATTTTTTTTAAATCGTGTACTTCATCTAATAAGGTATGTATTTTTGTAAAAGGCAAAATATATTCTCTAATGAATTGGTTCATATCATTTATAGAAAGTGAGAAAATTTCTTAAAGAGATATATGCCTTAATACAATGAATAGAGAGAGCTAACGAGGCATAAATGACTGTATTTTGGATTATGAAAATGACGAAGTGTTATAGAACTCTAATTCATTCGTAGGTCCTACAGGCCCGTGGCCTGTGGACATATCGTATGTAGATAAAAAAAAAATAGCGATGTTACATAGTTTTTTACAGCCCCAATTTCAATCCCATGTGATTTAGTAGAAAATCACCGGAGCATATACTCACATTAACGAGGTATATGCTTCGATAGAAATTTTTTGTATTTTCTATAAATACATCCATATAATTCATTGAAGTATATGCTTCATTTTTTATAAAAGCATGTACATTATTATATGAGATATACTATTTTAAAAAATTCAAAACACGTGTAGACTGGAATTGGGACTAGAAAAGGGACCATACGCAACATTATCCATAAAAAGAGAAAAATCCATATAAACAAATAACCCCCTAAATTAAATTTCTGTCGACTGTTGAGAAATATCCTATTTGGTCAACACTGATTGAAAATATGGTATATCAAAAACCCTGTACAATGTGTTAAAAATGTAACAAATCCTCTCTAAATAACGATTTTACCTATCTATATAGGATTTTATAATCTATTCGATCAAATGGATAAAA
Source organism: Acorus gramineus (assembly GCA_030737835.1). NCBI lineage: Eukaryota > Viridiplantae > Streptophyta > Magnoliopsida > Acorales > Acoraceae > Acorus > Acorus gramineus. Next base: position 5,399,797 of record CM060850.1, read on the forward strand.
TCATCATTTATAGAAGAGTTATCACATTTTTAAGATATTATAGGAGATTTTTGATATATTGTGTTTTTAACTAGGAGTAACCAAATAGAATAATCGCAGAATATTCATTAGCTGTCAATGAAAGTTTAATTCAGGGGGCTATTTAGATTTACATAGGTGGATATTAGGAAAAGTCATGTGATTATATGTATTTCGGGCAATTTACAGAGATTATTTGAATTTTTTCCTAAAAAAAATCATGTATACGGTCCTCTTGGTTAGTTTATGTGGATTTTAATCTTCTATTCTGGACCGCTATTGAACTACACCGTTATTAACCAGTACATGTTGGAGACCTTATGACACATTAGTGATCCTTGTTAAAAAAATTCAAAATTATGCATTGTATTTTCTGCTCCATTTGCATCGTGTATAACAAGAATTATATCTATTGCATTACGTAAATAGAAGTCACATCAACCCAAACATGCCTATTATCCATTTTTTAGTTTTAAGTCAATGTAAACATGCCTATTTAGGGCTCGATTTATCCCTTCTGCATATTTTTTCTAATTCTCCAATTTCAACAGCCTGTTTAGTTTTTAGTCCTTCCGCAAATGTTTGTCCATACACTGTTAGTTTGTGAAATGTGATTTTATTTTAAAGTCCCTATAAATTATGTTATTTAATGATTAGTCCATCATTTCTTCATATTTCATTTTACGTCGTCAACTTCAAATGTGTTTTTCTTATTAGTCTCTAGATAAAATGTGTGGATGATTTTGTAAGTATTTTGATATTTGAAACTTGTATATAAATTTTTTTGATTAAATATTTAAACCAAAATTACATTTGCATTGTTAGGTACTCAATGGCAATTTCAATGTTATTCAACAGTGCATATGCCCACCAAATCCAAAATTGCATTCTCTTATGGGGCATTGAGGTAGAAGAATAGGGGAGGAATAGGTGGGAACAGAGGAGAATAAAAAAAAAGTTTTTGGGTAAAGAGAATAAGTAGGTATAGTTATGTATAATTAGATGAGAATAAACTGGTATTTATATTCTAAGTTCTCCCTTGAATTCTGTAGTTTCTCCACGAGGATAAGGGGATCCAACTGTCAAATCACGTGTCATCGTATCAAGTCATTTATCATTACCACTTATACATCAATGGGGCTCACATGTCAAATCAATTTTTTACACCTTATTCATATTTTATTTTTCATCAATCAAACAACCCAACCTTTATTATTAAGTTTCCTAAGGAGAATTACAAAAACTATAACAAAACAGAAAATCACTTATTTATTGATAACATTATTTATTCTTGAAATAGATATAAACCCTATACCAGCTTTTGTCTCTACCCAAATGGGTCCTTATAGTTTTAGTTGTCTAATTAGGATTTATTACATAAGTAGAAGAAGAATGATTGCATAAGCAAATTTTGAGGATTTTTTCATTATTGAATTTTGATTTAAATTATTTTTTCTTGGTTAAAAATTGTGAAATATTAAATTACATATTTGAGTGTGTTTAGATTTTTAAATTTAAAAATTTAGATGCCATTAAAAAATTTGTATGCAGTCAATGAAAAATTTATTTGGCATAATTTTAAACTTTTATTTATTTCGAGATTAGTGATTTCACCAAACATTATGTATATAAGTTTTAAATATCAAAATACTTATAAAATCATATAAACATTTTGTTTAGGGACTAATAAGAAAAAAAACATTTGAAGTTGGAGACTTCAAATGATATATTAAGAAGGGAGGGACTGATCACTAAATAACATAATTTACAGTGACTTTAAAATAAAAATCACATTTAACAGATTAACGGTGTATGGACGGTCATTTAATGGGGGGACTAAAATGAAATAGGTGATTGAATTTAGGGATTAAAAAAAATATGAAGAAGGGAGAGAGCAATCCCTCAATAGGCATGTTTTTAGGGACTTAAAACTAATAATTCAAATTAAAATTGAAAGCCTTAGAAATATGAGAAAGTCTTACAAAATTCAAATTAAAAATATAATATAAAAAATGAATTATAAATTGAAAGCAAACAAACACAGATAGAAGCAAAAAAGAGAGGAAGGGTTGATAGATAGAAAAGAAAATGAACAGTTACAAATACACGTGAATCTAAAAATAAGAAGAAAAAAAATTTCATTTTATGCATTTATAACCATACGATGTTATGCATGATGATGTGGTAGCCTCAATGAGTTAAACAAGATACAAATATGATAAAAATAAAAAAGAGGATATTTATCCATGTTAGTGACCCAAGAAAATCCACCCGACAAAAAACTTTGATACATCCAGCTAATATGCACTTACTTAAATGTCATATTTACTTATACAGTACAAAAGAAAATCTCATATAAATGCATATGACTTCAAAATGATTTTTTGTATGTGATATATTATTTTTGAGAAGTAAAATCTCATAGTGGCCTGACAAACAGTTGATACGTTGAAAAAATATAGGTCCCTATATTCATCAACAATTCTTTTTGTGTACACAACCTTCACCATAAACATAATACCCTTGTTTGGGGTGGAACATAAACAAGAAATAGGGAAGAATACAGGATAATATCAAAAACACGTTGTTTGTTTTGTTAGAATAAACTTTGATAGCTATCTCTAGATAAGCTATGATAAAACCTGATAACTATTCTCAGAAAAATGCTAGAATTGCTTATCAAGAGATTATTTATGCCAATGGATAAAAATATCATTTTCTGTTATTTTTTAAAAAATTATCTCACCTAACACTCTCTACACACATTCAAAAAACTGTCACAGCGATCATATCACACATACATCTCTCATACTCATCTCAAACACAAATAATTTATAAAGGGGTATAATTGTTATTTAAAATGTCATGAATTCTTATATATCTCTTATCTATCACTTATTTGGTAAACCAAATAACAAAAAGATCATTTTTACGTTTTTCATTGAGAATAACAGAAAAAGAAACCAAACAAAAATTTACTTATTCAACATGGATTGTTGTCTATCTTAGTATAGCTATTAAAGGCAAATAACTATATGTCACACCCTAAACGGGGGGAATAAGCATAAAGATAGATTTAGCTATTTTTTAGTCTTACTTTTAAAATTAATTATTCCCAATGGGTGCGGAATAACCTAAGAATAATTGGGAATAGATAAAATGTTTGTTTTGTAATAATAAACTCTGATAGATGTGTATAGATAAGTTAGCATATGCCTTAATAACTATTTTGGAGAGGTGGTTGAAATTGTTAATTCGGTTTATCTATGATAATGGATAAAATTATCATTTGATGTCATATAAAGAAAAACATTATCAGTTAACGCTCTCATTTATGAAGGGAAAGAGTTCTCATTTAACAGAGTCATAAACTCTACTTCTTTTTTTATTAACCACTTATCATCACTTTATTGAAAGTGAAGTAAACCACAAAAAATGTCACTTTTACATTTCTATTGCATACCTATTTAAAGGAAAATGATCCATCTTTTTCACTTCAGTTTATACTCTCCCTTAAATTTAACAATTGTTTATTTTCTATTTATTCAAAATTTAAGATTTCAAATCAGATTTAGATAAATCATAAATATATTTTATGATTTTAAAATCAAATTTAAGTAAACCATATCAATAAAAATTTAGTAATCCAAAATTAAATATATTCAATAAATCCATCTCAATTAATTCTATAAATAAAAAAATTTTACGCTATTTTTAAAATTAAAGTAAAAAAAATTAGAATTATTTTTCTTGAGTTCTTCATATCCTAGGGTTTATGGATTTTGAAATTCATTTTTGTTTCTTTTATGAAATTTAGTATTTTATAGAAACAATTATTTTATATGTTCATTGATAATTATTTGTACATAGATCTTTCCCTTCTCTATACCATTGAAAATTGACTTGACATTGTTGTTTATTTCATTTTATTTTACAAAGTTAATTTTAAGATTTATTTTTAATGTATCCTCAATTAATCAATTATAGGTCTAAATTTGATCTTTTAAAAATAAAATCAAACATTTTCAATGCATTTATTTTATCTTTATGTTGTAATTTTATAAAAAATTATTTACTTTTTATTATATTCTACATATATACTTGTTAGAATTACTTAAACATGTATTTATTACTTTATTTAATAATTATTAAATTTTTACATTTTTTTGTTAATTTATTTACATAAATGACACGCAATATTGTACCACGTGCTTTTAACACATATCTATAACTAGTCTCAATGTGAATAACAAAAAAAAAAAAAAAACCAGATAAAAAATCAACACCATTATAGCTATAGGGAGTGAGTAACTCTACATCACACACCTAACCTCTGCTCAAGAATATATATACAGTCTTCTAAAAGCTATCATACATATAATATGATTAAAAATAAGACTGAATTGAATTTAAATCATTGAAGGAGAGAGGAATGGAAGAATGTGCTACCATGTGCACCATAAGTCACACACCCTTAAAAAAAAAAAGCATTCTATCCCAACAAACTTCCATCATTCTCTTCCCTCTCCTTTCCTTCACATATTCTTTCCTTTTATCTTTAAATTTTCCCACTGCTTCATCACTCTCATCTGGTTTCCATTCCCGATACCCCCACCCCTGTGGTCCCCCCACCCCAGGAGACAATGTACATGCCATTCATTGGAAGGTTGGGGTGATCTGTTTTTGATGGTGAGTGTGACATGTTCAGGTTGACATGCATGGTGGGGTGTGACTGACAGGAGACCCATGGGACGGTGGGGGGCAGTTACAGAGTGAGAGGTTGATCTTGGAACTGTCTAACGATAGAAAAAGAATAAACGAAGAGATCCGATCTATGTTAAAATCTCACAATACCTTGTTGATAATGTGGTGCTGAGACTAGACTACAGCGTGAGATGGTGGATCTTGGAACTATCAAATGTAGTAGAAGAAGAATAATTGAAGAGATCTACGTCAAGATCTTACGATACAGCGATAGTGGGTCTACGATGTATTGGAACTAGGTTATAGCGTGAGAGGGTGGATCTTGAAACTATCTAATGTAGTAGAAGAAGAATAACTGAAGAGATCCGATCCATGTCAAGATCTCACAATATAACGATAGTGTGCCTTGTTAACGATGTGGTAGGTGACCGGGGGAGGTCGCCTAGGGGCCCCAAATATGAGGGCCCCAAGATCTAAAAAAAAAAATAAAAAATTATTCCATATTTTTTAGGGGATTTTGTTTATTTTAAACTATTTATCTTATTTCTAATTAAAAATGTATTCATGTTTTTTTGAAGAAATGATAGGCATGCATTCTACCTCAATTAGATTAAGAAAAGGAATTCCCAAAACAGGAAAGAATTACAAAAGCGAGCCACTAAAACTTGGCCTACTTGAAATAAAACCCAAATGAGAAGCAGCAAGTAGAAGAGTTATCTATACAATACCCCTTGATAATCAAAATAAAATATGTATCCATGTTATCTAGTTGTTCCTAATTTTTTAGAATTTTATTTGTTTTATGTTTTAATTTTAAACAATAAAATCAGATCACATTTTATTTTTTGTATCTTTTAATTTCTAATTTTTATTTTTATTTTATTTTATTTTTTTTTAATTATTTTTTTATTTTAAAAAACTTATCCTATTTTAACTGTAGTTTTTTTCTATTTTATTGGGATGTATTTTCTTTATTATCAGTTTAGAAATAGCCTGGCAAGGGAGAAAATTTTATCCAAGCAAGCCAGCCACAATGTTTTTTTTTTTTTTCCAAGCTTCAGCTAAGTTTAGGATTTTGAATTTTTTCAGGACTCCAGACTAGTTCATCTGTACCACTGCCTACAATTTCAGTTGCAGTTATTTCATTCCGCCCATTCCCCATTTGAAATCAGTTATCTCACTTTTGAGTCTTTATTGCACCCAAAAAGCAAGGATAATCTGTCACCAATATGGAATTTTAATCCTTTGCCTTCTATATATCTATCGATCAGATCAAATGTTGACATGCGAACCATTATATGTGATATACTTGGTTTTTGTCCGGATTCTCCACACTACAGTACATGTTGCTCTTGCCTCCACCTCCCATATGAACTGAGTTTTAAGAACTACCCACAAGCTTTCTTTGTTGGTAACATTATCCCAAAAGTGGATACAGGTAGCAGCCTTGCTCCAATCTTTGATTCTTTTGATACCCAACCCTCCTTCCACCGAAGGTGCATATATTGATTCTCAATTGACATAGTTTGAGGCTTATTTTTGGGGAGAGTCCTTCCACAAGAAGTCTTGAAATCAACTTCTCAACTTCTTTGATTGTTTTTGGGTGAATATAGGCTTGTCCAATGTAGATGAAGACCATGTAGAACTGTTCTGGCCAGCTCCAACCATCTAGTTGAAGAAAGTAGCAGAGTTTGCCAAAGAATGCAGTTTTTTTCCTCATCTTTGATATTAAAAGGCTAACAGTGTGAGTTTTTGAGAGAGAGATTCAGCATAGGGATGCCTAGGTACCTTATCGGGTTGGATCCTTCTTGTATTTCCAATTGTTTCCATGAAGCTTATTTTATTTGGGTCTCTTGAACTGAGAAAAACTTGGACTTTTTGAGATGTTCACCTTCAGTACAGTCTATAGAAAATTCATTTAATAACTTCACCAAATTTCTAGTCGTGGATGGGGATGAGTCTATTAATAATAGAAGGTCATCTGCAAAAGCAAGCTATGATCGACCTATGTTAATGTTTTAAAAATCAAATTGTTCATTGAACCGAAAAAATGAATGGGTTAAGGGTCAACCAGATATGAACCGTGACATTATCATAACATAACAAAAGTGCTAATTGTTATTACAAAATTAAGTAAAGTTATAAAAATATGAAATATTTTAGAAAATATTTAAAGAATTATCAAATCTTAATTTAATAGTTTTTAAGCTTATATTTAAACATCATAATATGATTTTCTTATATAAATTGTAAATTTTTTATATTAAATTTCATATTTTAACATGCAATTAATCACACTTTTTATGAATACTTTAATCAACCCGTAACCGGTTCTTAAAAATCAATTGTTCAACCGGTAGGTTGATTGGTTTTATTAATTTTTTATACGGTTTGATTTTAGGGGTAAACCAAACCAGAATGCAAAGCGGATGAAGACTTAACTAGTTCAATCAGTTGGGTCGGATCAGGTTTTAAAACACTACTTGTATGTTACCTTTGAGATAAGGTCCAATTGCTTTTGTTCTTATCTCTCATGATTCATTGAGAGAATCCTTCAAGCGCTAATACAAATAGGAGAGGGGAGAGAGGATCCCCGTTGTTATTGGTAGCCCTTGCATATTCGTCTTTTGTTGATCAAAAAACAATGTATATATTAAATTAAATTATATTGATAATTTTTCCATTAAAAGTGATTGTATTTGATTTATATATGTTTCGCACATTGAGATTCCACGACCCAACATAACTAGGCCAACACAGTACATGTTGGAAGATGAACCGAAAATGGAACACTTTCAAAGACTTTGAGGTGCGTAGCAAATAGGTGTTCTTTAAGCGATATTTTCTCCTACTTCTAGTCGAAGTTGCTTTTGGGATTCTCTGCAAACTGTCTCCCAGATACAACAAAATCTTATTAGACTAGCGGTCAGCAAAATGAAAGTCTGAATCGATTCTTTTGAATGCTGGGTTAATGGCATATATCAATGCAAGCCAAACAAGTTTTGAAAAAATAAGATTGTGTGAGTTTGAGGAGAGGAAGAAGATCAAATTTTCTGCATATCCAATATTCCCCTTTTAAAGATCCCAATATATTCGTTCCCAGCAGTTGTAAATAGTTATAATAATTAACTATTGGTTTAAAGGAAGGCTTTTGATTGAATTCTTTTATATATCCGACGATGATATTTAATCAATTGGATTTCACACACACATGCATAATCATCATATAAAACATCAATCTCTATAAGTGTAAAAATTAATGCACTATAAAAAATATTATATGCATTTTAATGCATTTGACGTAAATACTAAGTGCTAATAATAATATAACACATGTGCACTACGCATGTACAAACACATGTGCACTTGTACCTCTTATTCCTAAAAAGCACATTTTTCAAGCCTTCCTTTATATATCACTCACACCAACCCTTTTAATTAAACAACACAAGACTAAACTCGAAAAGCTTCCTCCATAAAATATGAAAGAGTTTAAATACGACACAGAAGAAAGATAAAAACTATATGATAGAGCAGAGGCCGCAAATGCTGAAAAGTATTATATTATCACTTTTATCTTATGAAACAGCCTCACATGATTTGCATACACATAATGCATGCAGTACTACGTCCATCTAAGATTAACGAATGACATCATCTTGACAATTAATTAATTAAAACTAATTATAAACATTAGTTATCTCAAAACATCTAAACCCCATCTAAGATTAGGTTATATGATCATTAGTTCTGATTCTTTCTGATTTAGATCTATTGGAAGGTTTAGGGACTACAAGAAGGACAGGATGACAGAGAAGCCAAGGCCAATGATGAAATGAAATACAAATCGTTGTCATGCACATGTGAGTCAGTGCCTTCTATTGAATGAAAGTTCAAGAGTGTAAGAGCTGTCACACACGTTCCCCTCACCACAAAAAACACAGTGCGTGTGAGAGAATTAAAAGCCAAAGTTAAGCTAGGCTGGTGTCTCACATGGTCCTCCCTCTTGGTCTCCATATAAGTCTCTCTTCCCTTCCTCTCATTTTGTTATCTACAATACTCTACTAGAGAAGACAAGAAGAGAAATCAAAACATGGTGATTAAGGTGAGAAGGACAGCATGTCAAGGCGCGATATCAAGGAGGAGAGGGAGACGTGTTTTGCGGCGAAGCCTTAACGACCTCCATGAGGAGCTAAGGATGCTCATCCCCGGCGGCCGGAGGCTGAGTTCCGAAGAGCTATTGTCACTCACTGCGGACTATATCATGTTCTTGAGGTCGAAAGTGAAGGTCCTACGTGCAATTGCAATGTTTTATATGCCCTGATTGGATGGTTGTAATTCCATCTCCTATATATATTAGGTTCCTAGTGCTTCCTCCTCCTCCTCTTCTCCATCTTCATCTTCATCTTATCCTCCTTTTATTTTGTTGACTTGGTATTTTGGTTTCCAGTGCCTTTTTTTTTTTTTTTTGTTCTTGAGCACTACTAAGATGTTAAGAGTGTTAATGTTTAGGTGGTTTTTTTTTTTAATTTATTAATTAAGATATTCATTTGGCGGATTTGAAGCTACATTTTTTTTTTTAGTTGCCTCCAAATTAATGGACGTACTCATCAAAAACCCATATTGGTTGATTGTAAATTTTTTAAACCGATGTTTTGTGTTAAAAGATGCATCTTGGAGTGACTGTAACCGGCCATAAAATGCTCTCTTTTGCTGCAATAATTTCATCCAATCGTGCGTATTAATTGTCCCTATATAGGATTGGGATCTTTTGCTTGTTTTTATATACATATGTATCTTGTGATTATTATGCATGGGCCAATTGATCATGTTAGAATAGGTACATCAGACACTATCAGATAATCACATATCTATTAATTAAGGAATACTACTACAAAAAAAAAAGTCAAAGATCACAGTTAAAAATCGTTATCAAAGTGTTAGATCACGGTTTGAAAACCGTGATCTACCGTGCAGTGATCTTTTATTGGTGACCGTGATCTTTTGAATAACTGATTTTATCACGATATATAATCGTGATTATTTTGTTAATAAAGATCATAGTTTAATCGGTGACAGTGATTTTTTGTTAGGTAACGATTACATTTTTAAGCTATCCGGTAATTGTTAGTTGGTTAACTATCATGGTGTTTATGATAACCGTGATTGTTTTCTTAGTAATATTAGAATCAGTTATTATTACAGTAAAAAACTCAAACCACACGTGTTTTCATTTTTTTTAAAATAGTAAACATCATTTAATAAGGTACATACTTTGATAAAAGTGTATATTGTTCCATTTCAAGTATGAATCTGTATTTAGTAAGTGTAAAAAAAAAATTAACGAAATATATTTTATTAAATTTCTAAGAAAAAAAATATATATATAAAACATGTATATTTTACTATCAAAAACTTTGAGTATAATAACTCTCGTTAATTAAATCCATAATGCATGTTCGAGTAACACGTTTGTAACAGGTACTCGCATGGAAAGAGGTACGTCCCTTTTGAATGACATGTCCTACAAACATCAAAGCAAAATGAAAGAGGAAATATCATTTCTTCAGTTCTTGCCATTCATACTCTATAAATTTCATAGGGTTTTTGTTAACGAGTGCCCTCAAAACACTTGTTAATCTATATTTATTACTCATTTTTTAGATAACCCAGTATATTTACTTATGACATGGATTAATAAAATGAAATTTTTTTTAAAATACTAACAATATCCCTAATAATTTTACCATTTTTTCCCCCTCACCCAATTTTTCCCTATTATAATACTCATTTTTGTGCATGATATGTTATTTTTTGTCAATTGGATTGGTTTAACATGTTTTGACTAAAAACATAACCATGTAAACAAAGCTTCAAAGCAGGATTCCATATCAGTCCCACAACAAATATATTCAAACTCGTGAAGCTTTGTCTATGTGTATTTTGAGAGCTTCAAAAGTGTTTTATTTTTATAGATATATTTTTTTTATATTTTTGTAAGTTTTTGTTTTTAACATCTTCAATGGGTCTTGTGTGATTATTTTTTAGTTCTATAGTTCTTAAAAAAAAATGTGTGGTTATTTAATTGATTTTTATATTATATTTGGTTCATGGTTGGAGTTGTAAGCCTGTATATCATGAAATTGAGAATGGATCCAATCAGGACTGGATCCGGTCAATTCGGTCAGTATTGAACTGGATGACGTGAAAATGGAACTGCACCACACCTATAAATTGAATTGCACAACCAATTGTTAAGTATATATATTTTACTCTCCTATTAGACATTGATGATACTTAGGAATTCATATTTTCTCCAATAGTTGATTGTATACAATAAAAGAGTGAAATATATATCCAACAATTTGTTGTGTAGTTCAATTTATAAGTGGTGCAATTCGATTTTCACGTCGTCCAGTTCGGTAGTGACCAAACTGAACGGATCCAGTCCTGACTGGATCTGGTTTCCATGAAGTTGTACCAAGCATGAAGAATTTAAATTTTTTTATACATGAAAAATTGGTTAAGGAGGGAAGAAGACAAAAAAAGGGTGAAGTAATAAATATGGGTATTGTTGGTATTTTAAAAAAATTTCTATTTTATTGATCCATGTCATAATTAAATTTGCTAAGTTACGTAAAAAGTGAGTAATAAATATGCGTTAACAACTGCTATGAGGGCACTCGTTAACAAAACCCAATCTCATTTGACTTGAGTGTTATATGGCAAAGAGTCCACCCCAACTAACGAATCAACCAATAATCGTGGGTGGAAAGTATTCAATGAGGCTGTGTTTGGTTGGGCTGAAATTCAGCACTTATTCCACTTAAAGCAGAAAATAAGTGATAAGGCTGTTTGGTTGAGTGTCTTATAAACACTGATAAACTCCTTCATTCAGTAAAAATAACCCGTAAACATTCAGCAAATATAGTTCACTTATGTTTTCGACTCTCGCATTCAACGTTTTCGTTCTCCACGTGAAAAGAACTCACTACCGCTGCACATCTAAACTATTTACAAAGCTATTTAAACTAAACTTTACCTTAGCATCGTCTCTCTCCTCTTCAACAACTCTGCTTGTTGAGCCAAAGAAACTCCTTCCAAACACAGTTCATCTCCATCGACTGTGACCAACCCCACCCGAGCTAGCTCCTCACGAAATCGACCACCACCAGATCTCCTCTCCCTCCCATTTCAATCTCTGAAACCCTAGGACGTCTGACCGATTTTTTGCCGGTTTGACCACCACCTTCATCGGAGATTGGTTCATCTTCACCCGGAGACCATAACTTGCTCTTTGATGTATTTGTTTCTGTTACATAACAATTATGGTATTTGATAGGCTTCATTTGAGTTTAATTTATAGTCCGACCTGACAATGATCAGGCTGAGATGAATACAACATGAGAGGAGATTGCTAATCTCCTTTACAGTAAGAGATGATTATTTTTGTTCCAATGTCAATATTTATGTACATATGAAACCAATTTTATTCTGGTTTTTTTTTTATGAATTGGGAAATGATGTAACATTATTAGGGTTTTATTGTATAATGAAATGATTTACAGCTATATGAATAGTACTATTGGATTTTTGTTTGTGAAATATTCAATAGTTCCCATGTTTGGAAAGATTGTAATCTCCAGATTTTTGAGAAAATGTTCATGTACTGTGCATTGTTACTACTGTTCTTCACAATGATATTTCAATCATAATTATGGATTAATCTAGGCTTCTATGTGGCATTCCATTGTTCACCATACAAAGTGGGACATATATTTCATGGAACAAATCTATATTTTTGAAATAGTTCAAAATTAAGCACGTTTTCAAATATCCAACCAAATATCAAAATAACATTCAGCACTTATAAAATGGACCAAAATACCCTCCTAATAAGCACATATATTCAGTGGTCAACCAAACACACTTATCTAAATAACTGGATAATATTTTCTGCTGAACCAAACATTTTTTTTTTTGAACTTCTAAAGATTATCAGCATAACTTCTTTATGTATTTATTAATCAATACTTAAAATCCGCATTCCGCCGCTACCAAACGCTACCTAACTATTCAATTGAGGCTGCGGTTGGCAAAAGTATAAACATCTGTTGTTAATCAATAGCGGCAGTGGCACTTAATGCAAGTGTCGTCAATTTGTGAGGTTGATAAAGGTTACGATATATAGTGGCACAATAATCATCTATTAATGACTCATTTGTTTCTGCCCCTAAAGAATAAAAAAGTGCAGTCAAAAGACATAGACATTTCAAATGTTTATTATGGCAATTTTTGCCTCTATAAAAGTGAAGAAAACTACCACTATAAATCTATTAAATATGTTTTTACTGTATTTTTCTTTGCAACTAAAATTTTAAAAGTTTTCATCACTTACTAGTACTATAATCATTTGATTTAAGTTTTGCTGTGACAAATCGTTCAATTTTATGAAAGAATTTAATTGATTTCCTATAACATTAAAATAGAAAATAATAAACTGATATTCTGCTAATCCACAAATTAAATGAGCATAACAAATGAACATTAATTATTTAAAAATAACAAAATTAACTGAACACTTCCTATTTACATAATCCAGAAATCAACTAAAAGAAATCACTTTAAAGAGGAACAATATTTTTATCCTTCTTTCTTCATACCTACATTGGTGGAAGAAATATGTTTGTCAAATTATGGTGTGGATGTAGGATTGGGCTCGACAAACAAGGAAACATTCTCGGATCCGATAGCAAGTCATTGTATGACTTGGCTATAAAACAATGAAATCACTGAAGATGGATCACATAAATACTTTGACAATCTCTCAAGATGTTCAAATCTCTCTACGTGCAAGCTAAAAAAAATGATAAAAATAATATTATCTGTTTAGGAAAATTAAATTAATGTTTATATTTGAATTTACATGGGTCAATAGCCAAGCAACACTCCCTCCAGCAGCATCTTCAACGGTCCTAAAACTACCAAATGACCTGGGTAAATGCTCTTGTCGTGCTTTGGGCACTCTAATACTCACTTCCCTGTGCCCAGGCCCCAATTCTGTATGTGGATTTTTGTTGATATAAATTCCTTGTGCTACAATAAGATTAGGTGTCTTGGGATTCAACAACATGACTTCACTTGTGGCCTGTACATGAAAATTATGAGGTTACTCTATGGGAAACAATATATTTGAAAAAGGAAAAGTCTACTTTTGATAATCTTGTTATATAGATGATGTGCGCTGAGGATTGTTGGCGCTACGCAGGGTCGGACGAGGGTCGAGCTCCCCGCAGAGCTCACGGGGATTTCATTGATAGTGGATTGATCTCTGGTGTGCTCCGTGGACGTAGGCAAGATTTGCCGAACCACGTAAATTTTTGTGTCTTTGCTTCAATTTATTTGTTTATCTCTTTTGATTGATTGCATCCCAAGATCCGAAATCGTAACAAATCTAGCATTCCTTAACAGTAGCAACTTGGTGATTCATATTATTCCTTGTCATAGTATTCATCTGCCCTTGCAATTGAGTAAACATCTACATCATCATTTGCATCTAATCTTTAATCACGTGTAACTCTTCGTTGTTCTTTCTTATGACCTCTGTCTCGACCCAACCCACTACTTTGGTATATATATATGTCATCCTTTAAAGTGTTGTTAAGTTTGGCTTCTGGGTGCTGAGATAATTTGTTGTTATGTTCAGCCGAAGCAGACCAATGAATGTATATGTAAGTTAAACAGTATAAAATTGATAACATATGAAATTGCAATTGAAGGCCCATTAAAAAAAATATATATCTGAATTTGATAATATGAAGTACACATACAATAGTCCCTTCACATCCTTTCATAGGTTCTCGGTTTTGTTGTGTATGCGTTAAGACATACAAATCTGCTTAATTTATTTGTCTCATCTCCTTTTCTTCTATTACATTATCCTCATATAATGAAAAATAGAATAATGTATATAAGACAGATCAATTAAGTTTCATATGAAAATAAGAATACATCTTACTAATAAACAATCATACCTCTTCCTTACAAAACCGTGCAAAACTCTTAGTTATTGCAATTTTACAAAACTCTTAGTTATTGAAATTTGAGTTGTGGTATGCTTACTACGATTTTCCTTGTTTCCAATACTACGACTCTTCAATCAAGTTGATCATTTCAATTGTCTCATATTATATCAAGCTAGTGCTTGGATTATAATTAATTTTAGGAAGGATACCTTCACCTCCACAGAGTTCCAAAATTGAACTAAAACATGCCATTGGTGTGGAAGAACTCGATCATCAGCAGTAACTGCCAATTGCTTTTCATATTATGTATTGGATTGTAATACTTCTTGTTTCCAATCCTTCCATTTCTTTGCAAGGGAATTTCATCACCCACTTTTTCGTCAATTTTGTCATAGGAAGCTCAAATTTACTCTATGCCAGTGTAAAAAAGGTAGAGTGAGAAATACAAGTGAATAAACAACTATCAATGTTGAAAAATGCTCATGCAACAAATAGAACAAGAAATAATAATTTACCATAACTCGATTCGTACATTTCTCCTCTATGTGCTAATGTATCTAAAAATTGACTCAAAACAAAACCCTCTTCATCAATGGACTGCCCTAACTCATTCAGAGGTAATGTAATGATTAGAGCATATAGGGATTGGGATCACAGAACTTAAATTAATATTATCATGATGGTTTCTCCATCTAAGACTAAAAAAAATGCTACAAATAGCTAGAATATCTCTTAAATGTCACCCTCCTTGAGTTACTTTTTTAGACTCCGAGAGGTATATGTATTTATATTAAAAATATGTATAGCAATAAATGTATTTTTATATCACCGATACAAATGTATCTATCACATGCTTATTAAAGAGAAAGTGAACTAGTTTTCATTTTCTTTTTTTACCCTCTCATAAATTGTAATCACTTATATCTTTTACATTTTAAATTGAAGTTTTTAATTCGTATTTAGATATATAATAAATATTTTTTAAATATTTCAAAATCAGATTTAAAAATTGTATCAATATATTCATACCTCACTAATTCACTTAGCCTATGTTAGAGGCTTTAAGCAACCCCAAGGGATTTTCTAAGGCAATGGGCACTTTGAAAAGAATTCAAAGGGGTGGAGGGACACTCTTTTAAGGGACTCAGGATTGTTTGAATGATTGGATGCCTCCTTCAACTAAGGAGTCATTCTCAAAATCTAGTTTCGTAATTATGGTCTAAAAGGATAATTCTTTCTATTAGGAATTTAGTTTTGATAGATTCCATGTAAGGAAAAATTTGACTTTGAATGTCCACGAATAAACACGGGAATAGAGATCGTAATTTTCCTGAATGTTCTAACAAAATGAGAATGAACGTCAAACTATAGCCCTTAGCGTTTGATGATTTGATAAATTGAAAACACCAGGAGCACTGAAGCATAACCTCCGGTTTCCACTGGCCCTTAGAGACCAACACGCTCACCAAATATCCAAGAGTTTCATACACCCATATTCATATATGTAGTCAATGTAATTTATATATCATGACTTTAATAATTTGACTTCAAGTTTTAGGTATGTAACGCTTTATCTTTTTCTAACCACCATACAAGGGAAAGCTTTTGACAAAGGATAGGTGTGCTCGGAGGTGAGGGTCACCACTTAGTCCGAAGTCCAAAAGCTCGACCCGCCTAGCCTATTTTGTTGGAGGGCCAGGCCCAAGCCTGAATCTAAAACCATTGGTCCGCCCACATGCCCGACCCGTGGGAGGCCACACAGCGGGGGGGGGGGGGGGGGTACACATTTTCAAGGGGCCCCCTTCCCCAATTTATTATGTAAATGGGGGGGGGGGGAGACACTTGTCCTCTCACATAAAAAGATAAAAAGAGGAGGGTTGGTCCCCCCTCTACTACTACAGCAAGGGGGACCACGTGCCCCCCATGTGAGGGGGTAGGTGTCCCCCCTCCCCTGCCATGTGGTAGGGGGAGAGGGGACACTTACGTCCATTTGATTGGAGGGGCCATCCACTGTTCTTAAAAAAAAGAATAATTTTTTTTGGGCTCTATTAGGCCCGCCTGTGGCTTGAAGCCCGGGCTCGGCTCAACAAGCCCGTCCAGGCCTAGGCCCGTGGGTAGGGCTTGGGCCTATCTTTCTAGCCCCGGCTGGCCCAGCTCGGGGCCGTTGGCCAGACAGGCCCGGGCTTGTGCCCAGGGTTGGGCCTGGGCCTAGTTTTCATGAGTTGGGTAAGCCTAGCATGGCCCGTTTTCGATGCCTACTTGGTGGGTGGCAAACCAAGACCCTCATAGTGTCCTTTGCGGGATGAATTGATGTCGCACCTGATTTTGCTATGCCCTCTAGTACATGAGGTTTGGAGTAGTTGGGAATGCAATGGGTATGGAGTTTTCTTTCTTGTCTATCGATGATATGTGGATGGAGGGGAAGCGATTTCGTGGTCGAGGTGATAGGAGCTAGCGTGGTAAAGTGTTTCAATGTCTTGTCCCAGCAGTGGTATAGTTGATTTGGAGAGAACATAACTCTGCTGTCAGGGGGAGCACATCGTACATGCAGAACATTCATGAATTGACTTTGTATTGCATACTAGATTTCGTTGCGTGGGAGTGAGCTTGGTTTCCCTCACAAATGGGCATCTTTGTATTCAGGAATAGAGGGTTTTGAGGCTTGGGGATTGTTCCGTAGATCCCTCTTCTACCTTGATGACATCCTTTTTATTTTTTGTTTCCTTTGTTTATTTTTGCATTATATCATTGAACTTGATCCTTTGCATAACAGAAAGGTGACAGCCTACCGTTTTTATCAAAAAAAAAAAAAAACACTATAGAGAGAGAATTAAAACCCTAAGCTTTAAAATCCATCTAGAAATTTATCTTACATAAAACTCTAATAAACAGTATATTCACATCCATTCATGCATTGTTTGCCCCTGACAAAGACATTTATTTTCCTTTTAAATAAAGTAGAACAAAAGGAGCACTACACACTATGTCCATTGCTTCGTCTGTAATCTCATACACCATGATAGTGAATATATACCACTGTATGGTAGTGTCTATACTGCAGTATCGTAACGTAGAGGTAGCGCTCTATCATAGTGTATTTATGGAGCTGAATTTTTATTTGATTTTTTCAAAGAAAAAATATATTAGTATATCTTAGTATATATTTTAATTTGTATAACGACCCAGATGGGATTGTTTCCATTAGACTATGACAACTAGGGGGGCAACTTTGCAGGGTTAAAACAGATCCAAACTGATTTTTTTTTAGTTTGGGTCAATGATTTTTTTGTTTGGTTTGGGTATGGATTAAAAACCTAATAAACCGATCAACTTTGGTTTGGGTTTAATTTCACTTAAAAAATCGAATAAACCGAACCGAATTAAATTTAAATCCATGATTATTCCTAATCAATATTGATTTAGATCATTTTTTATATTATACTATTAATATTCATAAAAAATGACACAAATTTATACCATTAATGCTAACCCATTTTTTGAATTTTTGTGTAAAGTTGTAAACCAACCCCCTAAAAAAAAAATCTAATCAACCCAAATTGATAGGAAGTAAAAAAAAATAAAAAATTGATATATACATAGATATATGTTTATGTTTTAACAATTCGGTTCCATTCGATTTAGTTCGGGTTAATCAAACAATTTCAGTTCCATTTTTGGGTTTTTGGTTCAATTTTCAGTTTAGATGCTATTATACTTTGGTTCAATTTGCAATTTGTATTTGTAATAATCTAAACCAAACCGATGGAATTGCACCCCTAATGACAGCTATTTGCAATTGGATCTTCAGCAGAGTTTTTTAGTGTTCCCATCAGGCTCATTCACCAAAAAAAAAACATTCAACCTGTGATAGAAAATTTGCGAAGGATTATATTTCATTGGTTCTTGAGGGAACACATAGAGGGGATCACCAACACAGAGAAGGG
Organism: Acorus gramineus; assembly: GCA_030737835.1. Classification (NCBI taxonomy): domain Eukaryota; kingdom Viridiplantae; phylum Streptophyta; class Magnoliopsida; order Acorales; family Acoraceae; genus Acorus; species Acorus gramineus. Next base: position 5,418,488 of record CM060850.1, read on the forward strand.
AGTTGTTTCAGTGAATGTGTAAGATGGGGGAATCGTATGCTAACATTAGTGATGAAGATAAAGCCCAAGCTGAAGAACTATATATAGGCCAACTTCCATTGTTGGTTACGTGATCGGGAAAATGTCAGTCTATAGACCTTTCCTAGAGTTCCTCAAGAAACTGTGGAGGCCCAAAGGTGACTGAGTTCTAGCTACTGCTGAAGACATGACAGAGAATATGATAGGAAAGGTGACAAATATGATAGGGATCGCCCTCTTCCTTGACACCACAACCACATTACGGACTCGCATCTCTTATGTCAGTGTGTGCATAAAGTGCTTTTGGTTGCTGTCTTATGGAATATATGGCGAGCAAGGAGTAGAAGGGGTCTGCGGTCTACTCTCTCTGCTTTCGAAGTTTGTAATTCAAATTCAGAAATGAAATCGAGTAGCAAATATTTACCTTCCTTTTCAAGAAAAAAAAAATGAAAGAATAGATGGGTCTTTTGGGCACAAAAACCATCTCCAAATGCTGTGGCAAGCTGAGCTTCTGCTTACGCGCAGGAGTGCATTCTATATATCAGACTGGGTTCGCATTCTATATATCAGACTGGGTTCTTATACTCTGCCTACATCAATAAGCAGGAGGGTAGGCTTTGTGATTATGAATACAGGGTGGCCTTGGGCAAACCCTCTGAAGGCTGAAGCTAAGGTAGCCAGATTGGGTACAGATGCAGGCAATACTTGCACGGGTGCAAGAGATCAAGGACCGAGGAGCGACTAATCAGGCGATCAAAGTGCCTAGAGAGTTTGTGCCCAGACTGGAGGCGTTAGCCAAACAAGGTCGTTCGACTCGGGATATAGTTATCACGAAATACTTATGGGATAACCGTATTCATAGATTACTAGTTCCTATGTAAATAGTACACTTGGGAGTATGTTATTTTGTTATTGTAGACTCTCATTTTGTATAAAGATTATAAAATAGTTGTACTGCTTTGGTAACAGACCTTCTTTACCAATGATGGAGGGTTTGGGGATTAGGTGGTAATATGGTATGAGTTGAGGGGGATGCAAAATGGGTAAAACTTTAGGTGGCACAAGGATGAAGTCAGAAAAACCAAGGTGACTAAATTGGTGGTGCATGCATGCATGTGGAAGATTTGGCGGAATCAAACTGATGCTATATGTGGGACATGTTTTGTTCGAGCTTGAAAAATTAAAAGCAGATATATTATAGAGGTGCATGAGATCAAGCTTTCTCGGAGGGGGTTAGATATCTCTTCTACGGAGCAGGCGAGTGTTTCTTTTATTTAGTTATTTTTTTATTTGCACTCTTATTTTGTTTTCTTTCTCTTTTCTTCTCACCTCCCTCATAAATGCACTACAATTTTCAGTAATGAAATCGCGATAATAATTCTATCTTTCGCTCAAAAAGAAAAAAAAAACACAAAATCAAAATATTGAAAAGGATAAATTCCAGATACAACTATACCTACCCGCATAAAACAACATACTACAATATTAATTAATTTATTTAAAAGACACGAGGCGCAACAGAGTGTATCATATCAGCACCCAAAGCAGAAGGAACTTGAAAATGAGAACGTAAAACGTATTTTGGGTTTGATCGAGTGTAAATAAAAGACAGTTGAGACAGTTGAGGTAAAACCTGGGCCTTCGTGTGAGTTGTTTAAACCCAGTCCACTATTCCTAATTATACAAGTGCATGGTCTTGAAGGGCTGTTGACATCATCAGGTCACGAATTTTTGTTCCTTTTGAATCATTGTTAAGTTTTCTGTCTTAGCTGAAGACGTACGGTTAAGGAAATAAACATAAAGTCATACCAATTGTGCTCATTAGTGTTCCCACTTCTTATCAACAGATTGCAATCCTTGTATAGTAAGTGATTGGTAACACTTTATCTTTGATTTAAGGTGACTGTCCTGTACCGCCGGCAGACTGGAAGGAGGCTTTCTCTTCTTTTTTTTTCTATTGTCAACCCTACAGGCTAGTTTGTCATCAGGGGATAAAAAGTGGTGAGATAAGAGATAATTATGAAGATAAGTTAAAGGAAAAAAATTTATCACGTTTGATATAAAAAAAATAATATTTTGAAAAGCGCTAGGTGCTAGTCGAACAATTAAGAAGGGGCTAAAGATTAATCGACTAGGCAGAGATGAATACATACGAATATTACATATATAATAATTTTATACTACAAAATAATAGCAAAGTAATTTCAAAATAAAAAATTAATAATATAAATATAGTCAGGATAGTATAAAAAATTAATTAATAGATATATAAAATATAAGGTACCTTCATAGCTTAATAGTTAACTAGTGATTAATAAAAAAAACGAATAAGCGTTAAACGTTACGGGTTGGGACTGCCTAGGCCTAGGGGGGGGATTAATCGAGGCCTAAGCGAGATTTTTAGAACAGTCGTTTTGATTTTAAAATAAAATTAGGGGTTTTTTGTTTCACTTAAGATAGTAATAACATTTAACCCCATTTTTTATCACAATATTGACAAATATGAATATAGATAAAATTGATTGATTTTTTATTACTTAAAATCGGAACAACTTATCCTCAAACCGTTAATCTCTTGCCAAACTAGTGCGTATGGGTCTAATGCCCAGGTTGGATTATCAGCCATCCTCATTATATAAGATCCTTAGTGGACTGCAAAATGTCTAATATATAATCATGGATAATTTTACTACTAAGGAAAGTTTTGGGCCAACATCAGTTTACAATGGATTGTGAACCAAAATCCACACTTGGAGCCCGTGTACACGTTTTTCCACCTCCATAAAACAGGTTTTAAACCCAGATGGAAAAAACGATATGTTCGATCTTGTTTTTAAAATCATACACTCTTTTAATGAAATGCATGTTGCCACATAAGAAGAAACATATACAATAGCATATTTTTTCCACTTTGAAAAAATAAAATAAAAAATCAATGTCATACACTATGATAAAATCTCATATGCTATGATAGTACAATACGCATTATATATTAAACTATCATAGTGTATGAAACTGCATGTCAGACTACAAAATAGACTGAGCATACCAATGCTCAACCAAGATTTACTATTCAAAGCCATTACAATTGAAACTTAGAAATAGATATTATGTTAGCAATTCAAATACATGGTGCACACAAACACCCACACTGCCCAACATTCACATTTTTATCATTCTTCTTCAAAAACCACTATGTGGCTTCACCCCATTAACATGATACCTCATCATGGTGCTGCTGCTGCCCTCCCCACCTATCCCCACCTCCCTCCCATCCTCATCCTCCTCCGCCTTTGCCGCCGCAGCGGTCCCACCCGTCCCCATCAGATCCAACGGCCTCTGGTGATGCACTGGTGGTGGAGCAGCCTCGTAATAGTACTCGGCGGACAATGGGGGGGCCACAGAAGGGAGTTTGGAGAGGAGCGCTTCGAGGCTGCTCATCGAAGGCGTGACCACAAAGTGGTGGTGGTGGTCATAGAATTCCGGCATCGGGTGGTGGACCGGCCAGGCGTCCGGGGGGTGGGCGGTGTCAATCTTGAAAGGGTAGGCGGCGGCGGAGGAGGAAGAGGAGGAGGGGTGGGGGAGGAAGACGCCGGGGATGCTCTCCAGGTAGGCGAATTTCTTGCGCAGCTGGACCACATAGCTCAGATCCTCCACCACCTTTTTTTTTTTTTTTTTTTTGAAAAATGATAGACTCAAATCATTTTTTTTATTCAAAATTCATACCATATATGTTTTTAATTTTTTTTAATAGTAAACATCATCAAATGATATATATGCTTTGATAAAAAGTGTATATCGCTCTATTTTGAATTGAATGAGTCTATTTTTAGTAAATGTGAAAAAAAAAGTTTAACGACGTAAATATATTGTGTAATGATGCATATGTTCATTTAATTTTTAATTATGCATATGTTTCACTAAATTTCTAATTATGCATATAGGATTGTACAAAGGACTGAGTGTATAGCAAAGCCCTTTTTTTTTTTTTATAGAACATTGGTTGTGCATGCAATATATGTTAATTAAACTTGAGGTTTCCATTCAAGGTGGATGTTGTACAGTGTTTGATCTAACACTATAGGGAGTTTATAGTGAATAGGAAGTGTTAAAACATTGAAACATACATATTCTGATTGATTGTGCGTGCTTCTTTCTATGCTTTGTCTGAATTTTATATGCTGAGCTAGGATTTCAATGCCCTATTAAATAAGATATGGGCTTTGATAAACTGAGAGTCTATTTTATAATATCATTTGCAATTCAGTGACGTTCCTCTAGCCGCATTTACACTTTACTAGGGAAACGTATTATGTATTAGTACAATATATACTTTATTAGCACAGCATATGTAAAAAAAAAAAAATGAAGTTTTTTGAATTGAAAAACAACTTTCTCTGCCAAACATTAAACTCCTTTCAAATATTAATTCATGATTTTAAAAAAAGCATTCTAAAAAAGTCAAAGTCTAAAATCATCTTAAAAAACAGCTTTATTTCAAAAGTTACTTTTCAATCTGTGTTTCCAAACGGACCCTCAAAAAGAAAAGAAAAAGAACTTTTTCTTTAACCCTGATCAATTGTTATATCCCTTACTAGCTATATACATTTAGAGGTGTCCAGTATGACTATTCTGATATATTCATCTAAAACTACAATTATATTGTGATAACAATTAAAATATACAAAAATATATCCAAAAAAAAAAAAATTAAAACAAAAACAGTTCAATTTTCTTCTATTTATTTATATATATATATATGTATGTGCTAGAAACGGGGTTAATGTGTTTCCACATGTATTAATTAAAATGACTAATGCTTAGTAATGGACCAATTCAAAAACTTAATTTCTAATTAAATTTATTTTATTTTTTTCAAAAAAAAGGGTAGGCATCCGCTCTTCTGCAAGAGCTTTGAAGAGAAACTGCTGTATATTAAAAGTGGCTGCCCATTATTATTATTACCTATAAAAAGGTAGCTGCCATGATTAATCTACTATAAAAGATCTAATAATAAATTCATAAATTCACAAGTACCTATAGAATCTATTATCATCCATTAAAATAACTCTAATCGTACCTTATTAGTCCTACCTTCCAGGTTGCTTAAATGCCTTACTATTATTTTTATGTTTTTTTTATTTTTTTGGTGCAATGCCTTACTTTGTGCTCTGTCACTTGTCCCCCCAGTACAAATGATTGATGACTTTGTTTTCTAATGAAAAGTGAATACGTGACATCACCTATATTTCTGTTACAAATTAAAGAGTTAAACCTAAGTTGTTTGTAACATAACAGCATGTTTAGTGTTTGCTTATAATGGGGTTATATATGTGTCATGACCTCTTAAAATAGCAAATCCATGGATTTGCTTTTTCTATGCGTGCATCTGTTTGTTTATGCAGGTGTTTTAAAACCCAACCCGACCGTTTGAACCAGTTAAACTTTCACTCACTTTGAATTCTAGTTCAATTTATCCTTAAAATTCAATGATATAAAAAATCGATAAACCCCAATTAATCAACCTACGGTTGAACCAACGGTTCTTGTAAATCGACATGCGGTTTTTTGTGAACCGACATGGGTAGATAAATCAATCAATTCTTTATTTATAGAAATTTTGTGTTGATTACTTGATAAAATATAAAATTTAATAAATTGTTTAGATTTTATATATTAAAATCATGTTATAATGTTAAATAAAAATTGTATACAAATGTTTTCTAAAATATTTCATGTATTTTTGTTTAGTGTTGATAATTAATAATTTAATATATTGTAATATATTTTGGTTCAAATCCAGTTGACTTGTGACTCAATGATTTTTCCAATTCATTCAACTATTTAATTTTTAAAACATTGGCTCAGAGAGGGGAAGAGAGAGATGGCTGACCTTGTTAATGGCTCCAAGCTGAATAACACCTTCTCTCAGAGCTATCAAAGCAATGGTCTGTTCAATTTCATACCACCAAAATTAGACCAAGCTCTACTTTCATCATTTAATGAAGCATAAGCAACAAAAAAAAAACAATCATAATAATAATACTAACAAGGTACAACTCTACTGTTATATAAATTAAAATATATACTAAGATATATTATTATATGTTTCTATGGAAAAAAAATTTGAGAGAATGATAGGTATTTTATAAAACATTAGAAACATTTCAGTCCCATGCATACTACGATAGTGTTGTATATACTGCGATATCATAGTACATGGTATTATAGATGGGAATGCAAAATGGACTGAGTGCATCAATTTAAATAATAATCATGTCATATGATACTTGATTTTCATAAAACAAGAGGTCATCAATTCAAATGATTATACGTTTCATAGTTAGCTTTTTATTACTAAATTATGATTTTTGGAGTACAATGTACCTTGATACCAGATTGAAACTGAGCCTCCCATGTCCTTGGATGCTTATGAAACATGGAACAAAAAAATTTAAAAAACATAATCAAAATTTGTGAAACTTAAAAAAAGATCAATGTATAGTGAAAAACAGATGATTAAAAAAGTGAAATTGGACAACTCACTGAGTCAGCTGGGTTGTTCCATGCAGATAAGAAGTTGATCTCCTCCTGTTCCTGTGGCTCATTGAACACCCACTTGTGACTGTGATCTGCTGCTACTTTCCCAACCATTCTACATAAAACAAGAAACTTAATTTCAAATAGATAATACACATGAAACTAGCATATATCTTCTGTGACATCTTCATGTTACACATAAAACTCACCCTTCTCCATAGTTGTAGATTTCATGAGACATCTTGAAGAAGATCTCAGGCTGGAGCCCTCTCAGATTCTGTCTGTAGACCGTCGGATCGACATCAGCCGTCGATGAAGCGGCGAAGTTGCAGAAACCATCTTCCCAAACTAAGATCCTGAGGTGTCAGAACTCACAAGTCAGTAATTCATTGTATAGCATAAATTAATCAACACATAAATATATGTGAAGTGAACACATGAAAATATAACTACCAGTTCCTTCTGTTCCCTCTTGACCTGTCATACATTCCCCCTTGAAGATCCCACCTGCTCAATTAAAACATAAAATTCAAGACTCAAGTATTGTAAATGAAATCATGGATTAATTTTAATATGGGTGTTTCGTGTTTTCTGGCTTACTTTGGTGGGGGGTAGTTTCTGGGGAGGATCCTCCAAAACACAGCATAAATCCACTGAGAGCCCTCACTGATGCACAATCCCCTCAGTGTGTGCTGTAGCAGATGAGTGATTGCTAGTGGGTTGAATTGCTCCTCCATTAGTACTCTCTTCTGATGATGAACTAATCAAAAAAAAAAAAAAAGTCACTATATATATGTGTATATATTAAGAGAGACAATACACCTTTCTAACTTCTGAGTTGTAAGCCATAAAAGAAGGAGAACCTCCTCCCCAAATTTATACCCAACTCTCTAAAGGAGACAGTATTAATATATATTGCTTTGAATTATACCAATATGACCCACAAAAACAACGGTTCTCAAAACCCAAACCCCACCCCACAAAACTGTTTCTCAGCCTTTCTCCTGCACTTGCTTTAGTGAAGCACATATATATATACATACATATATATATAAATATATATATCTAAAAAAATTTAAGGCCTCATTTTCCTTACCCTTTCTGACACACTTTTTTTTTTAATTAATTCTTTTCTTTTCTTTTTGGTACTGGATCTCTCATCAACACCCAATATTAAAGATTAGGAGGAGTAGCTCTGACTCTTCATGGCAAAAAGGGAAAATCTTTTTTGGTTTCAAAGTCACTGTAGATATATGAAGCTGTGTGTTCCTAGACCTGTACAGCTTAACAGTGGTATACGAAGTAAGTTTGTACATACCATGTGCAGTAACTAAAGTTGAGATGCATGTGTCCATGCATGGAGATTATTGGAATAACATGTGCAGGTATTGGATCCTTTTGTGATGTCTCAAACTTGAGATTTGCATTTGGATATATGACACGTAGGCAAAACATGCATGGATAAAATGTTCATGCATTACCTTTGGAGAGTGTCCCTTCCTTCTCTATAAATTACAAAAGACAATATTGCTGTAATGCATGACTCTGCACATTGTGTCTACATGATGTTTAGATGTACATGTTATAGGGGTGTCTTGTGTGAAGCATCACATGAACAATTGATTGCTTATAAACTTTAACCTAGCAATATGCATCTCGAATAATATAGATGATTATTCTAGTGCACTATGTCAATTTTTTTTAAAAAAAAGTCATATGGGCTAGAAAAATTTTCATCTTAATAATGCTAGATATGTTAAATTATCATCATGCATTTTTAATTAATCACTCTGTATTTTAAATATTAACTGATATTTTTATTTCGTCTGTCAAATTTATATGTATTTAAGTATATATCAAGTATTATATATATATAGATTAGTTTTATCCTGATGGGCCAAACTACATAATCTACTATGTTAATTAGGCAAAATGTATATTCCTATATACATTGATGAGTGAAATTGAATTTAATTATCTTGTTAAAAATAAAAATTAAAAAGTATACCTATCAAATATACCCACATACGAGTAAATACTTTTTTTTAGTCAAAATGTAGACATATCTATTTCAAGAAACAGACGATATCTAAAATTGGGGTTACGAATAAATACTTTTAAAGATCCAACATTAATAAGCTTTATTCTGATCATGATTCTCACCAACACTAGTTAATAAAAGGTACATAGGCGAACCGAGCTTTAATTAAATCGACAATCATCCAACACCTCTATAAAAGCAGTCAATGGATCAAATCATGAGGAGTATTATTCTATAAAAAAAAAAAAATACATAGATATAGGCTAAATGAAGGTACAAAAAAATTATGCGCTAAGAACAGGATTCGATGAAATTCAATAAAGTCTTTGAAGATTGGACATATCACCAAAGTATATATAAATGCAATCACATACACAATAAAGTCATTCATATATAGTTTGTAGATATTACATTAAGAGTGACCAGAGCAATTTACTGTGTACCTGTTGAAAGGTGAATGGACAAAGTAGTGCTCGATTGGGATCAAGAAACCTCTGATATTTCTTTGGGAATGGGAGAGCAATTGTATCCTTTTCAAGATTCCCTGATAGCCAGGAAGAGGTTTCAAAGAATCCATCTTTCATTTTTTGGTGCCCTCTGACATGCCCCCAAAAAAACCTTTGACCACTTTGACCATTTAATGAAAAACTCATTCATGAAAACCCACAATTTACCACTCTTTTTTTCTTTTCTTTTTTTTACCATTTACAGCTTGTGAGCACTGCTAAGCATTTGGGGACATGACAAGGACAGACAGACCCATTCCACTTGTTGTTTTCTGTTTTGTCTTCTATGGAGAGAGTGTGTTTTCTGAGGTGATCATGGACTACAAATAGGGTGATACCCTCAATCCCCTCTATATTGGTCTCACTTTGATCTTCCCCTATGTAATATATGGTTCATAATGTTGTGTACTACTGTGTATCGTCTTGTACTATATGTAATTTTTCAATGAAATGCACATATAATAATGTATATATCATATATATTTCAGTTAATTATATGTACCCACTTATCAAACATGTTTTATCTAGCTAATTAATGAAGCATATAGTTCATTATCAAAATGAGAGTACTGCATGTGAGATTGGAAATAATTGTTGTGCAACAACAATGCCCCTTGATCTAAATAAAATACATTTTTCATTCTTTTTCATCATTTCGATTCTAAATACAATAACTTTTAGAGTTCATGTAAAATTGAGATTTAGAAATGTTGATTATTAATAACCCATGTTCCAATTAAAAGTTGTGAAAAAGTGTCTTTTCAAATGTATAGAAATATTAACAAAAAAAAAATAGGAATGTGAATTTGGTACACAAAATAAAAAATTTCTTTAGTTTCGTGTGTTTGGAGAGTTCTCATTTCTCAAACCCAAAAATGACCCAAAAGCGGGGACAAATAAACCGGTAGATAATAATAATAATAATAATAATAATAATAATAATAACAACATTGTTAAAATTGTTATTTGAGCTAATTGTGGACCTCACTCTACATATAATTGGCATGCTTGAATAAATATGTTTTCTATTGTGGTGTCAACATATATAGAAGTGGGATAAGAAACTATTTCACTGTTTCAAGAATTAGTTTCCTTCCAAGTGAAACAGGAAACAGATATGTTTGTTATTCATGTTGACAAAGAAGTGGAATAGAATAATTTTATTAATTGTGTTTAACCCTCTCTTAAAACTATATGCTATCCATCACTTGTATTATGGTTTATAAAAAAATTCAATTCAAATCTATGACTGAATAAATCTTATTTTATTCCCTACTGAACCCAAAATTCGAAAACAAAATATTATAGAAAAAATTAGAGTAATCAAAAGAGGGGGGAAATTTATTTTAATATGAATAGCCCTCCTCTATAAACATTTTATATAAAAAAGTTTTATCATTCTTAAAAAAATCATAACCAACATGCTTTAGATGTTAAAATTAAGTATGTCAATTATCCAAACAATATCTCAATAATACAAATCCAGTAAGAAAAAAAAAATATCTAACATTCAAATATTCAAAAATGCTTTAAAATTATATTAGATAAGAATATATCTCAAGTTATCCGCTCTGAAATATCCAAATCAGATATATTATGCATTTGGATTATATAATATGCATTTGGATTATATAATGACTAATCATCATGTCTGTCTTTTTACAATTTTAGAAAGGGTTAACAAGTCCTCATGCCCTTATTTTAATTCTCATTTTCACCCCCCCCCCCCCTGTCTATATTTTAAAATGATAATTATCCTAAAAATGTTCCTATCCATCATTCCACCCTCAATACAAAAATAGGAAAAAGATAGTGACGGTGGGTGGAGGAGGGTGGTGGAAGGAGGAGGAGGACAAATGAAGAGAGAGAGAGAAAGAAGGGAGACGTTAGTCGACGCTGGGGCTGGGGTTGGGTCCACCCACCACCCTCCCCCACCCAGCTTCTCTTTCTCTTTTTTTTCCTTCTCCCCTTACCCCACTGTCACCCTAGCCTGACTCTCGTCACCCCGCGCCACCCTCTCCCTCTGTTGTCTCTCTTTCTCTCTCATCCCCCCTCCTCCTCCTCCTCCTCCTCATGTCACCCTACTGTACAGACTACTCTCCACCAACCACCTCCATCTTATAAATAAGTAAGTAATGATATATTCAAACAAAAAATGATTTATTTCATCTTAAAATCATTATCCGGCCTGGATAAGCTAATCATCTATCCAAATGTGGGGGTAAAGGTTTACGAGTTATCCTCACCTTGTGAGTAACCTAACCCTAACCCTAAACATATATATGGTTACATTACATGCATGCATGAATGTACGACCAATTAAGTAGGCAGAAAACCAAATGCAGCCTACAACATCTGAGGCAGTGATGCAAGCAAAAAGGGGGGTATGTTGGGTTGCATGGTGGGGTCTGCATCTGTTGTGGGGAAGATATTGTGTCTTCAATTTATCTCTAATAATTTTTTAATGGATATATATATACTCTTTTGTCATACACTCAAAATTATTATTAATTAAAAAAATTTATGTTTGTGTATTTATTTAAACGTGGAGATGGGGGACAGGAGTAGAGGATGAGTCTGATGAAGTTCAGAGTGTGGACTCTTCTCCCATCCTTTTGAAGTTATTTTTATATCACAAGTGGATTCTATATGTGATCATCCAATCCTCTATCACAGGTTCACAATATATAAAATATTGACAAATTCTTTTGTGACACACTTCACAGACATAAAAATATAAAATTGTGTGCATGGTCTGATATAATGGGTACAAGAAGTTGGTGGAAAATCAAAACATAATTAAATTACCAGTGGATCTCACACACCAACCAATAATTCATCTTTCCAAGGCAGGCAAGCCCCCTCATGGATTTTGCATATTACCTTTCCTTGGAGAAGATGACATGTTAAATCTAGCATTTATTTAAAATAAAATTCGGAAATGTATACCTTCAATTAGAATAACATCACAAGGGCTCTGATTTTGTTGAATTAAGCTATAAATTGTATGTCAAAAACAAAAAGTTTAAAAATTAATTAAATTTGGAAAGATATATAAATTACATTAATTTAATAAGCAACAGATTTTTTTGAATAGAGAAATTAGTAGACTTTCACCAATTGTAAAATAATTAAAAATGACAGTTGAAATTCATTTCATAAAATTCAATCGCAATGTTATAGAACAGAAAACAGCTCTTGTCATGTTGTCAAAGATACCCCTTTAAAATGAAAGGATTTTGTAATTGAATTTTACTCTTGCTAGTAGGAAAAAACTTAAACATGAAATTTTTTAAAATAATTTGCATTAAAAAAAATTATATATTTAATTAGAAAAATGAAACAACAAAAGAAATAAAAATAAAGATTGTGCATAACAATGCCACAAACATTTTGTCTCCTATAACATGGACCAATAATATGTATATATTATTAACAAAAAAGAAGGCCTCAAAATTTACCAACAAATATATAATGTGCCTGCATGATTCACCAGCCCATCACCACCTTCAAAACCGGAATATGTTTCCACAGATCATTTAAAGCAGAGCATCCATTAAACCTTGCATGGGTGAATTCGAGGGCTCCTCCATTCAAACCATTTGACCCAACATGGAATCCAATATGTGGAAAGTGAGACACTAAAGACCATGTGAAGACTTATGTTGGGTCATTTTCTTCCAATAAATATATATCTTGTATAGAATTTGGAAATTTATATATATATATATATATATGACATCATTAACTCCTAGTGGAGGAAACAGCATCTCAGAGAGCTGGACACCATGAATATAGTCCATGCCACCACTTATAAATGTTGAGTGGAAAAGAAGGAAAAGCAGGAAACAATTGTGAAAGCTGGAGATACTGAATTATTGGCTTTGTAATCATGTGTTATGGCAGGATCAATCATCCAAAACCTTACTAGTGCACACCGATAAAGATTTAAAATGGCTTTTGGAAGAGGAAAGCAATAATTAGTCCCTGAGTGGATTTGAACTTTTCAACTGGTCCTTGTAAAATTTTCAATAAATCAATAAAACATTATTTTCTGTTTCTCTGGATCCCTGAAGTCACTTGTGACAGTTGCTCATTATTCAGTGGAAGATAACATTTTCAAAATTAATTCCAACTAGTTCTACATTTATATCTATTTTTTTTTTTTTTGTCTCAAATGATATATCATTTAGGCGATATGTAGAGTTAAATGTAAGGCCGGTTCTATTGATCCCCATTTTTCGAATGCCCTTCAACAGACAGTATTATTTTTAAGGAAAATAACATATTATTGGGTGAAAGAGTTTTTTTTTTTTTTTTGTAACGGGCATATTTTTATGAAAAAAAAGTGTGCTATCATTTGAAATAATGAATGATCTTTCTCAAAGTTCTGTATAGACAAAATCAATAATTTATAAAATCAACCAAAAATTGTTCTTCCTGACTTTTATAAAAATATTTTTTGTTAACCTCAAAAATCTCTGAGATCTACAAAAGGATAATTTATCCAATAATGGAGAGTAAAAAAGGAATTATAGTTCTCTTGGAAAAAATTTCAAATGCTTATTTATAAATCCAAAATCAAAAATACATAAGCACCTATTATCAGTTTTCTTTTATTTATTTTTTTCTCATGGTGCTATGTGCAATAACATGACAGGCTGTAATATTTGATTGTATAATGTGAAGAAGACTCCAAAATAATCACGTGAAGGACCCTATTTCTTCTTGGTCACAATCTTTGGTCTACAAAAAGGCTCCATGTACAATTCAATTTTTTTTAAAAAGATGGCATCACCTTCTTCCACTACATTTAGGACCTGAAACAGTGTTTCCCTTTAGCAACTTCATCATCACTCTCACCTTACAATATTATCATCGCTTTCACTTCCAACCCATCAATGGATTTCCCAGCCTTTCCATACATGCCTTTTTGTTTATTAAATTCTTCCCTACCATGTATAGCATAAAAGTACATTTGATATAGTAGAAATATATTTAATTTAAGGTCCACTTTTCCGAAAGTTTGACCATGATTTGACTAAAGAATTACATGTCCAAAAGGGCAATGTTATTATCAACCTTCCTATTCAATTTGGTTGGAATCCAATGAAAACGGTTACTTAATATGCACATAAATTGGTTGGACAACCTAAAGTGCAACATAGTTTTAATTTAATTGATTAGACTTATAAGGAGGCTTTTTTTTTTTAGTGTCCATATTTTTTAATGGGATATCATTCATATTTGTAGGTCCTCCCAGTTATGTTATCTTCAGTCCTACAGCCCCTTTGAAAGGGACTTGCATCATTATGAAGATTAAATAATGGCCTTGTAAAGCAAGATGAGGAGTACCTAACAAAGATAGTATAAAAACACTGCATACAAGTGTATGCATTAACCAGTCATCTTGGTGCATCAAAATCAGAAGCATCCAATCCTCTGTGAAGTACCTCCCATTGCATGCCAAGTGACCTGAAAAATTGCACTTGATAAAATAATGTCTTAACCACTCCATCCAGTGAAAGGAGCTTCTACTTTATTTGATATACATGTCAACTCAAGCCAACCAAGAGTGTTTTTAGGATCTTCATCACCTTCTTTACAGGAGGATGAGCACATGGGTTATGTCCTATCAGTAGTTGAACATGCCCTTTGTTATCCCCCTATAGGAGGATAAGCTGTCACTAAAACATTTTAGGTTAAGAAGTGCTCCCAAAAGTTCAGTGATTGAATACCTCCCCTATCCATTGACCTAATATATATACTTCTGTGTTCAGTATCTACGAAGTCATAATTTACCACAGTCTTCATAATTAAAAAAGCATTAATGGTCAGTTCTACCCTAATATCATGATACATCTGGAAAACAGTTCAATTATGTTCATACTTTATTTCATTGATCATGAATGATTTACTAGTTAACATTTGTGACTACGCAAGTAGGGTAATTGATTTACATAATATGTAGTTTGGTTTGGTGAACAGTGTCTCCCGACCAACAACAGAATAGGTGGGGTTCTCCATGGATTACTGGATTGAAAAAGGAAATTGAGGGGGACTTAAGTGAGTTGACATCCACTAGCATTACCTGACCCTTCCCCAAATAAAATGGGTACTGTGACTTGTGAGATTTGGATGAGTTGTGTGGATGATAGTCAATGGCCAGGTTGTTTGGAGCATGATTACAAGGGTTTTATTTTCAATCACATGACCACACAAAAAAGTTTATACAATCATACCTTTAATTAAAATAAAATATTGAACATATATCCCTAGCATCACATCTTATCCATTAACTCAAGTGGACTAAATTTTAATGTCTTTATTTTAGTTTTCATCACCTAGTCATAAGTTAATTTGGATAAGAGGTGATTTATGCCAAAACTTTGCATTTCATATCACTAAGCACCAAAGATGCATGTAAACATAATTCACTAGCTAGAATGTATACACAAAAAAATTGAGTCAAACTAAGGTTCCATTTGGGAGAGCGTTAGAGTTGACAGTGGAGTCTGTGGGTGCCCGGGACACAAACACAGAGGCAAACAACATTTTTCATCGCTACGTCAATAACTCACAGTTACCTTGTCGTATTTATTTTTGGCCCGTTATTTCATGTCTTCCCGACACCATGGAAACAACGATTTCTAACAATGCAGGTCTTCCCATATTCAGGCAACCCAAACGCTCCCAGACATGCTCTCAAACGGAGCCTAAAACCGTGTTTACAAATTAAGTTGGATAGTTTTTGAAAATTTTGTTTTTACAAGAATTATATCTAGGCTAAATATGTTTTTAAATGCTTCCAACATTCTCTTTATAAAAAAAAAAAAAAAATCAACTTTTAAAATAAATAATAGATTCTTGACTTAATTTATGCTTGTCCTAATAAGAAAAGGTGATCGAATACATGTCTGAAAAAGATGAGGGCCTTAATAAAACAGTAAAAAAATAAAATAAAATAAAATAAGAGCCTGACTTTTGATACAAAATCCAAGAAGTGGTTTGTTTTGGAGGGGCCAGGAGGAACGCCAGTGGAATTTTGTTTTCATCATCACATCCCAACAGGTGCTGCAGGAAAAGGGAGAGGACAATTTGAAGGACAAATAATACAAGAATGTTTTTTGGATTTGCAGTCACAGTGGTCACGGGAGGGGTGGTACAACATTTCACAAAATTATTTGGTTTTTTTTTTTCTTAAGTGATTACTTTCTGAAAGGATCATGGGGAATAAATCTAATGAACCATAGCCACACAAATATATGAATAAAAAAAATAAACATGTTTTATAAGCTCATCCGCAACTCTATACACGCCGCAGCGCGATTGCATTGAATATCTCTACTATTGCATTGTATGCGCTCTATTACAGTGTATGAAATTAAATTTTTTTTATTTTTTTAAAAATATAAATACATTAATGTATCTGAGTATATATTTCAATTTGTATAACCATAAGTATTTTAATAGACTGATATATATTTTTTTTTAAAAGCGTAGATAACTAAAGAAATTATACAAGGGACTGAATATATCATTTTCTAATAAATAATGGGGCTTTGGGGAGTGGGGGTTTCACTTTTCCAAGCAATGTGTTGTTGTAAGAGCATCTCCAATGGACATGTTAATTAATCAAGATGTTAAAGTGCCATGTCAGCACTTTGTCACTCAACTAGACACTCATTTACTACATTATTATTTAGTTGTTACTCCAATGGACTAGCTAAATGACTAGCCAAAATAATAGTGGGCTCACCTCTCCACCCACTCAAACCTCTCCACCCACCCAAAATAATATTTTTTGAATCTTTTAAATGGTGGAGCCCACATTTGGTTGACTAAAGCACTAGCCACAGTTAACATTTCCCTTAACATATGACAGGCAATGAAGGGTTGGTGTGGATCTCTATTATACCTGCGGCCACTTAGGCACTATGGAGATCTAGAAATGCGGTGGTCTTCACTAGGACTACCTTCTATTTTGAAAATCTGTGGGAGATGACGGTCCTTAGCATTAATGAATGGAGCAAATGGATTGGCGGAGTCACAAACATCCACATTTCGAATCATGGGTTCTATATCGTTAGATAGGGGCATGGTCTCACTAGTTTGGGTCGAAGCCTCTTTTACCCATTTGTGATGGTTGAGTGTGAATTTAGTCCTTATGTATTTCCTTTTTTCTTTATCTCTATTCTCTCTCACCCCCAATTCAAACATGCTTTATCTTGATCTTTTCAGAATAGAATTATGACCACATTTTTTCAAAAAAGAAACATTTCTATTAGAGCACCATTTTTACATATTTTTTAAAAATCTGACACTAACTAGTAAGTTAACATATCCATTAAAGATTCTCTAAGACATGAGAGAGTGGTGCTCAGTCATTTTATGACTGAGTGGGTGGATGACAAGTTGTTGTCATCAAACCTTTTTAGATTTATGGTTGCTTGTGTGTTTGCTTGTGACAACAGATAACAATCCATTGATCAAGATCCACGTGTTTTAAACATTGGAATAAATAAACATTTGATGGATAATTTTGATGAGATTTGATACATTTTTTCCAAGAAATTAATCAAAGTATCTGGTGGCTAAGACTTGCATGAGCTGATGTGCATGTAATTGCCAATGGATTTACACTAACTAAACTCGTCAATGGACCGGATAACTAAATTTCCATATTTGCTCTTAAATTTTTCAGATACCTATAATATTATTCAAACTCAAATCTTTTTGGATTCAGAGTCTATACAAATATTTTCATGAATTATATATAAAGAATAGTTTTGAATGATGATATTGTGGGTGATGATATTACATTGGAAGATGATAAAATATAAACTTCAGGATTTCTGGCATCTTTCAGAAAAATAGTAGAATGAAAATGAAAAGGTATTATGAATTTTGAGGATACAAGAAAAATCTACTTAAAAATTACATAGGAGGGGCCGATATACTCACACCATGTAGACATAAACCCACCCAAAATTAAAGATTAAAAAAAAAAAAAAAAACTGTTTGTTAAGACTTTGAAACGGACAAAACCCACCTCCACCTACCCCTACTTCGACCACCTCGTCCGCTTGGTCCATCATTTCTTCGAACACCTGATGCGCATCTTCTTCGTCAACACCACCTTTATCACCTCTATTACCACCACGCTCCGCCGGATCCTCCGCATCCTCCCATCGCTGAAGGTGGTGTCGGCGCTTCCTCCCCAAATGTGTGGGATGGGAGAGAAGACAAAGGAGAAGAAAGAGAGTGGTGTAAAATGGTTGGGTGGGTTTTCACTTAACCCCCCGTTTGTGGTGGAGCATAAATGATGGATAGGAAAGAATACAGTAGAATAGCCCTTAAATAGCTATTTGTTTTACAAGAATAAACCTTGATAGCTATGTCTGGATAAGATAGGATAAGGTTTGATAACTATTCTAAGAAAATGGTGGAATTGCTTATCAGGGTTTATCTATGCCAATGAATAAAAATACTCTTCTCTGTCATTTTAAAAAATTTATCTAACCTAACACTCTCTGCACACATTCTAAAAACTGTCACATCTATCATATCACACACATCTCTCATACTTATTCTCAAACACAAATAATTTATGCAGGGGTATAGTTGTCATTTAAAAAGTCATAAACTTTTATCCATCTTTTATCTACCACTTTTCTTTACTTTATCCAAGGTGGACCAAACAACAAAAAGATCAATTTTATGTTTCCCAATGAGAATAACAAAAAAAAACAATCAAACAAAAATTTACCTATTCAGCATGATTGCTATCTATCCTAGTATAGCTATCAAAGACGAATAACATTATGTCACACCAGAAACGGAGGGTAAAGGTTTTAAATATATACTGAGGGTGGGTTTAGGGGATTGACAAAAAGGAATGGGGTGGTTCAGATAATGGTGTGGGATTCTCATTTTACGGTGTGGCTGTAACCGTCCCTTACTTACATAGAAACATAAATTTTACAATGGGTTAAAGACATATGCATCCTTGCAAACATCGATAATTTCATATAAGTCTATGTCAAAGTGGGGAGACAAATGAGTATCTGAAAACTCACAAAAAACCAAATTATTATCTGTGTTAAAATTTCATCCAAATTTGACAGAATATTTTATCACCATGTAATTGTATAAACATTATAGTATCCATAAATAATCATAAAAACAAATTAGTTCATGCAAAAATCATATTATCCTTGTAAGACTTTTTATGTTTCTTCATTTCCATTAAGGTATTGATTAAAAATAGTTAAAAATTTAAAGATAATTTAATAATTTCATGATTACATGTTAAAGTTAAGTAAGGTAGATTGAGTTAAAATTTTAATTTTTATTGAAACCAAGAATATATATAGGGTTTTTATGAGTTTTTAAATACTTGTATATCTACCACAACTTTGATAAAGACTTTTTTGAGATTACCCATATTTGCGAGGATTTGGATGCCTTGAACTCTTTTACAATATATGTATATATGAGTTCCAAATATATTTATTTATTTATTGTGGAGAAGTTACATTGATATCCATGTGCACTTGTAAAATCATTTTCGATATTTAATTATCAATTATCATGTAATTATTTATTTTTCAGATACGGATATGGAATAGATATAGGTATTTTTCGGATGATTCACAGGCTTATCACTGTACTGTTTAACCCTTATTCACCTGCTGCAATAACGATCACAAAGTCTAGAACAAATGAAACTCTATATATACCAGTTTTATTCCACCAAGCCAACAAAACATGACTCTTGTGGACCTATAATCAGCGCGTAATGGCGACGGCAATGGCAATAGCCATTCAACAACAAATTTGACCAAACAACAAAATGAAGAAGAGAAAAGAAAATGCATTTGCCAAGATTGTATGCAAAAAATTATTTTGACAAAATCAGTATAGTATGGGATCAGTGACTACCATCGAGGTTTCTTTTCCTAGTACCTGTGATATTGTCTCCATAGTAATACGCAGATCCGACCATCAGAGCAACAGTAGCCCCCTGAACGACAACACGTGCCCTCATCAGCTTCTGACCCAGTTGAGAATTACCATGCTTGAAGCTGATTATCCCCGCAGTGAGCACGCCAGCAGTCAAAAGAGCTCCTGGAAATGTTTCTAACAATCAGCTAAGCCTAAATGACATGAAAGTTTGAAAGATTGATCGGACTGTCTTTCCAGAGACTCATTTCAGAAACTAAAGAAACATTAAGACAAGTTGCCAATCTGCATGTCACATCAGTGTCAACATAGCCATTCATGCTCAGGGAAGGGTGGTTTAACAAATGATGCACCCAACATAGTCCTGTACAGACCAAATACCATCAAAATATTCCACGGAATTCTACTGATCAGAAGGGAAAAAAAAATTTGAAGGTGTCTCATTGAATGCATAAGCACAATTTAGATAGTTGTCAGAGGTATAGTGGAATGAAAGTATTTTGGGTGTTCGGTTGTTGAAGAGGAAAATTCCAATATATGAAGCAACTAAAATGTAGGAAAATATATTACAAAGTCCAAAGGGCACTCAGAGATGAGCTTACTATAAGGCAAGCCTATTTAAATTTAGAGCTAACAAGTGATGATTTCTCCTAACCAAGACATGACAGAACATGAATGTTTACTAAAGCTGATACAGCATAATTTAAAAAAAAACAACTAATAATGAAGCAGAACGTCAAGTAAAATAATAACAGTATAAAAAAAAATGAGAATCATGCTTTTTTTATTTTTTTATTTTTGACTGACACCTTGTAATACTCCCAAAGAAAGTCCTTGAACTGAACACATTTTAAAAGATCATGTGACAGAGGACGTAGTGTTTGCTCAGTTATCACTATTTTCTTCAGTTGGTTTTGATTGACAATATTAAGGTTTCATCATCAGTAAAACTACTCAGGTAACAAGACACTGAGTGAGACTATAATCACCAAAATGAGGAAAGATTATAGTTCCTCATTACTACTAGCAAAAAAACACCAGCTAAAAATTTGTTGGCTCTACATTTGGTTTAAAATTCAACAAAAATATCATGAAGTTTCCATAATTTTTTATCAAATGCAAAAATATTGTTGATGAATTCATATCTTCCATTATCCCCTCATTTTCTCATAACACAATGGCTTTTGCTTGCCCGATCCATTTCTCAATTGATAAAACCAGATGGAAAATTAATTTTGATTTATGTAAACATACATGTACAATCTAAAAAAAATTATAATACTTCAACACGTTAGTTTTCCTTAATTATACAACAGCATGCCAACCTTTGATAATACCAATAAACAATTCATTAGAAATCACACTTTGAACCATAGTTGTTAAGACATGGAACTGCAAGTGGTGCAAGTTCATTAGGATAAAAACGTCTTACTTGTCCTTTTAGTTGGCATGATATGACATTGGTAAACAAACAGATGTGTTACTGACTTTCATTGGGTAACAAAGGAAAGGATTCTTGAGTCTTGATGAATCAAAACCATGAAACTAGAACAGAAACGAAAGGCCTGGTCCTATCAAAATGAGGCATATTGGTGAAATGAAAAGGCTCCATGACAATGTTGATGTTTCCTTTTTTTTTCTTTTTTCTTTTTTTAGCTTTTTTCTTCTTTTTTTTTGGTGGTGTGTGTGTGCCATCAACCAACTGCAGATTGGTCCAACATCCCTGGTTGCCCAGTAGGTGGTGGGAGAGGTGCTAGCCTTGAAGTACTAGGCAATACCCAATTAACAGGTAGGGAACCTAGTCAATGATTACATGAATACACAGGTATAAGATCACCTCCCATAAGCCGCACATGTGTCGTTTTAGAAGCCCACAGCATACGATATGGCATATGAGGTTTTAATAGTGGACCATTGAAAGGCATTCCGTTTGAACAGAATAATTGTTATTCGAATACCGTTCGAGCGATAGTTCAAACGTCAAAAAAATGAACACCCTGGGAATGATTTCTGTTTGAACGGCATTCGAATGTTTGAACTCCATTCGAACGACAGTGTAAAAAAATACAATAATGACCGTTCGAACAGACCTATGAGTCCATTCGAATAGGCAATGTGTGACCGTATATGGGGCCGCACATGCAGTTTGGACCCCGACCGCATATTACTTTAAAACACTGGCGACGGGTTCTAGTGATATCTGTTTTACCAGATATACCCTCATCGATTGGATCATTCACATATCTTGATAGCATCAAATATACATCAATCGATGATCTCTGCATCAGATAGCTCAAATTTCCAAAGAAAAACGGATACAACACATATACATACACCAACAATAAATCAGAGAGTCAAACTGTAGTAATGTATTTGAACAGACAATCGAACATCGAAGACCAAAGAGTTTCAAACCTAGCAATTAAGCAGTAAAGATGTCTCATGAGTCAATACATGACTGCGTGTGTAATTATCATAGGTCCATAGAGAGAGGCGGGCTGGCATTTGTGGAAAGCTTCAAGCACCAACAATGCAAGGAACCCAACAAAGTCCCTCCAAGGAAATTAGAGAACACACAAACTTTTTTTGTCAAATCCAATGCTTATCATGATTTTAGAAAGATATGATTGCAATGATTGGAATAGAAATTTGATTCAACAGCTTATTGGACCAGAATCTGCATAAAAACAACAATTGAAGAGCAAAGTAGTTGGTCCATTAGCTAATCTATATGATTTGTACTAATAGACAAACATCATGCATATAGGAAAACATCAGGAAGCCAACCCCCCACACTCCAAAGAAATGAAAAGAAAAGATAAAAAAAAATTTAAAAAAAAAAAATACCTCCCATCCACACACCACAAAAAAAAGCCCATCACGTCCTACCTCCTCCAAACACCTACTCGCAAACTTGGATTGTTTCTTCTATATCATCTGAATGAGCATTAGGTGAATAAAAGACTGGAGACCTCGAACTCTCTTTCGAGAATGCAGATCTTTTGCATAGCCTAACCTAAAATATAAAAAATGACAAGCAGGATGGCACCCAACACTGACCACATATAGTATATAGATGTGGTCCGCAGACGCCTGTCACATTCTATCATGGAAAATATTTCAGTTGTAAGCAGTGTTCCTACAATGATGACCCATAGAATATTCTTTAGGATGGTCAATAAGCCAAAGAAGAGAAGCCTAACCTTCATGATGAAGTGCTAAATCAATATGGGAAGTAATAATTTTGATCCTCCTAAAGAACCTGATTTACCAATCTAACATAAAAACACTTGTCAAGGGCACTCGACAGTCATGTGAACTGGTCTATGTTCAACGTCAACATCATAGAAGGTCAATCAGTCAGGTGCCAAACCAGTGTAGGATCGGTAGTGCCACGAGAGAATGCTCCCGTTTCAAACAGATATATAAATGAGTCTCCATCTGGAAACAATTCCCTTTGTACATGTTTCAGTATCATTACATACATCTCTCCAAACACCTGATCCAAATTTCACAGACCTCTCATTGGGTTCACAAACACAAGCACATTCATGCTTTTCCATGCAAAGATCAGAAAGAATAGGAGACCTGACCCATGGTTTAACATATTTTGTGTGTCTTATAAAAAGTAAATTTTTAAAGTTTACCGCAACATACCTAACCCCACTTGTCAGCAGCACATGTTGATTACAACTATCAATGCACTACTAACAGAGACAACACATTGATTTGACCGTAGAAGCCTATACTTTTCCCAGAAATCTACTAATTGTTCCAGAGCAACTAGAAAGAGATTCATTATCCAGAAAGGATTCAGTTCAGATTCAGGTGTAGGGTATACCTATCAGAAGTTTGTTGCAACTCAATCATGTATGATGGAATTCATCAAAGATTTGACATTTTCTAACTCAAGTCTGTAACTCATCAGAGGGTTGGGAAACAAAGAGAAGATGCGTACATTCAAACACCTGAGCCAAATTTCACGGACCTCTCAAGGGATTCACAAAAAACAGCACATTCATGCTTTTCCATGCAACGATCAGACAGAAAGGGAGACCCGATCCATGGTTAAATTTATTTTGCGTGTATCCAGTGTCTTATAAACTATAATAAATATTATTTTTTAAGTTTCCCGCTACTTACTTAATGCCTATGCAGCAGCATATGTTGACTACAATTATCAATACATTGATATGCACTATTAATATCAATACATTGATATGCAGTAATGGTTACAGTGCTCTGCTTGATATTTTAAAACTGAACTGTAAAGGACTATAGACCATTTAGTTGATGGAGGTGATTGACATGAGAATCAGCACATGATGAAAGAAGAGAAAAAAAGAGTTACATTATAGTTATTTATGTCTTTTGTTGAATTAGAGATTTTTTCTGTAGTGTCTTAACCGTTTTCCAAAAGGTGTGTGCTTTTAGTGAGCTCAGCAATGACTTGGGCACATGCATCTAAAAAAAAAGTTGGTTTGATTCAGTGATTTGAAATCGGTCACACGATGAGACCTAGCATGCAGCCCTCTTTTAAAAGGCATATTCATAATTTATCTAAATTTTGATTATGCAAAGATAGGGTGGCTGACTTACAGAACTGAGGAGTGATAAAAAGGTTTCTTTTGATGTAAAGGCCTATCTAAATAAATATAGAAGAATATTATTCTCTTATGAATTATGTATTCCTCCAAAAACAAGAACCATTGGTTTTGCTCATTTGGCTTGATGGAAAACTTCAAATTGGGAAGATTAGCCGCTCTCATTAACAAAAGAAAAATAATGAATCCATTAATAATATATGTAGAACTTGTTGGATGAGTGGGTGAGGTTGATTGTGGTGGTTCCCCAAAAGTAATAGATTGTGAGGGTACAGATAGATATGAGTGTCTAAACCAATTTAAAGTGAAACTCATTAAAGAAAGAAGCAAACAATCATGAAAATTTGTGTAAACAAAGAAATAACTAGGAAAATACCAGCTTAAGGGATCCAAAGAGTACTAAAATAGAAAGTTCACAGAAGGCCAAGTTAAAATGAGAAAAAAAAATCCAAGGAGATGAGGGATGAATATAATATCTTACATGCATGTGGGGACAGAGGAATGTACTGGGCTTTGTTGTAGGAAGAATCAAGAGTTTCTAATAATAGTGAAGAAAAACTGAAGAGCTCTCATAATAGGTTAGATGGTGCGATAATGAACTTCACGAGAAAACATGAACCAGAAGCAGTTTGAAAGAAAATTTTTGGATGTAGTTAGTGAAACTTGTACAAGAATATTTAATTTAATTACGAAAAAAAACCTAAAGTGTAGCAAGCACGCAGTAGATCACCTATTCTGTTCAATTTATATATTTTTGCCAAGTCAATATAGAAGATAATCTGAAAACATGATATAGTCTAGTACTCTAGTAGCTCTAAAGAAGTAAATAAAGAAAATTTTTGGATGTAGTTAGTGAAACTTGTACAAGAATATTTAATTTAATTAAGAAAAAAAACCTAAAGTGTAGCAAGCACGCAGTAGATCACCTATTCTGTTCAATTTGTATATTTTTGCCAAGTCAATATAGAAGATAATCTGAAAACATGATATAGTCTAGTACTCTAGTAGCTCTAAAGAAGTAAATAAAATGTTACAGGAATTACAATGGTGTAACCAATGTCCAGGAAGAAAGTAATTGAATGTGACAGTAGATGAAATGACCACCGTTTAAGCCAAATTGTCCAAAACCATAACTAGTCCTTGGAAAGAAAATGGATATCGTAGACTTATAAAAATGTATAAATGAGTAGTCAAAAGTCTCTAGAAAGTCCAATGGCAGAGATCATAGAAGTCTAGAATCTTGACAGTACAATGTCACTGCCCAAATAATTATTCTTGACAAGTGTAAAAACAGAAGCTTAAAGAGATGGACCATGTATTTGTAGTACTTATCATTCTATACAATAGACAAAAATCAAAACAGAGGCAAACATAACATATAGAAAATTAGGATGTGGAAGGGTACATAAAGTGGCTTAGGTATATTAAGGATAGGGTTTCTTAGGTCATGGTGAAAGATGAGAAATCAAAAAAGACTGCCTCCAAGACTAATGAATGAGAATTGTAATAGGACATTAGATTCAGATAAAACTCCATATTCATGGATGGTGAAAACCCACCTATGTCAAGTTAGGATGAAAAACTTTAAATATTAATTGAACTAGATGGAAAGGAGGAATAATTATGGATCCCGTAACCCATGTCTGTATCTTGGTGAGGATCTTTTACTGTATATCATTTTGTCCACACATTTCTCCTCAAAAAAAAAAAGGGAATAGGAATTAAGACAAACTGGGATGCTAATAAAAGAGTGAAGAGACACATTAAAAGGAGTAATTTTGCTACCCAGTCCTTAACAAAAATATATTATTACCTAGTTTGAACCAAAGAAACATGCCTCATAAATAGATAGATGTTATCAGACCAATATTTAAAATGAAGATATGAAAAATATCCAATTAAATTAAAATATATATTATAAACCACACCACAAAACTATGGAAGCAGGTGATAGGTACAATATTTTTGCAAAAGATAACGACTTAAAAAAAACACTAAATGCCACATGGTTAATGACATCTAATTAAATCTATTATACAACGCCTCAACTAAATTCTCCATAGTTGAACAACAAAATTTGCAACCACATATCTTGGGCTCAAATCCCACTGTTTACCACCATAAAAAAAAAAAAAACCCGCTAAATTCAACCTATCAGAGCCTGTTCAAACAGTTTGGGGTCGGCTTATCAATGATAGATATAAATATATAATATTTTCTACATTGGATATCAACCATTAGAAAATAAAAACACTCCACTTACATCTGGACTTTGAGCATCAAAACAATGAAAAGATGAAGTATTTTTATATGCTGGACAAAGAGCCTTATCTACTGCACCAATCCTATAAGATGAATTTGGTAGTGGTGAGAAAGAAAGGGTTTAAATAAGCATTAGAATGATAATTGCCCACATGTACGGAGTTAGCTAGGATTGACTATGGACAAATTCATTAACTTTGATTGTCAATAGTCTTTTACAAATATTCCACAATAAATGGGAATCAAAAGACTTATCCCATGAAAATGAGCTAGTCAGACAAAAAGACCACAATAACAATTATGTCGAATAACGACGGCTATCGATCTGAAATTTTCTATAGGTGAAATCAATCTTGGGAGGTCAGCTAGTGGGGAGGGATAGGAACCCACATGCAGGGCTAGACGAAGAGAAATTTGCAATCACAGAAATCTACCTCATTAGTTACTCAATTCAAATTCTTGTAAGCAGAGAGTAACTGTTTAACTCTCCTAAAATTTTAAAGCACCAAATGAAGAGGTAAGAATATGCATTTAATAATATCTAATGAAATGCAACAACCACAGAGCTAAAGCTGAAATTAGACCCAATTATTATTTATAAAATATGTAAAATGACGAAAATTTGTGCTAGTTCTTTTACTAATTCAAGAGATAAAAGCAGACCCCATCCATCAAATCCCACCAACAACGGACAGATTAAACAATTACAAGATGCCCTCAACTCCAATCTGCAGCCAACAATAAAATTGACTAACAGATGGGAAAACTATCCAAATAAACCAATGGTAATCAACATATTTCCTACTTGAAGCTGAACTCTAATTCCCATCCATAAATCGGGTCCTTACCCCCATGAACCCAAAGAATCACGCGCCTATAACATTTTCATATAAATTCCAAGAAAACTCCTCCTTCCACAAAATCTACCAGAACTGGATTCCCGAGAAGAAAGAATTCTCCTTTTTAACATCAATTGCAATTACACAAGCACACACAAAAAACCCAAATTTGACAAAGCAAAATAAGAGAGAATAAAATGAGCCCACATCCAAAAGATCACAAAAACCTACAAGGATGAGAAAACAAAGTAATACCCATTAAACTTAAGAGAAAAAAAAAAGAACAGAAACCAAGAACAATGAATCTACGAATAGCCTCTAAATGGGTATTCCGGTATGAATAAAACATATATAACTGTCAAATGTCTATGCTAATAGATCAAACGAATACTGGTTACCGATCGGAACGAGAGGGTTCTTAACGGTCTTCTTTCTGCCGCCAAGGAAGTCCTCCAGATGTGAATCGGCAGTTCCCGCTTTGTCCATTCTCTTCCGATCGGCTCCTCCCCCTCTTGCTTTCCAAGTCTGGGTGATGGAAGGAGAAACAAAGACTAGATGTGAAGCGCGTGCCGCGCCCGCTCAAGTGGGTTATTATAAAAAGTTTTAATTTCTTATTTTATTTAACAAAGTTCATTAAAGTTTTAGTCGGGGGAAAAATCCAAATAACCCCCTGTAAACTGTTTCCTAAATTTCATATAATTCTCTGAAAATACCTATATAAATCTAAATAATCTCATGAGTTAAATTTTCATTGACAAATGAGAAATATTCTGTGAATATTCTATTTTGTTAACTATGATTGAAAACGCAATATATTAAAAATTTTCTATAATATGTTAAAAATGTAAAAAACCTTATAAAATTGATGATTTTATCACTTTGAATAGATTATAAAACTTTATCCGGATGGGTAAAATCATCATTTATAAAAGATTTTTACATTCTTAACACGTTGTATCAGGTTTTTGGTATAACTCAACACGATTAATCAAATAGAAAATTCATAAAATATATCTCATCTATCAACGGAAATTTTACTTTAGAGGGGGGGGGCTATTTAGATTTATATAAGAGTTTTTAGGGGTTATATGAACTTCAAGAAAATTTAGGGGGTTATTGGATTTTGGGCAGTTTTTATATTGATTCTTCCTTGATTCAAAACTGGTGCAACTCAAGTGGATGGGATCTGTTCCACGTTCAATCCCATTAGGCCTATGGTTCTATGGTGAGAAGGTTTGACAATCTTATAAGAGATTCTTTTATTTTTATAAAGTTTAAAATGTACCTCATATTATCATATACATAGTTAGAATTTAGAAACACACTAAAGCGTATCCATTGTTAGACAAATTATATGACTTGTTAAATTTTTTAACAATTATTAAAAATATATTCATTCAACTTTAATTGAACGATATATTTTTTTGTCAAAGCATATATATAGTTAGATGATATTTATTATTTAAAAAAAAATAAAAAATAAATGTTGTTTGTATTTTGGACTGTAAAATAGATAGAGTCTAACATTTTCCTTTTGAAAATTCACCATGTCTTTTTTATTTTTGAAGAAAAAATAAGAAATATATTTTAACTATAAAAATAATTTTTCATTAATTTAACAAAAGTATTTTTTTTTTTTCAAATGTTGCCTTAGAATTCTTGAAAGTAATGTTTTAAAAACCAAACCGTTCATTTACCCTAAGAAAAACTAATGGGTAAGGGTCACTCATTAACAGTTGAATTAACCGGATTTTAACCATGATATTATTGTGACTAATAAATACATCAATTACTATTATTAGTAAATAAGCAAGTTTAAAAAAATATGATAAATTTTAGAAAAATCTTTCCATAATTATCAAGTCTTAAATCATAATTAATATTTTAACAAGTAATTAATCTCAATATTTATGTAAAATAACAGGCCAATAATCAACACATAACCGGTTCTTAAAAAAGAAATTTTTTAAAATAACCTCTTCAAAAAAAGTATTTCAGTTTTGACCCCAAAACCAGTTTAATTGCAAAACTGGTCGTGGGGGCTGGTTTGACCAGTCAGCGCATCCACGTGGTGAGCTGACCGGTCCAAAAATGCTACGGGTGGAGACGTGATTGGTAATCACGTCTTCGTCCATTCAACCCTCCCCCTCTCCGCGAGCGCGCTACGACCTGTGCGCTCGCGGGGGACACGTCTCCCCCAAAGGGGAGTCGTGATTACCAATCATTGGGGGAGATGTGACGTGTCCTCACACGCGCGGGGGTTGAATACTTGATTTTTTTTATTATTATTATTTTTAAGGGGGCATTGTGTTATTTATACTAGGGATTGAAAAAATTAAAAACAAGCATGAAAAGATAAAAACTCGAAACTGATTATGTGAAAATATGTTTTTTATAGAAATAGAATCAATTTAACTATTATTTTCAAACATGACGAATCTATAACTAAATAACAAATAAAAATTTATAATGAGTATTATTTATATTTGAAAATGAATCATCTTCTTATCTTTTCACGCTTGTTTTTAATTTTTTCATTCCTTTGTGTAAATAACACAATGCCCTCTTAAAAAAAATTAAGTATTCAACTCTCCGCGTGCGCATGCCGACCCGTGCGCTCGCGGGGGACACGTCTCCCCCACATGGGAGAACGTGATTACTCCCCCACATGGGAGACGTACACGTCTCCCATGTGGGGGAGTACGTCTCCCATGTGGGGGAGACGTGCCCCCCGCCGGGTTAGCGTGCGCACGCGGAGGGGGGAAGGTTGAATGGGTAAAGACGTGATTGATTCCGTAGCATTTTTTGGACAGGTCAACACGCCACGTGAACACGCTGACCGGTCAAACCAGCCTTCAAGACCAGTTTTTTTAAGGGGTTATTTTTGAAAATTTCCGTTTTTAAAAATCATCATTTAGATTGGTGAGTTAATTGGCTTTTATACTGTCTAGTTTTGAAAGTAAATCGGATTAGAATACAGTTCAACCGACCAGATCAGGTTGGGTTTCAAAACTCTACCTGAAAGCAACTGCAACTCAAGGGATGATGTCAAGCGAGGTTCAATTCCATCGGCTTTGTCATTCGTTTAACATATGAAATTTATTATATTTTTAGCTACACATCGATCCATCAGAGATTGACGAGACTAATAAAATCCAGGGTCAATTGGATCCTATCTCACACATAAGGATTGACTAATCTAAACCAAAATTAAAACACAAGTCAATTTGAATCTCAATCATGAAACTAGTTAACCTTAAGAATCTGAGCCCATTTCTCTTATATATTAAGTATAACATGGAAGGGTATTTTAGTATATCATCATCCTTAGAGTTATTAAATATTCTCACATTTCCAGCTGGCGCGTGGACAATTTAGAAGACTCGAAGCGATACGGTGTTCAATGGTGCACAGTGTATTAAAAAAAATATGTTGGAGATGTTTCGAGAATGTATGCGGGACTGGGCTAGTATATAGTGAAGGCGACAGACATTCAATTCCGTAACGGGAGCCTACACATCGAGGGGTGATCATACGCGTGCACCTCCCGTCAGTTAGATAACTCTTCTAACCTTGTGGAAGGGCGTCATGAGCTGTCCTCAATGTTTTTGTTCTAAGCGGCTTCTTTATTTTGTCTTATGTTCTGCTCTCCCACTTTCGGAGTTTGTAATTCGAATTTAATTAATGAAATCAGGTAACAAACATCTATATTTTCTTTAAAAAAATATATATATTCTCACATCCCCATAACTTTTATTATGAATGCTCAAATCAGCTCAATCAAGACATTATCATAATTTATATGTACTCACAAAACATATAACTTTTTTTTTTGTTATTCAATAGCTCTATTAAGATATATTCCACTTTATGGCACGAAGAAAACAACGCTTCAGGGCTTACTTGTATTAAGGATAAGTCTTGAGTTTGAGTTTTAATACTGATTTACTCATCTGTTTATTAGTTATTATTTGAAAGAATTTTCTATTGAACCATGACAAACAGACGGAGATAGCTTTCTCAACTTGACCGTAAAATCAGGCATGGGGTCCCTCCGATATCAAAAAATAAAAATAAATAATAATAATAATAATAATAATAATAATAAAATGAAATACTATAAAAAAATTAAATTAAAAGATATAAATATAACAAAAATAACTATTGATGTTAATGAATTACCTCTTAAATTTACACGGTATTCTTGATTGACATGATAGATTTATAAAAGATATAGGATTCATGTATACAACTTTAATTGAAGAACTGAACCTCCTCTTGGTAGGATGGAAGAGGTACTCCCTTTAGTTAGAGGACTTGGGTTCGAGTCTTGCCGCCTGCTGATAGGGGAAGATTTAACCAAGAAAAAAAAAATTTACCCATTTACCCACCAAAAAAAAAAAAAAAAAATTAATTGAAGAACTATTAGAAACAGGTGGATGCTTTGTTTTACATTCTAAATATAGTTGGATGCTTTGTTTTACATTCTATGGCCTAAATATAGTTGTATTATATACACGGGTTGTATCATAAAAAATCCCGACAGTCATTTTTGGTGTATATATATATTTGCTCATGTCAAAACAGTAGATTTGGATATTTCAGGTGCCTTGCCACTGTCTGCAAGTCTTTGGTACCCTCTCTGTCGCAGTTAACAACCACCCTAGCACCATCAGGCAATTCTGGGCACAACAATTCTAGGTAAGCCAATGCATGTGATGTTTCCAAGCCTGGGACAATTCCTTCTAGTCTTGCTAATCTCTCAAATGCTGCATTTCACAAAAACAAGATAATTCATTATATGTAGCATCATTGAAGTATGGAGACCATTATAAAATGCCAACACAAAAACTCTATTATATCTCATAAACTAACTTGAATAATGTTGGCCCTTAGATTCCATCAATAAAATAATAGATCTATTATCCAGGATAAAATGTTGAATGGTAAAATATATATATAGTTCCATTTTATGTAGCTGCATTTGATTCAAGGTATTTCAAAGTGATATTTTCAAATATTTCATGTTCCAAAAATATGGTGTTTGTTGTAAACTTGTAAATGAAGAATTAAAACTAGGGAAAGGGGAAGATGATTGAAGTCTGAGGTGTGAAGATCGCTGTCCTTAAAGTTATAATTGCCCCCACTCAAAAGAATTTGCTAAAAGGTTCAAGCAATTCACTTCCAGGATATAACAAACTCACATAGTTATGCAAATAGCAATTCTGAAGAATTCTCACAACACTTTAAGACTTTAAAACTGATTTTTCTGGTGATTAATCTGTTCAATGAACAGATTTATATAGTGCTTGAAAGGTTGCATTTGCAACCTTTCAAAAATTTAGTTGTTAGTTGTTATGGGAAAGGGTGTTCGTTGGTTGGAGAGTTTTCTAAAGGGATGTATACCAAATGGAAGAGACTCCTGCATACCCAATTCAAAATTCAAAAAACAAAAAGAAAAGTCAGTAAAAATAATATCTCGCACACGCACAAAGTGCGCCTACTAATGCGCCTCGCGCGCACCCATGTATGTGCTTACACGCGTAAGCGTGTGTGGACTACTTTTCCCTTTGTCTTTTCTTGACACCACTAAAATAGTGAACCAATATATAAGTTGGAAAATTATTTTTCCACTTCCAATGTGGGACTATGTTTTAAGTCTTAAAGTCTCCGACCTATTACATTCTATTTAATAAAAATGTATTTTAAAATTATATTCTGAAAGCGTGTAGTAAAAAAAAATTGAACGCGACCCCCTCTCTTCTAACAAGACGTAACCAAAATATGAAAATGGACTATTTTTAATAGCTCATTATTTATAAAAACAATGGTAAATATTTATAATACTCCATATCTTAAAATACATATCCACACACATTCAACGTACTAGATAAGAAGAACGAAACTTAATTGAACGCTTGATAACGCCTTTAGACGCGCTTCTGCTTTTTAATAAAGTAAAATGCACAAGCATGTTATCAAGCGCCTCCTAAAAAACATGTTTAATTAAAAAGTTATTTAGAGCTTTTAGTATAAAAATATTATTTTTTAAAAAACACAGAAAATGTGCTTTCTAAAATTTGAGTTTATTTAAACTATTTTATTTAAAATCTTATTTTTTAAACTTATTTTCAAACCCTTAGATTAATATTATGACTTATTTAAATAAGTCAAAAGGTAAGATGAACAAATGAATAACAACCTTGAGTAGGAGAATTGAATAGATGAGTTAGATAAATGTAGTTTTGATTACCTTGAAGTGCCTCGTGATCAGTGATGCCATAATACTCGGCCCGGCCGATGCCTTTTAGAAAACTATGCTCCGGTCCAACGCCAGGATAATTCATGCTGCATATAATATGCATCATGCATTAATTAATTTAGTACATTCTTACAAAAGTTAGGATACCGCAATAACATTACATGAATATGAAATATTTCATGGGCAATTTCAGTAGTGGAATAAAGGTGAAATAGTAGTGGATAAGATGAAATAACGAAAAAAATATATGTTTGGATGGACAGAATAATGCGGTATTGTTGTGTCTTAATATGGGAAATAATGTACGTGGTATTTGTAATGCTTCAGGCTTACACGTGTGATATTGTACGTTTTGTCCATAGACACAATTTAAAATGTGTCACAACATATAAGTCTGAGATGTTACAATTGATATCAATGCGATGTCTAATGATGTGAGGTTAAAATTATGTGTTCAAAAGCAAAACAGAGAAAATATATATATATATCACATATGTTAACCTCGAGAGTTACAATTGGTATTTGAATTTCTAAAAGTCCCCCTGACAACCGAACTACAAGGATTCAGGGTAATGTCCCACATATTTTTTTTAGTTAATTTGGTTTTTTTTAATACTTATATATTGACTCTATTACGTAGGTTGCTTGATTTGTTCATTAAGTGCCAAAATTGTACCCTAGGATATATCTTTTATTAATTTCAACAAACATACAAAATCATTCTTACCAAGGACTAATAGAATGAGTTTGAACTGTCTGACCATAATCATCCTGCAAAAGATAGCTCATAGCCCCATGTAGCACCCCAACCTCCCCTTTCACCAGCGCCGCCGAATGCCGCCCGCTGTCCAATCCCTGGCCGGCCGCCTCCACCCCGATCAGCCTCACATCTTCGTCCCAATCGAATTCGTGGAACAACCCAATCGCGCTCGACCCCCTACCGACACAGGCCACCAACACGTCGGGCTTCCCACCCCACTTTTCCATGGCCTGTCTCCTCGTCTCTCGGCCGATCACCGCCTGGAATTCCCTAACCATCAA
Source organism: Acorus gramineus (assembly GCA_030737835.1). Taxonomy (NCBI): domain Eukaryota; kingdom Viridiplantae; phylum Streptophyta; class Magnoliopsida; order Acorales; family Acoraceae; genus Acorus; species Acorus gramineus. Next base: position 5,453,566 of record CM060850.1, read on the forward strand.
TGGATACGGGTGTGGTCCGATGATCGAACCCATAACGTAATGGGTCGAGTTTAAATCCGATACCATGTCACGTATGGCCTCTGATACTGCATCCCTTAGAGTGGCTGTCCCGCTATGGACTGCTCTTACCTAAACGAGAATAAAGAGTGAGGTCATTGGTGAAGAGAAGAGAACCAAAAATGAAGTAGAAAAGTATGCATAATACTTAATTTTTTGGAGTTCAATTTGTTGGGTTTGTCTTGTATTCTAGTTTCTGAATCATGATACATAGAAGAATTACAATCAATGGAGTTTTTCCACAGTCAAATATAGTTTGCCTTTATAACCGGAAACAATGGTCAAGCTACTTGATTAGCTCGTTGAAAGCGAAGGGGCAATGCACCCAAAAAATAAAATAAAAAAACAAACCTCACATGTATTTTTCATGTGTAGTGAGTCTAGTGACAATGCTATGGTTATATATTATGTGTGGGAGCTTTAAGGATTTACAATCATGTATTGGGCTATAAACTCTGTTTATTAGTTAGGGGTATTTTCATTTTTTTTCTTATTGCTACCATATTTATTCAGTCTATTCCTCTTTTTTTTGGGGGGGCTCTATTGTGTGTACGATTTTCTTTAAGAGAGAGAGACCGAGAGATTGTGTAATTCAATTATTAGATTATAGTGGATCGTTTTCTGCTCTCTTTTATGGATGTAGACAAATGTTATTAATTCAAGTAAATTTGCGTGCTCTTTTGTATGATTTTATTCTCTTTATTGTTCTAGAGGTGTTGAGACCTAACCCTAAAGGTGTCGCTACCTCGACATAGTGTTACTCCTGTGGCTACAAAAAAATTTAGCAAGAAAAAAATATAAACACAAAAAGAAGGCAACAAACACTAACCTCTGCTCCAAGAAGGTGCATTTTTGTGATGGAAAGAGGATCCCTTTTGAAGTCTTGAGCACCCATGTAAACAACACACTCCATACCTAATCTTGCACACAAAGAAGCAGTGGCAATACCATGCTGACCAGATGCTGTCTCTGCTATAATCCGTTTCTTGCCCAAGGTATGGGCAAGTAAAACTTGACCAACAGCATTGTTTATCTTATGTGAACCAGTGTGATTAAGATCTTCTCTTTTCAAGTAAATCTTTGGTCCCTCCCCATCTGATCTTTTATATTTGTTGGAGAGGTTCTCAGCAAAGTAAAGTGGAGTTTCCCGGCCAGCATAGTCCCTTAAAATCAAACTTAGCTTCCTCTGCAGAAGAACAGGACAAATTAATCAGTAGATGATCAAGTGTGGAAGCATATAAAAAAATGGAAGATGTATGCATGATTGATGCGTGTACGTATGGAAATTGAGCAAAATTTTATATTGACGCGTATGCGCAATGCATGCAATAAAGAATAGAGCGTCGACACACTCTGTCCTTTTTACAGCGCAGACTGCAATTTCATACACTATGATAACATAGTATATGGGGTTCTATCATAATGTATATCAGTGTATACTTTATTTCATATAATAGTATGTGCTTTATTAAAAGAGTGATTTTTTGTATAAAAAAATGGTGTGGAATGTGGTTGGGGCTGCAGAATAAAATCTTTTTTGGACATATCATTTTTTAAAAAGATATATAGTAATAAAATCTTTTTTTATTTTTCTAGTTCAATATACTTCAAGCTAGTTATTACAAAAGTAATGAATCAACGATAACCCCACTCTCCCAACAAGTGAAAAAATGTACGACTCCCTCGATCAAGTTGTCAAAAGGTGGTTTGGTTGATTAATTAATTTGGATTGCCACTGAATCGATTAGAAAAGTTGTAAACAATACCTAAACTTGAAACTATATAGTAGTATTCCATAATCTGTCAATCTAACAAGGGCAGACCCAGGAATTAGAGCAAAGACGGGTCAAAAGGTCAAGAGACTATATACCTTGAAATCTCATTATTTTCATTACAAAAAATAGAAAAAAATAAGGTTCAAATTTTGAAAAAATGAATATATATGAATAAAATAACTTATTACAAAAATATATAAGGATATCCTTTAAACTTATATTTTGAGGGGATATTTTAAAACCTAAGTTTTAAAAAAATTGAGAGACTTAATATAGCAAATTAAAAATCAAAATAATCCAAAAAATGGCTAAAACAAAAGTCAAATCAGTGATTTTTCAACCCTTGAAATCCATATATCAATATTCCCTTAAAAACAAAAAGATTTTCACATTTTTTTTAAAAGAAGGCCACCCACCCATTCCTTCAAATCTCAAAATATTCAATGGGATCCAATATACTCAGTCCATTTTGTAGCTCTATTTGCTATCGCCACGCTTAACACAATTTATAAAATTGACTAACTCAGTATATTTTATTATCTCCGTATACACAATTATAGAAAACATAAATTAAATATATGCATTTATTTTCATTAGAGCATTTATTTCATTTTCTATTTAAAAACAATTGTACTTCATTTATTAATATATTTGATTACATAGGTATATAATTGTTTGAGTTAATGTGAGACATCCTTAATTAGATGGATATTATTGAAATTCAGAATTCACTAGAATTTGAGGATTGGGCACGTGTGATTTTCCGATTTGATTGGGTCGGTGGGCTCAATTGGAAGTGTTTTGTTTTTAGTACCCTTGGACATTTATTACTCTCTCTATCCCCTATTTTGACCGATGGCCCGCCCGGGTCCGCCTCTAAACCTAACTTTACTTTCAAAAAATCAAAAGCATCTTTCTTATATGAACTTTCTTTCGGTTCAATCTGTCGTTTATTAAACCAAAATGTGTATCATGTGCAGATATGAAAGTTATATAAAAAAAAATATATATATATAATAATTACTACTTACTAATTCAGTTCATGATTGCAGCTTAATTCGGTTCAGCATAACATCAACAACCTCAAAATCTTAACCCATACCAAACCAAAGTCAGTTTTAGATTGATCTTTTAGTGTCAAACGTGAAATTGTTTTTTTTTTTTTTTAGTGAAAGATAGAAAACTAGAAGAATCAGTTACGATTTGTTCAAAGATAGTGAAAAACCTGGAATTCTTGATTTGCCGCCAGTGATCGAAACGCGGATTCCAGATCTGTGAGCGCGGACACGAGCACCTCCGGAACAAACCTCCCCCCAAACTTCCCAAACTTCCCAAACTCATCTGGAAAGGCCTTCACAGCAACTGATTTGTAAGGCTTCACAATCCTCCCATTTGAAGGTGGGCTTAAGTGGCCACTGAGAACTGTTAAGGTATGCATGTTTTTTGAAATGATGAATACAATAAAGCATTTGGTGGGCTGTTTGTTTATGGTGTTCTCTCTCCTTCTTCTTCTTCTTCTTCTCTTTTTAGTTCATTTATGTTTTTTTTCTGATTGGTTGGGTGGATGTGATTTTCACTGAGATAGCTTCATTTATGGTTTTTTTTTTTTTGTGATTGGTTGGGTTGATGTGATTTTCACTGAGATAGCTTCATTTATGTTTTTTTTCAGATGGGTTGAGTGGATGTGATTTTCACTGAGATAGCTATGCAACTTCAATTCTTTTAAATTATTATAAAACGTTTTCCATGCATAACATGCTAATAGGCTCGTGTGTGTGTACACAGAAGGAGTTGCTCTGTTTTTAGAAATTATAACTATATATTAATTAATTTATTATGTTGTGTTCTTCTATTGATCAGTCCATCTTCATCACCAATCGCGCAGGAGTTTTGAGCTCAGGTGGGCAGGACGACGGGCTTGCGGACCTCAATCCAATATAACTTTTATAGTAGAAGTTATGGCATTTTGTGGGTACTTATTATGATAGTTTCAATTACATTTTTCCTTTCAAGGGAGAGAGTGAATCTATTTCGTTTTATGACAGTCAAGTTTTAGCATTCAATAGATGAGGTACTGATTACCAATTCCAGTCCTCTAATTGCTATATATCAAGGGTTAAATTTGTTTATTGAGCGTATTAATTGAGATTTATTCACTCAAATTTCAGGATTAATTTAACCCATGACCAACTGTATATTTAGTTCTGTTTTATTGCCTGATATCCCATCTCCATAACCCACAAAATGAACAAGAATGAGAGAGCTAACAAAACTAGCAATAAAAATCAGCGCCACGTGATTGGTGATGAAGATTTTTTTTTTTTCCGAAAAAGGTAGAGCTTTGCTACCCGATTTCATTTCTGAATTCGAGTTACAAATTCTGAATTGAGGGAGAATAGATGACATAACTCAAAGCAAAGAAAAGTGTGCCCAGTGCCGAAAATGGTTATAGAAAAGATATCGAACCGCAGCGCCTGAGCACGAGCCTCTGCGCTCATCCCATGATCTGTAGCGCCCCCTCCCAGAAGTGAACCTCGTTTATCTTGGCAATATACCGGCCCCAATCCCGCATGCACCCTCTAAACATTTCCCACATGTTCTCTTGGTACACTCGCGCCCTGTTGAAAACGGTGTCATTCCGCGTCCTCCAAATCGTCCACGCTCCTGTTGGGACAATGGATTGCGATATCACCGCGGCCAAGCTATAATCATCAGCTCTCTTCATCGCCTTCCTTGCCGCCCACAGTTAAGATTTGGTAGTTAAGATTGGCCTCAACCTTCCTCATATGGAGTTTAGATTTAATTCCCGTCATTGATTTTCTATAGAACTTCAGATGGCTTTTTGACCCATAATAAGATGGAATTACGAAATCTTCATGAAATAGTGATTTGTAGATCTTGAAATTATCTTTCCAACGCCATATCATAAGAATAAATCAGATACTTGAGGCAAAAGTTATGATCAAAACAGTGGGACGGGATTTTGAAAAATATATTTGATTGGATTGATTTTTATTCAATCTTAACCAAATCTTTTTGGGCGCGGCTATCCCCACCAAGTGTTTTTCTTACCCCACCAATCGGAAAAAAAAATCGGTGTTTTATCTTTTCCCACCGATCCGGCCAGGTCGACCAGATTTGGTCGCCACTTCAGGTTTTGGATGACCGGACTTGATCGTCATTTCAGATTTTGGGCGACCGGACTTGGTCGTCATTTCAGGTTTCACACGACTGAACTTTGTCGAACAAGATTTGTAATAAAGTTTATAATTTTTTTTCTTAGAAACCTAATCCCATGACGTATATCTTCCTTGAATCCGAATACCACTCCAAGTCTGAGTTGTAATGTAAGGAGAATCAATTATTATTCTTAAATGTAGAATACAAGAACAATTTTTTTTTACATAAGTGACGGATTAATTTTCAAAAGCCAAATATATAATGTGTTTGGATCAACTGATAGGTTTTTTTTTTTTCAAACGAAGAATCCTCTTAACTACGAATTCAAACGAAGCTTAAAAATGATATATATTTGTCTAATAAGATATTTTTCTATAAAAATTTGAATTAATTGAAAGTATACCTACTTACATTTTTTTCGGCCCCTTAACTGTTATTTGGACAAAAGAATAAATGTAGAATATGATAGATAAACCAAAAAATTTATTTGTTTACAGAAAAATAGGTAGATATAGTTCTGAATCTTGTTCGACCAATTACAGTCTGTCAAAGCCTGAAATTGTGACCAATTACGGTCGTCTAAAACTTGAAATGGCGGCCAAGTTCGGTCGCCCAAAATCTGAAATGGCGACCAAATTCGGTCGACCTGGATTGGTGGGAACAGCGAAACACTGTTTTTTTTTTTTTTTTTTTTTTTTGATTGGTGGGGTAAGAAAAACGCTTGGTGGGGATAGACGAGCCCAATCTTTTTCCATAAGGATCTTCTAGAAACTCTTGATTCTCCTTCACATCTTTAACTGATTTGTAGCATATCTTGTATTGTATTGATAATATCATCATTTAAGTCAATTACCTGCAATAACACATGAATTCTTAATATTAGTTATTATTATACATAAAATAAGGATATAGAAACTTAGATTAAGGGGTTTTAATGTATAATTAATATGCTTATCACTCCTTGGTTGGTCATCAAGGGGCACCCAATTTTTGGAGAGGGGAGACCTACATTGTAGTGTGCTTGACCCAAAAATACGACTAGACCCAGCCCGGTTTGATTGTGCATAAAAGAATTGGACAAAAGGTTTTTTTTTTTTTTTAGTCTAGATATTTTTTAAAGCCCTTGAAAACTATGAATGTTGTTTAAACGCGTTTTAAACACTATTTAAAGCGATTTCTGTATGGGGTTCTCCAGCTGAATGATATAACTGCGCCATGGAAGAGGTGGTCTTGAACAGCCACCAAAATGCCAATCTTCTACTATAAAAGCCATCCCAAATCTACATTTTTTTTATCAACGAATCATTCACTATAGCAGGCATCCCTTAGAGTCTGTGTTCAAGTCTCCATAGTATTCCAATAAGTAAGAGAGAGTGGGAAAAACACAATCATTGCGCTGTCCGATCGGTGTGAAGTGCTGCTATTGCAGAAAGTTCGATCATTATATCTTGGAAGACTTTTACTGGAACCATGAGAAAGAATGTGGGGCAAATAAAGTGTTAAGAACATAGAATTCAACTCTAGCCTCGATCTTCATCCATTCATCATTTCAAAACAATTTCGTCAAATCAATTCGCTTGGTTCTTCTTCTTCTCATAGTTCTAAATAATATGTACTGTTTAGTATTGATTACAATTACATGTAGCATATAATATTCTTATTGTGTCTTAAATACAAATACTTCATATAGAGTATTATTTTGTATACACTCCGTACTATTTTCCAACAATAATAACTATATTTAAAAGAAAACGTGCAGCTTGTTTTATATTTCTTAGTGGTAATATTGTAAAAGTAAATTTTACATCTAAATAAAAGACTTTATTTTTAAATACCTTATTATCATCATCGTCGTCATAGTCCTCATTGTTGTTCTATTATATTTTATGACTAATAATTTTACTAAACAATAGTTTCAATTGGAGAGTCAAAATCACACAAAACCTAGGTGTCATAACTAAGTAGTTAATGTGACAATTTTGTTGGAAACATAACCATAGACAGGCCTGGCCTGAAACTAAGCGACCAAGGTTGTCACCTAGGACCCAAATATTTTGGACAGACCCTGAATCTTGAAAAGATATTTTAACCCTTATATATTGAGATTTATTTTATTTTTAATTGACATATTTTATTTTAAAAATTTATCAATGTCTTCTCTATTTTTTTTATTTAGTTCGTTACTTCTATTTGCTACTGTCTACTAAAATTTATTTTACTAGTTAATGCACACGTGAGTCGCACATGACTCGCTTTAAACATTATTTAGGATTTCTAGAATTTTATAAATAATAAATTTTAAAATATTATTTTTATTAGACTAATATATTAAATTTAACAACTTGTATTAAAGTAATAATATTATTTATCTAAATGAATAACAATCAGATGAATATTACTAAATAACTGAATTTATTAAATGAATATAAAATTTAAAAGAATATTAGGATAAATCGATATTTAATATGATTTTACACCATTTTTATGCATTTTTCAAATTACAATTTTTTAGAACAAATCTAGGATAATTAGATAAGATTTTTATGATGAAATTTTATAAATACTAATATGCTAGTTTTCCTTGGTCAAAATCGTATTTTGTGAGATAAAATCTAGTATATGACATTTTTATTAAATATAAAACTAACGTAATTTTAATCAATATTTATTATAATTAAAAATAATTATTTTCATATTATTATGGGTACAGCCTAATATCAATATTATTTAATACTAAATATTATTAAATTGTATTAATACAATTTACTAATATCTTTATATTAAGAATTTTACACTAATATACATAAAATGGTATTTGATCATTTTGTATATATATGTTTTTAAAAATATTAAGAATCATACTCGTTTTGTAACAAAAAAATTATTATAAAAATAGCAATTTAAATATTACATACATTAAAATATTATTGATTATTAAAATAAAAAAATTTAAATAGAAAATCTAGGATAGCTAGATAATAATTGTTGATAATTTAAAAAATTATAAAATTTACAAAAAAATATTTCCCCTTCAATTTTGACTTTTTATAATAGTGTAGATATAGATACATATTTATCATTTGATTTAAAAAATTAAAATCGGTTCAAATGTTATTTTCCATATTTTTAAATATATATTTGAACTTTTTTATTTCTTTTATTCATATGTTTTTATCTTCATTTATTGGAGAAATGAATTAGAGGTCTTTGTGGTCGCTTGTCTATTATTTTTGGGTAACTAAAATTTTTAAAGTTTTTTTTTAGTTCCTTAAGACAGTAAAAGATTATCTTTAGGTCCCTCCATCTGAGTATTGTTCAAAAATACCAAAAATCCCCCCGCTCAATTATTTTAATATATTGTTAACACTCCCTAATACATTGTTAAATATCTCTAATACACTGTTAACACTCTTCAGTACACTGTTAACACTCCTCAGTGCATTGTTAAACTTCACAAATAATGCTCTCCGCCCAATTATTTTAGTACACTATTAAGTATCTCCAATACATTATCAACACTTCCCATTACACTATTAGCATTTGCATAATTGAGCGATAGCATTTTTGGTCATTCTAAATAAAATCTGGCTAGAGAGATATAAAGATAATTTTTCATCTCTTTGGGGACTTAAAAAAAACTTGGACTTCAGACATTTTAGTTTTCTTACACCCTATTTTATTTGGAATTTTTGTTTCATTTTTAAATTATTTTATTTCATTCTTAAAATGTTATCCATCTTTTCTCTGCTTTTTAATTTTGATGATTGCCACTATTCGATGGAGATTTTATTTTACTCATTAAAATGTATAAAACCGTATTGGATATCATTTTTCATATTTTTTTATTTATTTCTATCTTTTTGTTAATCCTCCATTGTTTTTATCTTCTTATCTTTTTATATTTTTGACTCGAATTTTTTAAGACTACTATACTTTATTTTAAAAACTTATCCATAATATCTCTTTATTAAATATTTAGTTTTGTTTGTTCCTAATTTTTCATTATTTTATTTCATTTATTATTTTATTTGACTTACAATTAAAAACCATATTCAGACACATTTATTTTTTTATTATTTTTGTTTTTGATTTTTGATTTTTCTATTTTTTATATATTTCATTCTTTTATAGAACATATTTATTAGTTTATTTTTTATATTTATTTATTATTATTTTTTCTTATACTACTATTATTTATTTTGTTAGCATTATCTTTAAAAAAAATTTAACATGATATTTATTAAAAAACAATTGTTAGTGTTGATGAACTTAAAAAATAGGAAAAAGATACACGTGGCTCCTATTGTAGCCCCAATTGCAGTTTATCTCATTTTTCTTTTTTATAAAATTATACACTCACCCTTTGAAATGCATGCTATTATATAAAATGAAGTATATACTAAAATACATTAGTGTATTTTTTTTCAGGGTGAAAAAAAATGAAAAAAATAGACTGCAGTATATAATATGATAGTGCAATATATATTACGTTATCATAACGTACGAGCTGCAAAATGGGCTGTATAAACGAGCTGTGTTATCAACACTCGAAAAAGATATATATTAATATAGAGGCCCACCGTAAGTCCATGCATAGGGTCCAATCTCTTTGGGCTAATATGAGGGCCCATTTTATGGCCAAGCCCTGACTATAGATTCTCATGGAAAAAAATACACGCAACCCCTATTGTATCCTCAATTGCAGTCCATCTCTTTTCTTTTTTTTTAAATCATACACTCATTTTTTGAAGTGCATGCTATTATATGAAATACTGTATATACTGAGATACATTAGAGCATGATGTCCATATTGTATCCCCTATCCCCAATTGAAGTGCATGCTGTCATGGTGAAAAAATGGAAAAAAAAATTAGATCATATACTATGATAAAACCTCATATACTATGATAGTGTAGTATATACTATGTTATTATAGCATATAGGGCTGCAAAACGGACTGCTAAATGAACTGCGTGTATCAGCGCTCAGATTTTTATAGTTACATTTATTTAAAAGAGTGCTACTACACTCAGTTTTTTTTCTCAGTCCAAAACATATATTTATATACCTCGTTATGGATTTATTAAAGCATATACCTCGTTAGATGATATATATACCTCATTAATTTTTTCTTACATTTACTAAAAATGAATTCATTGAACTCGAAATGGAGTGATATGTATTTTTTATTAAAATATATATTTTATTAGATGATGTTTACTATTTATTAAAAAATAAAAACATATGAGATCTAAGTTTTGGTTGGTGAATGTGACTAAGTGTATCATTTTTCTATTTAAAAATAGCAATAATTGTGTGTTATATATGTATGGCTACAGTTCTTATTTAAATATGCAATCACTAGTTCCTTCTCAATTCAATTATACGTGTACGAATTGAGGGGAACTATTCATTGGACAATTTTACCCTTTAAAAT